>QRFJ01000950.1:118650-411722 GCA_006176705.1 Cocos nucifera | reverse complement strand
CCCATCGAATGGGAAGAGAGGGCCTTTAAACCCTTCTTCGTTCTTATGACCGGACGGCCAAGAGGAACGCCTTAATCAGGAACATTCAATAAATCAATACTACAAAACAGTTATAGATCTATATCATATATCTCATATACAAATTTAGATCTAATCATGGCATATTTTGCATACATCTCATGTATCATAATCATGCATGTTTTCAGATCTAAATTATCTCATAATAATCTAAAAAATTAGATTTAAATTGATCTAATCAAAATAAATTCTAATCTAGACAATTATGTAGAACTATTCTACAACTAGTCTAGTCATGCATCTATCATATCTCATATGATATTTAAAATTAAATAATTTTTATTTGCTATTTTATCAGATGTTATTATAACACTTATAATATCAGAAAATAGTAAATAAGAAGATCTAAAATATGATTTAATCAGATTAAATCAAAAGACATGCAAAACTATTCTATAGAACTATTCTATTCTAGAACTAGTCATGCATATCTTCATAATCTTAGATCCAAATCATTTAATTTTAATTTTTTCTGATTTCAGATCTGATCACATCTCATGTGACATCTGAAATCACATTATTTTTAATTAAAATAAAATTTAAAATCAGATCTAAATAATTTTAGAACCATGGCTCTGATACCAGTTGAAGGGAAATCCTGATTTCCCGGATCCAGGTTCGTTCAGATCTGATCAGATCAAGAGATATATTTCAAAAATTTTTCTCTTGATCTAATCAGATCTGATATGTTTCAGATCTGATTCTTATTATTTAATAAAAATAAAATAAAAAAGATAAATTAAATCAAATTTAATTTACCTGATTTGGGTAATCCTATTACCCTGTTGATGATCCTGTTTGCAGCGGAAGGTTCTGGATCTAGCCACGCAAGCGCCTGGCCTCTACCGGTATCCACTCGGGTTGGATCTGGAGATCCTCTTCTTCTCTATCACACCTCCAAAAATTAGATCTGGATCTGATCTGGAGGATCTTCAAAACTCCTTTTGAAGATCAGCAGTCGTCCTTTGCAGCAGCGCAGCCTTCTTGCTTTTGATCGCCTTTCTCTTGATCTGAATCGCACCAACCAAATCCAAAACACTTTTGGACGTGGAGAGCAAGGGGAGAAGAGAGTTATGGCATGGAGAAGGAGGGGAGAGGCAGCCTTGGGGCGTGGGAAATTGATTCATTCATTATTTAATTTGAGTTGGGCGCAGGGTCTTATTTATAGACTAAGCTGTGATCCAACTCCTCTTCCTCCCAACCAATCACAACCCTTTGTGAAATCAGATCTAAATCTGATTGGTGGGAATAGAGTCCCCTGGATTCCTCCTTAGAGGGTGCCTAAGACCAGTCAAAGTTGGTTCTTAGAAGAACTCTAATTGGAATCCAAAAAGGAGATGGAGTCCTTGTCCAACAAGGACTCCTAGGCGCCTCCAACTTGGGCACACGCCACCCTAGGGTGGCGTGCGCCCTTCTCCTTGCCAGGTTCTGGCAGGGGGACAGGCCCCCACCAGCTCTCCAATAGGTGCATGACATGTGGTCAAAAGTCAAAGTGTCAATGGTCAACGTTTGACCAGTCAAAGGTAGACTTTTGACCAAAGTCAAAGAACAAGAAATGGCAGGTGACCAAAAATGGCAGGTAATGTCTTACAAAATAAGACAACCTTTTCTGACTTGGACAACCTCCAGTCAGACCATATGAAGGCCTCTGATTGAGCACAAACTCCTTTGGCTCAGTCAGGACAACTTATTTATGATAGTAAAAGAAGAACGTTAGGTTCAATCGAGTGCTAGCACGATTTTCCTTGAACCTAATTGAATCTCATTCAGATCAATTGAACTAGATCAGTTCAATTGATGATCACCAGATTCAAACCCTTGTTTGTGTGACCCAGTTAGGTTCAGTTCTGTATGGTAATGGGATATGTCATGATCTCTATCATCGACATCATCGAAACTCCTTTCGATGGATCAGAACTCTTCTGATTCGAACAGCTAGAATGATCGATCATCTAAATCATTCTAATTGCTCCCAAAATCCACCAGTGACACCTAGCAGTATATGGTGGCAACCCATCAGAGCTGAATGCGAACCTCTTGGTGCAGCTACCTGTGTGATTCAGTTCTTCTATCTTGAGCCCCGATCAGATTAGGGTTAAGGTGAACTCGTCAAACCCTAGTCTCTGTCATATGATGTAATCATTCGATTCGAGTCCAATGTGAAAATCTAAATAGAAACTCTTTCTATTATTTCACTCTGCCATGGCCATGGGCTTCTGGACTTGATTCTCATGATCATCATAGGGCTGCTCCTCTACCACCGAGGTAGATAGATTCCATCTTGATGCAATCCAGTTCCTACAATGAACATGCTATAGCCAACATACACCTCAGGGTTCCATATGGCTAGGAGACCGAGTAATGGTGTAGTCAAACTATAACACCCTCAAGGTGAACTGCCGATGCATCTCAGGTCAAAGAACCAGACACACTACTGCAGCATCGAGTCAGTCATTGACGAGAAGGTAGACTTCCCTAATGACTACTCGAGGTGGTCACGCTCAGTGCCCTCGTTCTCTAACGAGTACCTGTACTCTCGCTCCGGTGTCTCCACACCGTAGACTCAAGACTCATCTACTAAAGAGAAGCGATTGTACACCAACCTTCCGGATCAATCACCATCCTCGTGATGATCCTATGGTCGGGAGCAATTTATGAGTTAATAATGATTATTCATGTCTTAAATTTTCAACTCTTGAAAATATGAATTATCATTACCATTAACTCAAAGGATGTATCACAGACACTAAATACACATGTGTGATAGAAAATAACCCATTTTATTAATTATAGTCAAAATTATAATTTTGCCCCTAGAAGTGTATTACAAGTGTCAGCCAATTCTGGCTTCTAGGGCACATATATCTAACAATCATGAGGATGGTGATTGATCCGGAAGGTTGGTGTACGATCGCTTCTCTTTAGTAGATGAGTCTTGAGTCTACGGTGTGGAGACACCGGAGCGAGAGTATAGGTACTCGTTAGAGAACGAGGGCACTGAGCGTGACCACCTCGAGTAGTCATTAGGGAGTCTACCTTCTCGTCAATGACTGACTCGATGCTGCAGTAGTGTGTCTGGTTCTTTGACCTGAGATGCATCGACAGTTCACCTTGAGGGTGTTATAGTTTGACTACACCATTACTCGGTCTCCTAGCCATATGGAACCCTGAGGTGTATGTTGGCTATAGCATGTTCATTGTAGGAACTGGATTGCATCAAGATGGAATCTATCTACCTCGGTGGTAGAGGAGTAGCCCTATGATGATCATGAGAATCAAGTCCATAAGCCCATGGCCATGGCAGAGTGAAATAATAGAAAGAGTTTCTATTTAGATTTTCACATTGGACTCGAATCGAATGATTACATCATATGACAGAGACTAGGGTTTGACGAGTTCACCTTAACCCTAATCTGATCGGGGCTCAAGATAGAAGAAACTGAATCACACAGGTAGCTGCACCAAGAGGTTCGCATTCAGCTCTGATGGGTTGCCACCATATACTGCTAGGTGTCACTGGTGGATTTTGGGAGCAATTAGAATGATTTAGATGATCGATCATTCTAGCTGTTTGAATCAGAAGAGTTCTGATCCATCGAAAGGAGTTTCGATGATGTCGATGATAGAGATCATGACATATCCCATTACCATACAGAACTGAACCTAACTGGGTCACACAAACAAGGGTTTGAATCTGGTGATCATCAATTGAACTGATCTAGTTCAATTGATCTGAATGAGATTCAATTAGGTTCAAGGAAATCGTGCTAGCACTCGATTGAACCTAACGTTCTTCTTTTGCTATCATAAATAAGTTGTCTGTCTGAGCCAAAGGAGTTTGTGCTCAACTCAGAAACCTTCATATGGTCTGACTGGAGATTGTCCAAGTCAGAAAAGGTTGTCTTATTTTGAGATAAATTTGACATAACACCTGCCATTTTTGGTCACCTGCCATTTCTTGTTCTTTGACTTTGGTCAAATACCTTTGACCCATTGGATACTTTGACTTTTGACCACATGTCATGCACCTATTGGAGAGCTGGTGGGGGCCTTGTCCCCTGCTAGAAAGCTAGCAAGGAAGAGGGCGCACGCCCAGGGAGGCGTGTGCCCAAGTTGGAGGATAGATGAGTCCCATGGACAGATGGGACTCCAGGTTCCTTTTTGGATTAAACTATGTGGCTTCCAAGAAGTCCTTCTTTGACCAAGTCTTAGCGCCATCTAAAAAGAATTTTGAGGGTCTCTCATCTGATTGGATCCAGGGGATCTCATTCCCACCAATCAGATTTAGATCTGATTTCACAAAGGGTTGTGATTGGTTGGGAAGAAGAGGAGTTGGATCACAGTTAGTCTATAAATAAGACCCTGTATCCAACTGCCCTATGAATTAGAGATATGATGAGATCATAGTTTAGCCCATGCCCCAAGGCTGCCTCTCCCCTCCTTCTCCATGCCACCCTCTTCTCCCTCTGTCCTCTCCACGTCCAAAAGGAGTTTTGGGACTTGGTTGGTGCGATTCAGATCAAGTGAAAGGCGATCAAAAAGGAAGAAGGCTGCGCTGCTGCAAAGGACGACTGCTCATCTTCAAAAGAGTTTTGAAGATCCTCCAGATCAGATCTAGATCTAATTTTTGGAGGCATGTGATAGAGAAGAAGAGGATCTCCAGATCCAACCCTGAGTGGATACCGGTAGAGGCCAGGCGCTTGCGTGGCTAAGATCCAGAACCTTCCTGCAAACAGGATCATCAACAGGGTAATAGGATTACCCAAATCAGGTAAATTAAATTTGATTTAATTTTAATTTTAATTTTTTATTATTAAAATAATAAGAATCAGATCTGAAATATATCAAGATCTGATTAGGATCAAGAGAAAAATTTTTGAAAAATATATCTCTTGATCTGATCAGATCTGAACGAACCTGGACCGAAAAATCAGGATTTTTTCCTTCAACTGGTATCAGAGCCATGGTTCTAAATTATTTAGATCTAATTTTAAATTTATTTTAATTTAAAAATAATTAATTTTAGATGTCACATGAGATGTGATCAGATCTAAAATCAGAAAAAATTAAAATTAAATAATTTGGATCTAAGATTATGAAGATATGCATGACTAGTTCTAGGAATAGAATAGTTCTATAGAATAGTCTTGCATAATCATAATTTTAATTTAATTAATTATCATTTTTAGATCTTTTATTTACTATTTTTTGATATTATAAGTGTTATAATAACATCTAAAAAATAAAAAATAAAATTATTTAATTTTTGAATATCATATGAGATATGATTGATGCATGTCTAGACTAGTTGTAGAATAGTTCTACATAATTGTCTAGATTAGAATTTATTTTGATTAGATCAATTTAAATCTAATTTTTTAGATTATTATGAGATAATTTAGATCTAAAAATATGCATGATTATGATACATGAGATGTATGCAAAATATGCCATTTTTGATTAGATCTATTTTTATATATGAGATATATGATATAGATCTAACTAGTTTTGTAGTATTTATCATATTTCCTGATTAAGGCGTTCCTCTTGGCCGTCCGGATCATAAGAACGAAGAAGGATTTAAAGGCCCTCTCTTTCATTCGATGGGGTGTTCTTATGATGTGTAGGGGTGCTGCGTGTTCGTCCTTAATCAGAAACCCAAAAACTTACTTTCTGCAAAATTCTAGATCCTGAAACCCTAGGATTTATTGTGCATATTTTGTTTATGAACCCTAAACTTAATTAAGAATTAAGTTTATGAAATATTAATTAGGTCTAAAATTGAGAATTTTCAGATCTAAGACATATTCATAATACTGGGTTCGGGCTTGGGTAGCTCAATTAGGTCTAAGCGGTTGATCAAACCGAATCAAGAGTTGGTTAGATGGGATCAACAATGCTTAAATTGACCAGCCTAATAGGATTAAGTCTGGGTCAAGATCGAGTCACGAGTGATCGATCAAGCAAGACCTAATTAGGCTCAGAGGTTAGAGTCTGGATTGTAGGCTAACCCAATTGGTTCTGGCTCAATAATTTGGTGTCTAAGGTAAGTTTGGCACATACGACCGACTGATTTTTAATTGGAAGCTACTCGACCTGAATGCATTCTTGTACGAGTTAATGGCATATTCCTTCCACCGGTCTCACTTACCTGGCCATATCTGTTGACACAGTTCTGATCTGAGGTGGTCTCAATAATCCGAGCTAACCCATGCCACTAGGTTAGTCATAATTGTTATGACTAAGCCAAGTCTAGTTTAATGAGACCTGAATCAATTCTTCCTAAGAAAAGATTAAGTCTGAGGTCTTCCACCATTGTAGATGTGCGGGCCCTTTCCGGGGTTGATTGTTCTCGGCTGGATACAGTGGCTCAGTTGCACCGGAAAAGATGCAACCATGTCTATTAGGCATTGGATGCTATGGGCTGGAGGATGAGTTGGGCTCAATATTTCGGATACGGTGAGAGACTCAATTAGGAACCCAGTCTATGCAAATGGTGGGTCTGACTTAACTAAGGAGTGGATCAATATTTCGGATACGGTGAGATTCATGAATTAGAGACCAAGTTTGGGTGCACCATGATTAGAGAATCATTGAACAAGAGTTGTTCACTCATTGGCTAACCCATCACCAATAACTGTTAGGTGAGGTGATGAGTCAGTTGGTGAGACCGCACCACCCACTAGAAATCATTAATCATGGAGATTTTTGCATCTCTACAGAGGGAGTGTAGGGATCCGAGAAAATAGTGGGAGCTAATTTGTTTAAAAATAAAATTTCCCTAAATAAATTGGTCAAGTCAAAATTACAGTATCTAACTAGAATCTTTGACTCTCTACAAAAAAAAAATGTCTGCGTCCAACCCATTGGCACGTATCCTGGACACACATAGACTGACTGGAACCCAATTATAAAGATTGGCTCAGGAACTACAAAATTATTTTGGGTTCAGAGAAGTTAACACATGTTTTGGACCAGGACCCTCCCACCTTACCAGCTCGTCCATCCACTGAACAGAGAGCATCTCTGGAAAAATGGATTGATGAAGATAATAAGGCCAGATATTACATGTTGGGCTCGATGTCTGATGAGCTCCAGCGCCAACATGAAGATATCGGGACTGCTCGCCAAATGTTGGCTCACCTGCAGGAGATGTTTGGTGAACAGAGTCGCGCAGCCAAATATCAAGTCACGAAATGACTTTTTAAGGCTAAGATGCGTGATGGGCAGTCAGTCCAAGATCACTGTCTGATGCAATGATCAAGGACATGGAAGAGCTTGAGAAGCTCGGTGTGAAGTTGGACTTGGATCTGCAGAATGATATATTCTGCAATCCTTGACTGATGCATATGGGCAATTCATCATGAATTACCACATGCATAAACTTCAAGAATTCCTTGGCCGAGTTAATGAATATGCTGGTTACCGCTGAGCTTTCTATGAAAGGTTCTAAAGGCTCAGTTCTTGCTATGGAATGGACTTCTTCCAAAAGAAAGTCTTATGGAAAGAAAAAGAAGTCTGTGAAAAAGCAAGAAGGTGGAAGGTGGAAAGAAAAAAAAAGAGAGCTGAAGAAGAAGGCCGATGCAAAGGAAAGTGTTTCCATTGCAACAGCGACGGCCATTGGAAGCGGAACTGCCCTACTTACCTGGCCACCCTGAAGAACAAGAAGGAAGGTCCTTCTGGAGGTATGCTCGTTATTGAGTCTAACCTTACGGTTTCTTCTGCATCCAGTTGGGTGCTTGACTCTGGTTCTAGTGCTCATCTGTGCACTTCCATGCAGGGTCTTGAGGATAGCAGGAGGCTGAGGGATGGAGACATGATCCTACGCATCGGTAATGGAGCAAGAGTTGCTGCAGTAGCCGTGGGAACATACCCTCTTCGATTACCATCTGGTTTAGACTTAGTTTTAAAAGACTGTTATTATGTGCCTGCAGCTAGCAGGAATTTGATTTCTGTTTCATGCTTAGCACAAGAAGGTTATGTGATTACCTTTTCTTAAGGACCATTGTAACATTCTTTATGAAAGAAATAAAATTGCAAATGGTTTTCTTATTAATGGTCTTTATCAGCTACATATTGATGTACCTGTTCTAACTATCGAGCAAAACGTGAATGCCAAACAAAATGACCTAGGGATAGTCCAAATGATAGATATCTATGGCACCTGAGATTAGGTCATATAGCAGAAGATAGGATCAACAAATTGGAGAAAAATGGGCTATTGAGTCCATTGACTTTCGAGTCATATCCAACTTGTGAATCTTGTCTTCAAGGCAAAATGACTAAACTCCCTTTTGTTGGACATGGGGAGAGGGCCACAGATCTCCTTGCCCTAGTACATACTGATGTGTGCGGCCCATTTGATGTGCCGGCTAGAGGCAATTTTGTCTACTTCATTACCTTTACCGATGATCTGTCTAGGTATGGGTATGTGTATCTTATGAGACACAAGTCTGAAGCCTTTTGAAAAGTTCAAAGAATTCAGACATGAAGTAGAAAAACAAACTAGGAAAACCCATTAAGGTTCTTCGATCAGATCGAGGAGGTGAATACCTTAGCCGGAAATTCCTAGACTATCTCAAGGAAAATGGCATAGTCTCTCAATGGACTCCACCAGGAACACCTCAACTCAATGGGGTTTCAGAACGGAGAAATCGGACCCTATTAGATATGGTTCGATCCATGATGAGCTTCACAGACCTTCCTGATTTTCTTTGGGGACACTCATTGTTAACTTCAATTCTATCTACTGAATAGGGTTCCCTCTAAAATCGTTCCTACCACACCGTATGAGATATGGCACGGTAAGAAACCAAGTCTGAGTCATCTCAGAATTTGGGGTTGTCCGGCTCATGTCAAAAGACAACAAGCGGACAAGTTAGAGTTTAGGTCCTTTAGAGCTCGATTCATAGGATATCCTAAAGAGTCATTAGGATACTATTTCTACATTCCAGAAGACCACAATGTGATTGTGAGTCGACATGCCATCTTTCTTGAAAAATAGTTTATTCAAGATAGCGGCATTGGAAAGCAGATCAAGCTTGATGAGAAAGTCTCACAAGCAGCAACGAGCTAAGGACCAAGTGGAACCAAATCAGGTTGAGCCAATAAGAACACTACCTCCTCCACCTCGTAGATCGAAAAGAGTTTTCCCGTCCCCCTGAAAGATACTTAGGTATTATTTCAGAGGAAAGTAGAGAAAATGTTCCTCATAGGTAATGGTGCTCATGGTGATGATCCCAAAACCTACAACGAGGCGATATCAGATATCGACTCCGAGAAATGGCTAGAGGCAATGAAGTCAGAAATTGACTCGATGCACTCAAACCAAGTCTGGACCTTGGTAGATCCACCAGAAGGTATAGTACCTATTGGGATGTAAATGGATCTTCAAGAGAAAGATTGGTGCAGATGGAAAATGTGGAGACATTCAAGGCTAGACTAGTGGCAAAAGGTTATAGTCAACGCGAAGGCATTGACTATCAGGATACCTTTTCCCAGTAGCTATGCTAAAATCCATCCGCACATTGCTTGCTGTTGCAGCCTATTTCGATTATGAAATATGGCAAATGGACGTGAAAATGGCATTCTTAAATGGATATCTTGAGGAAGATATCTATATGGAACAGCCGCTAGGTTTCACATCCAGTGATACTGATCACAAGGTTTGCAAGCTGCAAAGGTCCATATATGGACTTAAGCAAGCATCTCGGAGCTGGAACACTCATTTTCAATGATGTGATCAAAATTAGTTTGGTTTCATCAAAAATGAAGAGGAACCATGTGTTTTCAAAAAGGATCAGTGGGAGCGCTGTTGTCTTCCTCGTATTGTACGTGGATGACATCCTCCTTATTGGGAATGATATTCCCATGTTGACCATCAGTCAAAATGTGGTTGTCCTAAAGAATTCTCCATGAAAGACCTAGGTGAAGCATCCTTTATTCTAGGAATTAAGGTCTATAGGAGATAGACCGAATAGGATGCTAGGACTTTCACAGAAGATGTACATAGAGGAAGTACTAAAGAGGTTTAGTATGGAAAACTCTAAGAGGGGATTAATACCCTTCAGACATGGTATTCATCTTTCCAAGAAGATGTGCCCCAGCACACCTGAGGAAATAGAATGCATGAGCAAGATCCCTTATGCTTCTGCAATAGGGAGCCTCATGTATGCCATGCTATGTACACGACCTGATATAGCCCATGCTGTGAGTGTCACAAGCAGATATCAGTCAAATCCAGGTGAAGAACACTGGACTTCTGTGAAATGTATCCTTAAGTACTTGAGAAGAACTAAGGATATGATGTTGGTCTTTGGTAATGGAGAACTCCAAGTCCAGGGATACACAGACTCGGATTTTATGTCTGATATAGATGATCGAAAGTCGACATCTGGAGTCTGTTTGTGTGCAATGGTGGTGCTGTCAGCTGGAAAGAGTTTCAAGCAAATAGTGATAGCAGATTCCACCATGGAAGCAGAATATATCGCTGCATCAGAAGCTATGAAGGAAGCATTCTGGTACAAAAAAGTTTCATGCACAGAAATTCAGAGTAATGCCATCAGATGCCATTCCTCTATACTGCGACAATAATGGCGCCATAGCCCTTGCTAAGGAGCCGAGGTCTCATCAGAAATCCAAGCACATTGAGCGGCGATACCATCTCATCCGCGATTACCTTGAGAAAGGGTTACGTCGAGGTCAAGAGAGTCAACTCCACAGATAATGTGGCAGACCCACTTACAAAGCCATTGGGCCAGCAGAAGATCGAAGCCCACCTTGAGAAGATGGGACTTAGACTTGTAGCCAATTGGCTTTAGGACAAGTGGGAGATTGTTAGATATATGTGCCCTAGAAGCCAGAATTGGCTGACACTTGTAATACACTTCTAAGGGCAAAATTATAATTTTGACTATAAATAATAAAATGGGTTATTTTCTATCACATATGTGTATTTAGTGTCTGTGATACATCCTTTGAGTTAATGGTAATGATAATTCATATTTTCAAGAGTTGAAAATTTAAGACATGAATAATCATTATTAACTCATAAAATGCTTCCGACCATAGGATCATCATGAGGATGGTGATTGATCCGGAAAGGTTGGTGTACAATCGCTTCTCTTTAGTAGATGAGTCTTGAGTCTACGGTGTGGAGACACCGGAGCGAGAGTACAGGTACTCGTTAGAGAATGAGGGCACTGAGCGTGACCACCTCGAGTAGTCATTAGGAAGTCTACCTTCTCGTCAATGACTGACTCGATGCTGCAGTAGTGTGTCTGATTCTTTGACCTGAGGTGCATCGACAGTTCACCTTGAGGGTGTTATAGTTTGACTACACCATTACTCGAGTCTCCTAGCCATATGGAATCCCTGAGGTGTATGTTGGCTATAGCATGTTCATTGTAGGAACTGGATTGCATCAAAGATGGAATCTATCTACCTCGGTGGATGAGGAGCAGCCCTATGATGATCATGAGAATCAAGTCCATAAGCCCATGGCCATGGCAGAGTGAAATAATAGAAAGAGTTTCTATTTAGGGTTTTCACATTGGACCTGAATCGAATGATTACATTCATATGACAGAAATTAGGGTTTGACGAGTTCACCTTAACCCTAATCTGATCGGGAGCTCAAGATAGAAGGAACCTAATCACACAGGATAGCTGCACCAAGAGGTTTGCATTTAGTTCTGATGGGATTGCCACCATATACTGCTAGGTGTCACTGGTGGATTTTGGGAAGCAATTAGAATGATTTAGATGATCGATCATTACTAGTTGTCTGAATCAGAAAAGTTCTGATCCATCAGAAAGGTGTTTCGATGATGTCGATGATAGAGATTGCGACATATCCTATTATCATATGAAACTGAACCTAACTGGATCACACAAATAAGGGTTTGGACCTGGATGTCATCAATTGGACTAATGCAGTTCAATTGATTTGAATAAGATTCAATTAGGTTCAAGAAAATTATACTAGCACACGATTGAGCCTAATGTTCTCCTTTAACAATCATTAAAGCTTGTCTCAATTGAGCCAAATATGTTTGGGCTCACTCAGAAATCTTTACTTGGTCTGACTGGAGCTTGTCCAGATCAGAAAAGAATTATTTTAATTTATAAGATAAATGTGAGACAACACCTGCCATTTTTGGTCACCTACTAAATCTTGTTTTTGGACATTGATCAAATATTGATCCTGGATACTTAGACATCTGCCCATGTGTCATGTACCCATAGGAGAGTACCTGGAAACTTGTCCCCCTATAAAAAAGTAGACAGAAAGAGGGTGCATGCCTAGGGAGGTGTGCACCCGATAAGAATAAAAGATGGAGTCCCATACAGATGGAACTCTAGGTTACTTCTGGAGATTAAACTATGTGGTGCCAAGAAGTCTTGTTTGATCAAGTCTTGGCACCATCTAAGAAGAGTTTTGAGGGTCTCTCATCTAATTGGATCAGATGATGTCATCCCATCAATCAGATTTAGATCTAATTGCACAAAGTACCATGATTGATCAGGATGATGTGGCACTGCATGGCGCAATAGGATCTATATAAATCCTGTCTGCACCTAGAATTTAATTCTTCTGCCTTTAGCCCATGCCACATAGCCCCTCTCCCTTCTTCTCCATGCCACCCTCTGGTCTTCTCTCTTCTCTCCATGCCCAAGGGCTTTTGGGCATGAACAAGGTATGATCCAAGAAAGTGAAAGGCGCCAGGAAGGGAAGAAGGCAGCACTGCTGCAAGAGACAATTGCTATTCTTCAAAAGCAGCTTTGAAGACCTTCAAGATCAGATCTAGATCTGATTTTTGAAAAATTGATTGAGAAGGAGAAGATCTTTAGATCCTGCTCTAGTGGATACCGGTAGAGGTCAGGCACATGCTCACTATATCCAAAACCTCAGGCAAACATCGGGATCATCACAAGATAATTGGATTATCCAAAATAAAGATATAATTAAATTAGATTTAATTTTAGTTTTAATTTTTATTATCAGATCAATAAGATTAGATCTGAGAAGTCTCAGATCTGATTAGGATCTTAGAGAAAAAAATTTAAAAATATCCCTCCTAATCCAATCAAATTTGAACGAATCTGATCCGAAAAATAAGTTTTTTCCTTCAGCAACCTTATAGAGGGTAAATATGACTATAATCATAGCAACTCTATGGTCCATCATGACTATAACGATTGCAATCTAAAAGATTATTATAGGAACATCCACCAATAACCAGATCAAATACCCAATATGCTACTCAAGCTCACTACTATAGAATGGGGCTACGACAGTGCTTACTATTGCATCAGTTCGAAAACCGCTGCCATACGGTCTACGACAACAGTTATATATAACTACTATCATAGGTTAGATCTATGATAACAGATATGCATAACCGCTACTGTTGGCTATCTATAGACTAACTATTATAATAGGCTCCACATATGGCAGCAGTTAATCAATCGTTGCCATAGGTCGAGATCTATAGCAGCGGTTAAGCATAACCGCTGTTATAGGTCAGACCCATGACAACAATTATATGTAACCGCTACTATAGATCTCGAGCTATAGCAATGGTTATGTATAACCACTGCTATAGACCAACTATGGCAGCAGTTATATATAACCGCTGCCATATATCTGACCTATGGTAAAGGTTCTATATAACCGCTACTATATCTTTTTTTTAAATTTTTTTTAAATATTATATAATTCTAAAATTTAATATCCATCGTCACCATTCATTATCTAAATAATTATCATTAGAGTATCATCACAAAAGGCCATCTCGATCTGATAGCCCTAGCTTCATTGATTAGTAAAATTTGATTTTGACGATCACGAATGATGGTATGATGATCTGATAGATGGAGACCACCAATGGATCCAAAAATATAAAATAATGATCTCGATGATGTTTGTAGCACACTATTAAAGTTTTACTTCAATTGGATATCATTATCATGGTCAATTTAGTATGGGATAATTTTGATCGTTAAACGAGAAATAAGTGATCAAAAGGCCAAATAATATCTAATTATAAGATAATTTTTTAGTTAAATAATATTTATTATAATTTTAATTATTTTATATGGTGATGATTATAAAATTTAAATTATTTCTGTATGAATTGTTGATGTTAAGCAGATCTTGCAAAAGCACAAGCATAATTACTAAAGAAGTTTAAGAACGAATATCAAGCAATGTATAATTTTGGATCATTATTAGATCCATGGTTTGAATTTTACGATCACCACCAAATGATTATAGTAGTAGCCAAGATCATTTATCTAAAAAATTATCTCATAATCGAATGCCATTTGGTCCTTTGATCATTCATTTCTCATTTAATCATCAAAATCATCCCATATTAAATTGACCATGATAACAATATTCACTACTACAAAAATGGCTTATGGCAGTGCTTACTATGGCAGCAGTTTTCAAAATCGCTGTCATAGCTCCTACGATAGCGATTTTCGTTAACCACTGCTATAAGTCGAACCTATGGTAGCGACTTTTGTAACCGCTATCATAGGTTGGACCTATAGCAGCGGTTATAGAAAATTAATGCCATAGGTCAGACCTATAGTAGTGGTTACAGAATATCGCTGTCATAGGTCGACCTATAGCAGTGGTTCATTATAACCGCTGCCATAAGTCGGACCTATAGCAGCGATTCGACAGTGGTTAATTATAACCACTGCCATATATATATTTAAATATTATATAATTTTAAAATTTAATATCCATCTTCATCATTCATTATCTAAATAATTATCATCAGAGTGTCGTCGCAAAAGGTCGTCTCGATCCAATGGTCCTAGCTTCATCAATCAGAAAAATTTAATTTTGACGATCACGAATGATGAAGCAATGATTTGATAGATGGAGACATTCGATGGATTCAAAAATCTGCAATGATGATCTCGATGATGTTTATAACATACTATCAAAATTTTACTTCAATTGGATATCGTTATCTTGGTCAATTTAGTATAGATTAGTTTCAGCCGTTAAATAATAAATGAGTGATCAAAAGATCAAATGGTGTCCGATTATGAGATAACTTTTTTTATAAATGATCTTGGCTACTACTTTAATCATTTTTTATGATGGTAATTATAAAATTTAACTCATGAGATGAAGAACGATCTAAAACTATATGTCTTCTGATAACCATTCTGAAACTTTACTGGTTGTTATGCTCATGCTTTTGTAATATCTGCTTAACATAAATAGTTTATACGAAAATGATTTAAATTTTACTATCATTACCATATAAAATATTTAAAATTATAATAAAGATCATTTAACTAAAAAATTATCTCATAATCGAATGTCGTTTAATCTTTTGATCGCTTGTTTCTAATTTAACGGCTGAAATCATTCTATACTAAATTGACCATGATAACGATATTCGATTGAAGTAAAACTTTGATAGTATACTACAAACATCATCAAGATCATTATTATAGATTTTTGGATCCATCGGAGGTCTCCATCTATTAGATCATCGCATCGTCATTCATGATCATCGAAATCAAATTTTTCTAATCGATGAAGCTAGGGCCATTGAATCGAGGCAACTTTTTACGACGACACTCTAATGATAATTATTTAGATAATGAATAGTGAAGATGGATATTAAATTTTAAAATTATATAATATTTTAAAAAAATTTTAAAATTATTTTTCACCTATGGCAGCGATTATCAAAAATTGCTGCTATAGATGTACGGCAGCGGTTATAGAACCACTGTCGTAGATCTATGATAGTAATTTTGGATAACCATTATTGTAGATCTATGATAGCGATTCGATAATCGCTATCGTAGATCTATGGCAGTGGTTCGATAACCGCTGCCATAGGTTAGGTTAAAAATCTCCAAATTTTTTCTTTCCTTCCATGCACGCTCAATCTCTCTCGCTCTCTCTCTCTCTGTCCCTCCTATTCATCATCAATGAGGCTCCTCCCCTTCGACGACCGACATCACCCCTCCTCCCCTCCGACCGACGTCGACCCTCCTCCCCCTGGCTGGCGTCGCCCCTCCTTCCTCTTGGCCGACACCACCCTCCTTCACCCTCCCTCTCCGGCCCCCCATCCCCGGTCGTCCCTCCCCGCCACCCGCCACCCCCCACCCGGCCCCCCCACCCCTCCATCCGACCCTCCCGGCCCCCAGTGAAACCCCCCCTCCGACGAACCTCCATCCGACCTCCTTCGGCCCCTGTGAAACCTCCCTCCAGCGCGAACCCCCATCCACCCTCGCTCGCCCCCCATGAAAACCCCAGCCCCATGCCCCCCCATCCCGACCCTCCCTCGAAGCCCCCCCCTTCCAGCAAACCCCATCCGACCTCCCTCGGCCCCCTATGAAACCCCCTACGGCGAACCCCATCAACCTCGACCCTCCGTCGCCCCCCATGAACCCCTCCCCACATTCTATCCTCCTCCGGCCCAGTGTAATCAAACCCCCTTCCGGCGAGCCCCCCTTCACCCTCCTTCGGCTCCCGCAAAACTCCACCCCCCCACCTTTGACCTCTCCCATCGAGTGTGAAGCCTCCTTCGGCCTCTCATCACTGTGCCCCTCCCTATGGCCCCCATCTCTGGCCACCCTGCTTTCTCTCTTTCCTCTTTTTCTCTCTTTTCTTTCTCACTATTTTGCTTTTATTTCATAGGTTATCTCTAGTGCCATCGTCCTCCTCTAGCACCGTCACCGACGACCCTCAAAGCTTTCGGTGCGATCAGCTCTCTATAGCTGTAGGTATAATTTTTTTAAAATTTTATAATATTATTTATTAATCATATATATTTATAATAATTTATAGATTATTTATAATAAATATTATAAATATTTATTATAAATATTATAATTATCTGTATGCCATAGTTTTTAGGCCATGCTGTGGTGGTAGCCTTGGGCCGTGCTATGTCAACAGCTGTGGACTAGATCTGTCAATAGATTACGTTCGAATCAAAATTTGGATATTCAGATCTAGATCCAATTTTAATTACTGATATTGAATCTGAACCTGAATATCCGATAGATCTATACTTGAGAGAGGAAGAGAGGGATCTGGCCTCACCGCTATCATTGGGAGGGAGGGGGTCCGACCTTGCTGCCATCATTGGGAGGGAGGGGGTCCGACCTCGCCACTGTCACCGATGAGAGAGATCAAGAGAAGGAGAGAGGGAGTGATTGAGGGGATGGCACACAGCCGAGCCAGCTCAGATATGCAGTTGAGCTGGCTTGGATACACAGTCGAGCTGACTCAGGCCGTGATCGAGCCGATTGGGGGAGGATCCTAGCCAGATGTCTTAGGCACGGAGCCGGCTCAACTTTCGAATGAATAGAATTTGATATGTCATGATGTTATATTGATTAATATTTATTAATATTGTAAGTCACGATGGCACCAAAATGCCATCTAGCTTTCACCCCCGCCCCTCGGCGGGTTACACATAGTTCAGCATTCGAGGAGCAGTCGGAGCATACTCCATCCACCTCGACGTCAGCTGCTTAGGAACCTCCACCGTCGGCATCTACTCCATCATGGCATCTACTCCACCGATAGCTGAGCCTCTACCGTCGCCCATCTCTAAGGCTTATGCTACTATGCAGGCATTTAAGTATACATTTTTATTATATTAGTATAACTTTATTTTTTATATAGTATTTGTACACTTATATATTTGTATAACATATTTGCATTGTAGGAGCATCATCCAGTCGGATATTTCATAGTCCCACATGTATAGCACATGTGTGGAACCACCAACATCAGGTGATGGTCTATTACGATGCGGAGGGAAGGCCGATAGGGAAGACCACGTGGGAGATGCATTCCTTTTTTGAAGTGCTTGTGAGACGATCGGATATCATTCCTGTAAAGCCCAGAGACTGGCATTTGATGGATGCTGCCATCAGAAATTGGATATGGGAGGAGATATGGATAAGTACGCATCTTAGTTATATTTATGCATTTTATATGTTTACACTATATATGTTTGATTAGAATAACTTTGTAACTAATTTTTGATAAATTTGTGCAGAGGAGGTACGACTTTTTCGATCATGAGAGGGCTCGAGATGTCTGACTGAAGAAGATTGGAGAGTTGTACCAGGGTTACAAGGTTAAGCTCCATAGAGGATGGCTCGAGCATCGATGAGACACTTTGGAGGAGCTTGTTCCCTAGATATAGGACTGTCCTCCGAGTCAGTAGGAGAGGATGGTTAGACACTGAAAGAGCCAGGAGTTTGAGGTAAAATTTCTAACTTTGAAATTTTTCAATACGCTTAAAATTTTATTTAGATATTTTTTAAATATTTATTATTTATTTAAATACTTGTTAAGCTACCTCTCGTTAGAACTGAAAGAACCGTGCAGCCCAAGAGTATATACACACTCTAGGCCGCGAGTCTATGGCCAGTCATGTGCATAGAGAGGTAATTAATTCTAATTCTTACTAGATAAATTAAATTCATATTTTTTATCATCTTTCTGATAAATTTATTCTTTATTATAGCTGATGAGAGATAGAGTGATGCCTAGTTATAGCGAGATCTTTCGATCCAGCCATGCGGACAAGATGGGAAGGTCGATGAATGCCGCGATCGGGTATATTTTTATAAGTATTAAATATATTAGTATATATGATTAGTATTATAGCATTTCTTATAAAATTTTATTTCAATTTATAATTATAGGATCAGTTAGATGCGCTCGCAAGTAAGGGCTCGAATACCTCTGGGCCCCATGACCATCTATCTCAGGTCTTGGGGCCTGAGCACTCTAGAAGGATCCGATGTAGGCTCGGACACACATCGATGAGTTACTGATCCGAGGCGAGCATCTCCTCACAGACTTTTGGTATCGTCAGTCGGGAGGAGCTTGAGGAGGCATTTGCATGGGCAGATCATGCTGCGATGCGGGCAGATCGGGTTGAGGAGCGTGCATCTCATCTAGAGGACATCATGAGGGACATGATGTTGATGCTCAGCACACATTTTGGAGTCACGGGCTTCGAGGATATATTGGTCCGTATTCCAGCTCCAGCTCTGACTTTCGGTGACGACGATGATGATATAGATTTAGGAGACTTTTGATGTATTTTATTTTTTTAAAAAAAATATTATAATAAATTTTATTCGATAATAAAATTTTAGTATTTTAGAATAATTTTTTTATTTATTATATTTTTTTATGTTATATATCTATATTTATCAGATAAAATATATAAAAAAATAAAAAAAATATTTTTTTTAATTATTCAAGATCTACGGTAGTGATTTTATAACTGCTGACATATCCGTGCCAAATGATGCCAACCGCTGTATTAGACCTATGGTAGTGGTTAAGAAATTGCTGCGATAGATAACCTATGGCAGCGGTTATATAACTGCTACTATAGGTTGATCTATTACAGTGGTTTATAAATCGCTGTAATAGGCTATCTATGATAGCAGTTCTAACAACCACTGTCATAGAGCTACGATGATGACCGCAGTAGCAACGGTTAGAAAATCGCTGTCATAGCCTATGGTTGTGATTTTTTGGGCTACGATAGCGGTTACGAACCACTACCGTAGCCCTTTTTTGTAGTAGTGATTCGATTAAAGTAAACTTTGATAGTGTGCTACAAATATCACTAAGAACATCGTTGCAGATTTTTGGACTCATAAGTGATCTTCATCTATTAGATCATCGCATCGTCATTTATGATCGTCGAAATTGAATTTTACTAGATTGATGAAGCTAGGGCTATCAGATTGAGGTAGTCTTTTGTAACGATACTCTAATGATAATTATTTAGATAATGAATGATAAAAATAAATATTAAATTTTAAAATTATATAATATTTTAAAAAATAAAAAAATTAATTATTAACTAATGATAGTGATTTTCTAATTGCTGCCATAGATATATGGCAGTGATTTTCAGTAACCGTTGCCATAGACCTATCGCAGTAGTCCAAAAATTGCTATCATAGGTTAGATTATTTTTTTTCATCTGCTTGTCTCCATTTTTATTTTCCTCCGAGCTCTCTCTCTCTCCCTTCCACTATAAAAAAAATTGATTTTAGCGATGGTATTAGCAACGACAACAAACCCTATCGCTAATAAAGCTTTTTGCCATTGTAACACCGATAAAAAAATAAAGCAGTCACTAATAATATTAGTGATGATAAATAAATTATTAACGATGATAAAAGCCATCTCTAAGATTATAAAAAAATATTTTAAAATATTTAATCAAAAAGAATTATTAGCAATGGCAAATTTAAATTATTAGTAAAAAAAATGTCGTCATTTCTAATATCAAACTATTAGTGATAGAGTTATTATTATTAGTGATGGTACGCACCACTACTAATATGATTTAAAATTTTTAAATTTTTATAATATTTAAACATAAAATAAAATTTAGCAATGATATTTTGAATATTAGTGATAAAAATCTGCTATTACTAATAGTTTTTTTAAAAAATTATTTAAAAAATTATTAGCGATGAAATTAGCAATGGTATATTTTGCCATCACTAATAATCCACAATTGATCCAATCCTAGTTTGAATTTAATTTAAAATTCTGCCAAACTAAAATTAATTAAACTTTGAATCTAAGTCCTACTTAGATTATAAAATTTAATTAACCTCAAATTAAACCAATATTTATTAAGTTAAATCTAATTTAAATTAATTAGAAAAAATTAATATTTAATTTAGATTTAATTCGAATCTAATTCAAAATCCTATCAATTCTAATTCAATTAGACTTTTAATTCAAATCCTACATGGATAGTAAAATCCAATTATTTTTAGTTTAAATTGAGCCTAATTAAATTTAAGCTAATTTAAATAATTAAAAAAATAATTTTTAATTTGAATTTGATTTGAATTCAATTCAAACTCGATTCGAATCTAATTTGAAATTCTATCAAATATAATTCAATTAGGCTTCAAATCCAAATCCTACATGAATTATAAAATCTAATTAGTCTCAAATTAAGTTAAGATTAATCAAATAAAGTTTATTTAAATTAATTAAAAAATAATAACTTTTAATTTAAATTTAATTTGAATTCAATTCGAACTCGATTCGAATCCAATTAGATTATCTATCAATCCTAATTCAATTAGACTTTAAAATTCAGGTCCTATATGGATAATAAAATTTAATTACTTTGATATTAAGTTAAGCCTAATTAAATTGAATCTGATTATAATCAATTAGGAGAAAATAATTTTCAATTTAGGTTTGATCTAAATGCAATTGGAACTCAATTCAAATCCAATTAAAAATCCTGTCTAACCTAATTCAATTAAACTTTAAATTCAAGTTCTAATTAGATTATAAAATCTAATTACATTTAAATTAAGTTAAATCTAATTAAATTTAATATAATTTAAATTAATTATAAAAAATAATTTTTAATTTAGATTTGATTTGAATCTAATTTGAAATCATGTCAAACCTAATTCAATTAGACTTTGAATCAAACTTGTAATTAGAATATTAAAATTCAATTAGTCTTAAATTAAGTCAAATCTAATTAAATTAAATCTAATTTAAATCAATTAGGATTTGATTCATAAATTAATTAAGTTTAAAATTTTAATAAAATTAAATATTAATTTTTAAGCATTTAAAAAATGACTTAAGAGGACAAAAAAATAAAGGAAAAAGTATTTGTATTAGTGACGACTTTAGCCACGACAAGAATACTATCATTAATAATTTAAAAATATTATTTTAAATATATAATTATTAGTGATGGAAATAATGTTATTGATGGTCATTTTTTTTGCTAATAATTTTTTGCATATTAACAACGATATCTGCCATCGCTAATAATCTTTCCATCTTGTTTTTCTCCTTCCCTCCGTGCATCCTCTTTTTTCTCCACCCCACCACCCACCATCCCCTCATTTTTCTCTACCCCACTATCCATTGGATCCTTATTTTTCCACCATCCCCTCATCTTCCAGCATTTTTATCCTCTACCGCCACCACCCTCTCCCCTCACCCTTCGGTCCCCCCACCACCTTCTCTCTCCCCCAACCGATAGCCTCCCCCAACTACACCCGACCCACTTTCTCAAGCCCCCAGCTGCCTCGATCCACCCGACTGCACTCGGCTTGCCTCCCCAAGGCTCCGACCGCCTCCTACCTCCTCGAACCCCTAGCTCTTCGATTTTTCCCACCACCCCCTCTCTCTAAGGTCGGTAGCCTCCCTCTGGCTGCACCGACCCATCTCCCTGAACCTCGCCCTTCGGTTCCCCTGCACCCCCTCTCTCCCCCAGTCGATGCTCCCTCAGCTGCACCTAGCCTGCCTTCCCAAGCTTCCAGTCGCCTCCCACCTCCCTGAGCCCCAGCCATCTTGAATCCCCTGCTGCACCTAGCCCATCTCTCTGAGCCTCCAGCTACCTCCTGCCTTCTTGAACCTCACGACCTTCAATTCTCCATCATCCCATCTCTCCCCCGACTGGCAGCTTCCCCCCGACTATCTCCCTCTAGCTACATTCGATCTGCCTTCCCGAACTCCCAACCACCTCTTGCCTCCTTCCTCGAACCTCCGGTGGCCTCTTGCCTCCTTAAATCCTCGACCTTTCGGTTCACTTGCCACATCCTCTCTCCCTCGATCACCTCCTACCTCCTTTTTTGAACCTTCGATCCTTCGGTTCACCCACCATCCTCTCTCTCCTCGATCGTCTCCCGTTGGCTGCATTCGGCCCGCCTTTTCAAACCCTCGGCCGCCTTCCACCTTCTTGAGCCCCCGGGCACAAGCTCCCAGCCTTCCCAATCTCCCGTTCATGGCTGCATCCCCGAGCCTCAATTCCTGCTCGCCTGTGCCTTCTCATGCCTCAATTCCTACATGCCAGCCCATGCCTAAGTCTTATATGGTAGCCTTTTTCTATTATGAGTATTAGTATCGATATTAGCGATAGCTAATACCACCACTAAAAATTATTTCTTATATTTAAATTATATTAATTAAGCATAATTAGATATTAAAAATTAAACATGAGGCTGAGATGTGCCTTGTACGCTCCGATCTTGGCATGCAGCGTGCTCAAATTGATGGAATATTCAAGCAGCATTGCAAACACCAGTCCGAGATGTGCGCTGCACACACTAGTCTCAACATGCAGAGTGCTCAAATCGAGGGAAGGTTTAGGCTATATTGTAAACACTAGCAAGATACATGCCTTGCACGCTCAGATCTCGACATGTAGAGTACTTGAACCAAGGAAAGGTTTGGGCTATATTATAAATACTAGTCCGAGACGTGCCCTGCATGCTTAGGTTTCAGCATGCAAAGCGCTCGAATCGAGGAAGGTTCGAGCTACAAATACAAGATCGAGACATGCCCTATATGCTTCAATCTCGGCATGCAGTGTGCTCGAACCGAGGGAAGGTTCGAGCTGCATTGCAAGCACCAGCTCGAGACGTGCCTTGCATGCTCTATTCTCGACATGTAGAGCACTCAAACGAAGAAAAAGTTTAGGCTGCATTGCAAACACAGGCTCGAGATGTGCCTTATGCACTTTGGTCTTGACATGCAGAGCACTTGAATTAAGAAAAGATTTGGGCTGCAAACACGAGGTCAAGGCATGCCCTGCATGCTTCGATCTCAACATGCAGAGCGCTCGAACCAAGGAAAGGTTTAGGCTATAAATACGAGGTCGAGACATGCTCTGCATGCTTTGGTCTCAACATGAAGAGTGCTTGAACCGAGGGAAGGTTCAGATTGCATTGCAAATATAGGCTCGTGACATGCCCTGCACGCTTCGATCTCGACATGCACAATGCTCGAATTGAGGAAATATTTGTGCTGCATTACAAATACGGGCTCGAGATGTGGATTTTTGCCAAATTACAAGTATTGGTACTTGTATGGGGATCAATTCATGGGAGATAATTGCAAGGACTTTGGAGGCTCTACTTATCCAAGACCTTGCTGATGTGCAAGAGCTTAACGGTGATAGGCTCGAGCATATGATTAGCACATTTGGTGGATTTGATTTGATTATTGGTGGATGTCCATGTAGTAATCTTTTAGATCGCAACCATCATAGTCATGATGGATAGGGTTGCTATGGTTATAGTCATGCTTACCCTCTATAGGGTTGCTACCCCTTAGAGGCTAAGCAAGGCTATAACTATAGCAACCCCTATAGTCCATCATGACTATGGTGGTTGCTATCTGAAATATTACTACATGGGCTTCCATCAATAACCAAATCAAATCCACCAAATGTGCTAATCATATGCTCGAGACTATCATTGTTAAGCTCTTGCACATCAGTAAATGTATTGGACAAGTAGAGCTTCCCGTCTGTGCATATTATCTCTCACATCTTTTTATGCAGGTACCAACACTTGTAGTTTAGACTTAGAGCTTGCCAGATGACTAGGCTATGGAAGCACATGAATTTTATTTTTAAATTATTATTTTATTTTTTAATAAAATTTATATTTCTGGTTTGCAGCTCGAGGAGGCGGTCAGAGGCTTGGAGATAGAGGCTATGATGACTGCCTATGCGAGATGCACCTAAATGGAGGTGATGCATTCTATTCTTATTGTTGTATGGTCAAGCTTGGATGGTTTGTTACATTGCAAACAACCACTTGCAGCCATCTCACCATACTTTGGTGCATAAAAACTTGCAATGCAGGGCAAGCTTGGATGGTTTGTTATATCACAGACAACCGCTTGCAGCCACCTCATAGTCAAAGGTGCAGAGGAATGCACAATGCCTTATTTTTCAGTGGTAGATTTGAGCCTTCTTCACATTTTTATGTATTGAGATTATCATGTATTGCTAGATGAGAATCAGATAATGCTTAAATCAGGGGATTAGCAGACCAACACATTATCATGTATTGTTGGACGAGAAACATTGGACTGCTGATACATTATAGATGCTCACTAACAAACTTTGTTATACATGAGTAAAATTTTGATCATCTTGTTATATTTTGATAGATATTTTATTTGAATCAATTTTTAGGTCATCTGCTTATTTTAGTTTTAATTTTTATTTTCAGATATTATACATCATGTCTTCTAGAGGTCGGAGCCATTCCAGACAAGGATAGAGCTTTCAAGGAGAGATTGATCATGTGGTCAGCTCGCATGGTTCTACACATCTCATACCGAATGATATGAGGTCACCAGTGACCCCACATTCATATACAGTAGCATCTGACTCACAAACATAGAGTCATGATCGAGGATCCACCTGGCTCATGGTACCTTCGACTTAGGTAGAGGATAGATAGCTCATCCATATTCAGAGCCGCTTGTAAGTACTACAACTTTAATTAATATGTTTCTAATTTAGCAATTCTAGAGTTAATATTTATTATTCAAAATCAATTTTATAGCATGTTTAGAGAGTTTGGTTATCGACATCATCTGATGCTTGATGCCAGGGCCGATGAATGAGTTTTCTAGCTGTCTAGCTAGAGCACGTGATGCAGCCCGAGGGATATTTTTGGTAAGTCAAAACTAGTTTAATTTATAAATTTTTGATACGTTGGTATTTTAATTACATATAAATACATGCTTGCTTCTATCTTGTAGGACTACTATTGATTCGAGCTCCATAGGATGAGGAGGTTGGCTGTTAGATCTTCGAGGAGGTGGCCACAAGAAGGCTCCAAGATGGCCCCTATAGCCTCAGGCAGTCCGCCATTCAGCACTCCAGTTCCCAGTCACCATCGAACTAGAGATCCTTCATGGATCACTAGATATGGGTAGATATATGGTAGGCACTCTACAACTAGTGGAGCAATGAGGAGTACTCCGATAGATGGCAAAGGGCTCGATAAAATTTGACTGCCTAGAAGGATCCGATCAGACATATGAGCGACTCGGGTGGCACACATATTATGGCCAACAAATAGGTAAGAAATCAATATTAAAGCTCTTCACTAGAATTATACAAACTCTTGTATGCATGTTTCAATTAATTTAATTTTATTATTTACTTATCATAGGCATGGCAACTGGGTCATCCACCAGACTAGCTATAGTTGTGATGGGCCACACACCAGTCTAGGAGGACTGGTGACTATTTAGATTCTACGTCGCAATGGATCATGGTAAGAACTTCAAATCTTATTTACTAATTAAGTTATTACAGAATCAAATTTTTATATTATAACTAATATATTTTTTAACTATGCAAATGTGTTATGCAGAGTATATTACTAAGAGGTATGGTGATTGTTGTTCCTATGGCTGCTTGGAGCCACAGCCGTAGATCCGATCTCTTGCATGAACTTGGATGTTAATCCAGCAAACTAAAGAAGATTTAAGAAAGATGAGAGAAGCTAGGATTTTGGTGTTCGAACCAGAGAGAAGAGAGAAGATAGAAGAGAGTTGAGGGAGAAAAGATCTATATTCCACAGCATAATGAAATCCTAATACAACCTATGTATTTATACATAGCCATTTGGCCCGACCAAAAACTTTTCTGGCTAACCCAATACATGAAAGCACTCATCGAGCCCATGTACACCCATGTCTCCCATGCTCTCATCCTCTGGATCTAGACTCGACCCATATATGAGTTAGCCCCTTTAAGACCTCTCAAACCAGGCCTTAAGACCCCTAGGATCAACCCAGATCCTAGCCCAAAACAGACCCTCGCATAACTCTACCCGAGCACTGAGCCGGCTCAGTCTCAGCACTAAGCCAGCGAAGTTCCACTGGGTCGGCTCAGTCTGAAACTAAGTTGGCCCAGTCCTATGCCATGCCAGTAGTTTCGAACGTGTTGCTCTCTATTTTGCCTATGCACTGAAACTTAGCTGACTCAGTTTTAGACTGAGTCGGCTAACTAAAACTGAGTCGACTAACCTGCAGAAAATCTTTCTTCTATAGTCTTGATTTTTCGGCTTTGGTTTCTTGCTCCATCTTGAATCTTAGGTCTTCGAAGCACCAACCAAGCCCCTTGAGGCCCTCAATATCCGAACCTTAAGTCCGTGGAGAGTTATATGCCGCCTCCATTTTAGGACAACTCCTATCCTAGCCATAGGACCACACCTATCCTAGCCTCTTTGGAGCCCTCACCCTAGCTCCGCTCGTGGCCTCTCAAGGCTTGGGAGCACCACACCACCTACAATCTCCACCTTGGTGCACCCAAGTCTTGGCATACCTGGCAACATCCTCCTGCATGATCCTGCTATCCCTGCATATCTTGATAGCCCCTCCTGCTCACGTTGCCACTATTATTCATCTTTAACTACGGAGCTTCCTTTGAGGTCTTCGGAATGACCACCTCCACCATTGAAGTTCTTGGCTTATTTCTCTGTACCATCTTTGGAGTTGTAGGTATCCTTATGCTTGGCAGCTGCATCACTTGTCCTGAACTTTCCTAGAGATTCGTAATGTTCGTTTATCGATATTTGCCATATATCTTGATGCTCCATCTGACACTATCTCCTCAGAGTCACACCTATCTCCCTGCACAATCCTCTCCACCTAGATTTGTACAACCCTGGCACTGGTGCTGGGATATAGATCCTCTCTCTGCACCCCCTGCTCTGAACCCATATTACAGCTTCCTCCACCCATGAAGCCACCTTTGCCCGGTGTTTCATCTGAAACTGAAGTTCCCCTGATGCCACAGAAGCCAATCTATCTTTGAGTCCCCCGAGGCCAACAACCCAATGCTGCATTGCTGGGCCTACCGCTGTACCTCGAACACCGTCGCTAATCCTTTAGACCTTCTACACTCCGTAGACCTATTTGAAACCATCTCAGATGCGCCGCACCCTGCGGGCTCCTCTGAGACCACCAAGAGCTCATCCGAATATTCACTTTCAGTGACTGTACTGATAGAATCCGAGCTTTCTTCTTTCTTACACTTCTTCTAAAGCGGACACTCTCGTTTAAAGTGCCTTGCTTCTCCATACTTGAAGCATCTCTTGGACCCCTTGCTACCCCTTTGTTTATCCTTCTTCTTTTCTTTCCTGTGCTTCTCTAAAACTACAAGACTCTCCTAAAAGATCTCCCTCTTCGTCATCCATTTCCACTGCTCATTGGATCTGAACATTGATACGATCTCCTCATACACCAGTATCTTCTTATCATACAGCAAAGTTATCACCAATGGATTGAAGCTCTTGGATCGCGAACATAGCAATAATAGACTCTTGTCCTCCTCTTCTAAATCTACCCCTATATTGAGCAAGTCCATACTCATCCGATCGAACCGTTGAATATGCCCTGCAACATCCTCGCCCTCTGCATCCGAAGGCTATGCAGTTGCTTTTTTAGCATCAACTTGTTGCATATGTTCTTTCACATGTATAACTGCTGCAACCTCGACCATAATCCCTTGGGTGTTTTCTCCTCCAACATACCATATAAAACTTCATCCGCCAAATAAGTCCTAATCATGGCACATGCCCTTTTCTCCAAGGACATCCACTTCTTATCTGTGATCTCCTTCGACCTATCTTCCAAGGCCAAATCCAATCTCATCCGAACTAGCAGATCCTCCATCCTTACCATCCACATCGTGAAACTTTTTTTTCATCAAACTTATCTAATCCTACCTTCAATCCACTATTTTTCATGATCAATCCGAATCAAATAACAGTAAACAGATAGATCTGAGAAATACCTTGACTAGGAATGGTGGACAGTAGCCCTGTGATCTCTTCTTTCCTCACGAAGCCTAAAGAAAGTCTTTAGATCTGAATCTTACTACTGATCTCTGCTAAAAACTGATCTTCTTCCTCCTTCATGCTCAACCTAGCTTTGATACCAATTATTGTTCCTACGGCTGCTCGGAGCCACAGCCGTAGATTCGATCTCTTACATGAATCTGGGTGTTAATCTAGCAAATTGAAGAAGATCTAAGAAAGATGAGAGAAGCTAGGATTTTGGTGTTGGAATCGGAGAGAAGAGAGAAGAGAGTTGAGGAAGAAAATGTCTATATTCCACAGCATAATGAAATCCTAATATAACCTATGTATTTATATATAGCCATTAGGCCTGACCAAAAACTCCCATGGCTAATCCAATACATGAAAGCACTCACCGAGCCCATGTATACCCATGTCTTCCATGCTCTTATCCTCTGGATCTAGATCCGACCCATACATGAGTTAGCCCCATTAAGATCTATCAAATCAGGCCTTAAGACCCCTAGGATCAACCCAGATTCTAGCCCAAAATAGACCCTCGTGTAACTCTGCCCGCGCACTAAGCTGGCTCAGTCGACCCTCGTGTAACTCTGCCCGCGCACTGAGCTGGCTCAATCTTAGCACTGAGCCAGCTAAGTTCCATTGGATCGGCTCAGTCTAAAACTGAGCCGATCCAATCCTGTGCCGTGTCAGTAGTTTCGAATGTGCAGTTCTCTATTTTGCCTATGCACTGAGACTTAGCCGACACAGTTTTGGACTAAGCTGGCTAACCTGCAGAAAATCTTTCTTCTACAGTCTTGATTCTTCGGCTTTGATTCCTTGCTCTATCTTGAATCTCAGATCTTCGAAGCACCAATCAATCCCCTTGAGGCCCTCAATACTCGAACCTCAAGCTCGTGGAGAGTTATATGCCACCTCCATCTTAGGATAACTTCTGTTCTAGTTCCAGGACCATACCTATCCTAGACTTCCCAGAGGTCTCACCCTGGCTTTGCCCGTGGCCTCCCAAGGCTTGGGAGCACCACACTACCTATAGTGATGACCTATCTTCTTAGCCCCCTCTTGATCTTGAGGGATGGCTCAACGCTACCGGGAGGATGAGTAGGAGCCGGATCATAGGATTCGACCATAGCTTCGACCCTCCACCACCTCGATATCCTTCGACATTCTCATAGATCTCAACGTCCCAGACCTAGAGCGATGAGCACGTGGAGGTCGTGTAGAGGCTTTTGACCTAGCGACCTAAGAGTCTTCTAGATGCCATCCACGACTCGATCGTAGAGCTTCTCCAGGATCCACAGCTGCGCGACCAACTAGGCTCATCATTCCAGCCATCACATCAGGTATATATATTATTAAATTATTTTAATTATTTTAAGTTTTTATTTTAAGAAGCTTTGTATATTTAGGTTTGAGTTAGGAAAGGGGATCTAAGGGCTAAAAATTCAATCTAACTGTTCAATCAATGGGTCAGAGACGTCTATAGCTCCATATCATCAAATGGAATGTATAGAAATAATTTATTCGAAAATCAAAAGAGTGTATTGAAAGATATGCTTCTATATCGAAAGATATGCTTTCATATCAAAATTTACTAATATTATTTTATTTTTTTCGTTACAAGATGTTGGGACATCCAGCTCTCATTCACTAGCTGTTGGAGAGGAGCAAGAGAAAGAGGAGGCTAACGATGATGAGGATCAGATCTAATTTTTTTATGATATATTATATTTTTTATATTACTTATAAAAAAATTGAATAATTTTTATTTTTAATATAATATAATTAGTTTTTAACTTTGATTATCATATTATCTTTGGATTTTAATTATAATAGGTATTAGAAGCCATAATTCATTATAATTAATTAAAATAAATTTTAAAAAATATTATTAAAATTTTAAAAAATAAATTAAATATTACCATTGATATTAGCGATAGCAACTACCATCACTAATATTTCTTAAATTAATTTTTTTATTTAATTTAAAAATTAAATAAAATTAGAGGTGATATTAGAGATGAAAAAATTTATTGTTAATAATTATTAGCGATGGCATTAGCAATGAAAATGCCATTGCTAAGTTTTTCAAAATTTTTTTATTTTTTTTAAAAATTAATTTTAGATGGATTTGTTTCATCTCTAAAGCCGTCGCTAATTCTATTATTAGCAACGATATTTTTTACTATCGCTAATGATTCTAATTAGCGATAAAAATTTTTTAGATTGATTTTTATGATGGTATTAGCGACAGCATCAGTATTAGCGATGGCAGATGGACTATTAGTGACAAAATTTTACCATCTCTAATAGTCTAATTTCTTGTAGTATCATCTCCACCGTCGGTGAGGCCCCTCCCCTCCCTTTCCTTCCTCGATCGGTGCCGCCTCCTCTTTCTTCTCCAATCGATGCTGCCTCCTCCCCCACCTCCTTTTTCTTCTTCGATCGGTACCGCCTCCACCCTCACCTCCTTCTTCTTTCCTGGCTGGCCTGACTACTAGATTCGCCACCTTCCTCACCTATCCCTTCTTCCCTAGTAGGCCTGGCCACCGACCCCGCCACCTCCCCCTCGTCCTCCTTCCCTGGTCGGCCCAGCCACCTACCCTGACCCCTCCCTTCTCTCTCTCTTTCTCTCCTCTCTTTCCCTCAGCCCAACCGCCCCCTTCCTACTCTCTCTCTTTCTCTCCTCTCTTCCCTTAGCCCAACCCACCCCCTCCCTACTTCTCTCTCTCTCTCTCTCTTTCTCTATCTCTCTCTTTCCTCTTTCTATCGCTCTATCATACTCTCTCTCTTCCCTCTTTTTCTTTCTCTTTTTTCTTTCTCTTTGTCTCTCTTCTCTCTCTCTCTGTGTATCTCACTATCTTTATGTCTCTCTCGTAGGCTACCTCTAGCACTGCCGTCTTCTTCTAGTGCCACCATTGGCGTGTGAGCTCAGTTATAGTGCTCTCAAGCCATGGAAGCAAGTGGAAAGAGAGCAGGGAATAAATAAAATTAACCATCAAAAAGCTTCAACAAATGCTTCAGAAGAGCTAGCTTAAATCTTATCAGAAGAGCCAGCCCAAGCTGCAAAAGAGATAGCCCGAGTTGAAGATGAGCCAGCCCAAATTCTGAGAGAGCTAGCTTAAGCAGAAGTTTAGAAAGCATATCTAGCTGATATGCTGGAAGAGCTGGTTCGATTCGTGCCAGAGCCAGTCCGAGTAGAAGCTAAGCCGACTCGAGCAACAGAACAGAGAGTGGTGATTCGGACTCTCATATGAGACATCACTATCAAGCCAATCCATTTGCTAATCGAGCTGGCTCGAGCTGTGAACAGAACAGAATGTGGTTTCTGTTCTAGCCTAGGATTGGGTTTAATCCTAAGAACTTAGGACCTTAGTTTGTAAGATCCTAAGAGGGCTAACTTATGGATTGGACTATGATTTGTCTAATGAGTGTGTGCATGGAAGACATGGGTGTACATGGGCTCGGAGAGTGCATCACATTAGGTTAGCTAGGAGAATTTTTTAGATTAGATCTTATTTAACCATATATATACTCCATACTGATTTTTGTAAACTAAGCACGTGATAAGAGCATGAGTTGTCATTAAGATACCATGTTTATTAGTTTAATTCTGACTTCTTAAATAATTTAAAATAGATAGAAAGCAGTGAGTCGGATCAAATCCATAGAGAAGACAGTATTTTAGTTTTAAAATTTTTAATTTTTAGAAAAAAAAGATTTAAAAAAAATTTAAAGTTAAAAAAATAAAATTATAAATAAAGAATAAAAATTAAATAGTGCAGAATAATAAATTTGGTACTAAGATCTACTAGTTAAATCTTAGCATCTACTTACATAAAAATAAAGAGCAATTAAAATTAAGAATAGAAATTTAAATTATAATTAAAAATAAAAATCATAAATTTAAATAGTTAAAAATTAAAACTTGCATTAATTAAAAGTTCAAATCAAAATTTAAATACATAAAATTAAAAAAAGAATAAGAAAATAAAAATTAAAATAGTTGATCTCTAATGTTGGATCGACATCGGCATTGAGATGGTGTAGAAGTCAGCTCTTCTTTGTAGCACCCATTGCCTTGAAGTAATCTCTAACCCAAGCATGGCTCTAACCTTTACCAAACTCCTTCTCATGACCAAAGATAGATTGGTTTGGAGGCTTGAAGTCTTTTTTATAAGTGTTAGGAGAGTTGGAGATCTTCTTTGTAGGTAATGTGGGACTAAGAAGAGTTTTGATCAGCAAAAATAATGAAATTCTGATAAAAATTGGATTAAAATAGTCCTTGGGTGCATCTTGTAGGTTCTGGTGAAGTCTGACCATCAAATCTAGATCAAATGGTACTAAAATCGCCAAAAGAGGATGTATAATAGTCCAGATCAAGTCAGATTAAATTTTGGCCATTGGATGGAGCTTGATGAATGATTTTTGACCATTAGATCATGTCAAAAACCATTCTCAGATCCTTTTCCCAGTCGATTAAACATGAGCCATTAGATTACTGCTTGGAGCTTTCGGAGTCGTTCGATCACGTAGACAAGGGGTTAGAAATCGAATCAAAATTGGAAAAAAATCTAGCCGTAAGATCTTCACCGGCAACGATATGGATCATCCAATTGCGCCTTATTGTGCATATGGACCATGGTGGATCGGGTGCATCGCAGACTGCAACCAATCGACGCCCATTTTCTCCTAAAAATTACTAAAATACCCTCTCTTAAGGGTCTATGGTGAGCTGCGATAAAACTGACGTTAGCTTGACATCAGTGGCTCATCGGATGGCTTGGTGGCACATGGCTTGGCTTGGCTCGCCGGCTTGACTTGATGAGCTGGCTGAGCCATTTTTTTTATTTTAATTTTTTTCTTTAAAAATTCATATTTGATCCATTTTAACTATGTTTTGCTCCTAATTTATTTTATTATGATAAAAAAATAAGCTTTTTTTACTGATAATAATATTTTATTTTTAATTTTTATTATTTTTTAATAAATAAAAATATTAATTTTTAAATATATATATATATATTAATTATTAATTTTTAAAAATAAATATAAATTAATTAATAAATTAATATTTTTATTGATAAATTTATGGTACTTATCATACCCCTCAACTTAAGCTTTGTTCATCCTCGAGTAAAGAAAGAATTTAATTTTAGATATATTTTAACTTTAGAGTTTTGAATTTTACCGAAGTAATTTTTAAAATGACCATTGATGTCCAATAGAGTGTAAATGAGGTATGTCATTAGAAAATTAGTACTTATCAATATAAAAATTAAGTGAAGAATATTAATTTTTTTTGAATTTTTTATAAATTATCCCTATCTTTATCTCTGAATTATCTAAATTTTCATATGGGCAAGTATATTGTTACTTCCGCCCTTCATTTATAAATTTTTTTATTCACGTTGCCTATTTTTTGACATGAATATCATTGCTTGCTTAGGCAACGGAATCCGATTACTCGATGAAAAATCAATATTTTTTTTCTTAATATTGTACCACTATTGAGTGTTTTAATTTCTTAAGCTTTCTATTTGATCCATATAGTGAGTCTTGGACCAATGACTCCCAAACCAGTTAACTTTAGGATGCTAGGTATAGAATACCTCTCACGCTTACTAGCTCGAATCAAATAGGCTACGAGTTAAGACTAGCTTTACAATGAGCTTCTTTGTTCTTTTCATCTTTTGATGCAAAACTCAATACTTGCTTAGGCAAAGAAGCCCGATTAATTAATAAAAAATATTTGAAAACTATTTTATTTTAAAATTATTATTTTTTAAATATGAAGAAATATATAGTTATCCTACACAAGCTCATAAAAAGTAGACTCTTGTTTGATGCTAGTAGAAAAAATTAGAAATACTTAAAAAAAGTTATTTATCTTCTAGACTTAACTTTTTATGGAGTTTTCTTAATACTTGGTCCCTCAATATCTCACAAATTTTTTGATCTATGCATCAATTTTTTTAAAAAATGCTTAGTTCAACTCGATTCTTAAGCATAATCGGATGTCTAAATACTAACTTCTTTGAGGACTTAAAAAAATTAAAAATTTTTATTATTCTCTCCTCCAACTTAATTGACATTGTCCTCAATGAAGAATAAAAACTAAAGGGTGTAATAAAGAAAAAAAAGAATATACATGATTCAATGTATTTTCTTGGTCCAGCATATGCCTTTGAAAATTTGAGCTCTCCCTCCAATTTTTTTCAAAATATCTTAAAAAAATAAACTATTAAAAATATGCGCTCTTTTCATACGGATTGGCATGGCCGTCGGTGATTAGCCAAGCAACAAGAAAGTACTTCTTAGAGATCTTTGCGAAAGCACGATCAAATAAATCAAGGAATAAAGAAGAAGAGAAGAATAGATTTTCGAAAGAAAAGCACTTTTATTTAGTACATTTCAGCATACTTACAATCTTGACCTATTTTCAGCATATATACTTTACAAAGGGTCAAGCTTAAGCTCATAGAAAAACTTTTCAAATCCAAACAACCCATGTATACAAAATAATAACTAGTGAAAATTGAGTCGGCCCAGTTTCAGACTGAGCCAGCTGACCTACGACTGGGTCGGCTCAATCTCAGACTGAGCCGACCCAGTTGTGTACTGTGCCAATAGTCCAAAAATGTTGCTCTCTATCTGAATTTTTCTCTGAGATCTAGCCGACCTAATTCTGGATTGAGCTGACCCAGTTTTCAACTAAGTCGGCTCAGTCTTAGAGTGAGCCGACCTAATTTCCAAACTTTACTATTGAGACTGCTTCTTCTTCTGGCTCGCTTCCGTCTTCCCATGACCTATCTTCTCATATTTTCAAGACTTGGAAGTGCTATTTCTGAGCTCACATTCTTCATCTTGGTGCTTCCAAGTCCTTGTGAACTCATATATTCTCAACAGATCCATCTGTGCCACACATCTCTAAAAGCTATCTCTAGGGAGTACCTTCGTGAGTGCATCAAACTGATTCTTCTTGGTATGGACCTTCATCAGTTCTACTTCACCTTCCTCCACCAACTCTTTGATCCTATGGTATTTCACGTCTATATGCTTTGTGCGCACATGATAGACTGGGTTCTGTGCCAACAATAGAGCACACTGACTATCACTGAATAGTATAATCTGCTCCACCCCCAACTCATCAATCAGCCTCCTAAGCCAAAGGACTTTTTTTGCAGCCTTCATTATCCCAATGTACTCGATCTCTGTGGTAGACAAGGCCATGATTGGCTGAAGGATTGATCTCTTAGACACCGATCCACTATATACGCAGAAGAGGTATCCAGTAGTAGATCTCCTTGTATCAAGATCACCAGCATAATTTGCATCAACAAACTCTTTCAGAGGATCTGAACCTTCATACAGCTTCATAGATTATTCTCTAAATCCTCTCGACTGCCCACCAAATATCAAACCATAATCCCTTGTTCCATGCAGATATCTCAATATCCATTTCAATGCTTTCCAGTGTTCCTTCCCAGGGTTAGCCATGTATCTACAACCGTACTCACAGCATGTGCTATATCTGATCTACAACACACCATAGTCTACATCATATTGCTTACAGCATTTGCATAAGGGACTCATTCTATGTACTCTCTCTCCTCTTCTGACTAGGGGCACTATAACTTGGAGAGAGATATATCGCTCAACAATGGCGTCTCTGCAGGTTTGGCCTTCTCCATCCCAAACCTCTCCAGAACTTTCTTGGACATACTTTTCTTATGACAAATGAAGCACTCCTTTGCACCTATCTCTGCAAATCTCCATTCCAAGGATTTTCTTAGATGGACCCAAATCTTTCATCTCAAATTCAGATGATAATGCCATTTTCAACCTTTTTCACAACATCCATGCTTCTACTGGCTATGAGTATATTATCTACATACAATAATAGGTACAGGACATCCTCCTCATCTACATTCTTGATGTAGACACAATAATAATGTTCATATCTGTTGAAATTCAGGCTCAAGATAAAGCTATCAAACCTTCGATACCACTGACGAGGGGATTGTTTCAAGCCATACAAAGACTTCCTGAGTAAACACACCTTTTCTTCCTATCCCATCTTTATGAAACCATCTGGCTGCTTCATGTAGATTCTTTCCTCTAAAGTTTCATGTAGGAAGGCCGTCTTCACGTCCATCTATTCCAATTCCATGTTATGCTATGCCACCAGTGACAGCAAAACTCGAATAGATGTATGACGCACCACAGGAGAGAAAATTTCTATGTAGTCAATCCCTTTCTTTTGTGAGTATTCCTTCGCTACCAGCCTTGCTTTGAATATGACTTCATCTTATTCTGAAGATACTTCGTTCTTTGTGAATACCCACTTTGAGCCAATAGATCGAGCATCCTCTGGAAGATCAACCAGCTGTCATGTCTAATTTTTCTCAAGTGATTCCATCTCCTCCATCATGGCCTGCATCCATGAATCATGATCCTCACTCTTCATGACCTCTGCATAATTCTCTGGATCTCCATTAGTAGTGATGAGTGCATAGAAGATAACCTCATCAATGCCATATCTGATCGGTCTTCTAATAGTATGCTGGGGCTTGTGCAAAGCCACTCCCACTGGCACATCTCTACCTGATATTTGTGGCTGCTCCTGCACATCTGTCTGTACTATCGGTCCTCTATGCTGATTTTCAATCTGAGAAAATACTTTTTTGCCCAGCTCCACCTTAATAGGAACACTCCTATAAGTGGATGTAACCTTCATGCCATTATTCTCTGATTGGCCACCGCTGTTCACCTTTATTTTTCTAATTCCATCTATCTCAGACCTTCTCAAGATGCTCTTCTTATCAAAGATAACGTTCCTACTAATCACTGACTTCGGTGCCTGAGAGTCCCATAGCAGGTTCTCCTTGACTCCTTGTGGATACTCTATGATTGTCATCTTTTGAGATTTTGGATCCAATTTGCTCCTCTTGGTTGCCTCCACATGTGCATAAGCTATGCAACCGAAGATTTTCAGATGGCCAAGCTCCACCTTCTTTTCACTCCAGAACTCTTTTAGAATGCCTCCATTTAGCTTATAATGAGGGGACCTGTTTACAAAAAAATAAGAAAAAATTAGAGCATCAGACTTTGGGAGTGATGTCTGCAGCCTCAAACTTCGTACCTTCTCAATCAGTGTCTGGTTCATCCTCTCCATGACATCATTCTGCTGGAGAGTCATCCTCATCGTGTAATGGCATTTGATGCCATTTTCCTTACAGTATCTTCTAAACTCTAGGCTAGTATACTCTCCTCCATTGTCCGACCTTAGACACTTTACCTATCTTCCTAACTTCTTCTCTACTTCAGCTCTTCAGGCTCTGAATTGGATAAATACCTCTGATTTTTCTTGGATCAGATAAATCCACATCTTCCTTGAAAAATCATCAATGAAAGTGATAAAGTATTTTGCCCCACCTCTAGTTGATACAGGAGCTGGTTCCCACACATCTGAGTGCACTAAATTCAACACTCCCTCACTGTGCTTGGTACTTTTAGCAAACTTTATCCTATGCTGTTTGCTAAAGATACCTGGCTCATAAAGATCTGTGCCCTCCTTCTTCAGGACTTGGATCATACCTCTTCTGCTTAGTTTTGTGAGCCTATGGTCACTCATATGACCTATCCGATAGTGCCACAGTCGATATAAAATCTGCTCCTATGCCATTGCTAGCACCTCTGCACTATCATTTACCACTGAGCCTTCAATTCTGTAAAGATTGTTGCTCAGTCTTCTATCTCTCATCACCACCAAAGCTTTCTTAAAAATTTTCAGACATCCACTCCCAGCCTAGCTACTAAAAGCATAACCCTGCTCCTCCAAGTAGCCCAAAGAAATCAAATTCTTTTTTAACTCCAGTACACGCCTGACATTTGATAATGCACGAATAATTCCATCGTACATTCTCATCCTGATAGAGCCAATTCCAGCTACTTTGCATGGATGATCATCTCCAAAGCTGACACTTCCATCATTGGCCTTCTAGTAGGTAGCAAACTACTTCTGATGAGAAGTATAGTGGTGCGAGCATCCTGAATCTAATATCCACATAGTATCGCACTCTGTGGATCCATTTGATACAACTAGCAGGTCTTCTCCACTGCTCACAGAAGCTGTATCATCTTTCTTGCTAGCCTTTCCTTTTCTGATCTCAAAAGAGGACAATCTCTCCTTAGGTGTCCAAGCTGATGATATTTATAACATTTCAATATCATCCTCCTCTTATTGTGAAACTTTGACCTACCCTTGGATTTTTCTCTTGTCTTCTTCTTTGATCTTTCCTGTCTTTCATTCACAATCAAGATCTCAGACTTAGGGTCTTCCTTGCAGATCTTCTCCTTTTGCTCATTTGATCTGAGCACACCAACAAGCTCTTCATAGTTTAGGGTCACCTCATAAACTAAAGTTGTTATGAGACCATCATATGAACCTGGAGAGAACATAATAGCAGCAATGTCTGATCCTCCTCATCGATCTTCACATCCAAATTCATCACCTCAAAATATACCTGATTGAACCTTTTGATATGTGCAACATGATCTCCACCTTCGGACATCCTCAGACTATACAGCTATTTCTTCAACTATAGCCTGTTCGTCATGTTCTTTTTCATATATGTATTCTCCAGTCTCTCCTAGAGTCCCTTTGCCGTAGTTTCGGTGCAAACTTCGGGCAAAATCTGATCAACCAAGCACTTTCAAATTATGCTAAAAGTAATTTCCTCCAACTCTTTCCAATCCTCAGCACTGATGTTTTTCGGCCTTTCTTTTGTCTAGACCTTGTAGATCCTCTATTGAACCAACAAGTCCTTTACTCTTTGCTGCCATAGAGTAAAGTTTTCCTTACTGTCAAACTTCTCAAAATCTACCTTGAATCTAATTGATCCCATGACTTCAAATAAGTCAAGAACAGATCCCCAACATCCTTCACGATCACACACCAATAAAACTACCCTTCATAGAAGATCTAACTAGCCCTAGATCCTCTTTCCAAACTTCTGTATCACCATTTCTTCGTGTAAACAATCTCCACCTCAATCTAGAGACAACCATGAAGCAAACTAGAAGTTTTAAGATAAAATCTGATGCAACAGATCCTAGATGTAGTAAATCCTAGGTGTCTTTCTTTTTTCCATGCAACACTGCTCTGATACCAAATGTTAGAAATATGCGCTCTTTTCATATGGATCAACGTGGCTGTCGGTGATTAGCCAAGCAACAAGAAAGTACTACTTAGAGATTTTTGTGGAAGCATGATCAAATAAATCAAAAAATAGAGAAGAAGAGATTTTTAGAAGAAAAGAGCTTTTATTCAGTACATTTTAGCACACTTACAATCTTGACCTATTTTGAGTATATATACTTTATAAAGGATCAAGCCCAAGCTCATAGAAAAACTCTCCAAATCCAAATAATCCATATACATAAAATAATAACCCATAAAAACTGAGCCGGCCCAGTTTCAGACTGAGCCGACTAACCTATAATTGGATCGACTCAATCCCAGACTAAGCCGACCTAGTTGTGTACCATGCCAATAGTCCAAAAATACTGCTCTCTATCTGAATTTTTTTCTAAGACCTAGCCGACCCAGTTCTGGACTGAGCTGACCCAGTTTTCAACTGAGTTGACTCAGTCTCAAAGTGAGCCGACCCAGTTTTTGAGCTTTACTATTAAGATTGATTCTTCTTCTGACTCGCTCCCATCTTTTTATGATCTATCTTCTCATATTTTCAAGACTTGGAAGTGCCATTTTTGAGCTCACATAAGCTAAAAAGATAAATTAGATGAAAAAATTAAATATTGGATTACCTTCCAACAAGCGCTAAGTTTATAATCTTTAGCCAGACATAATGCAGCTTACTATCCTGTATCAAATACTGGATTGACAAATTTCAACGATTTTGGATTGCCAATCATAGGAAGATAGTTTTTATCCCTTTATTGATATATTCATTATTAATTATGAGAATATAATTTGTAACTTCATTCTCAGATCCTTGTTTATAAAGAATTTTTTCTATTTATTCTTCTAAAATGCTCATATATTGAGTTTTTGGGTTAGGAGTTAAGTTTAATGCACTGGATATTGAAAGGGTGACTAAAAATGGATTTAATTATGAAGGTAAATTAATATAATCTCTATTAAATAACTCCATTGATACTTCATTACATGCCTCTTGATTCTTGTAAGAAGAACCAACTTCTAGGACTAAAGAAAATAGGATTTCAGGTTTATATGTCTCTAGTAAATCATCTGTTCTTTTTTTCTATGTTTATCTTATTTAAATTAGAACCAATATCAGTACTAATTTCAGACTTAGGTTCTTCTATGCAGTTAGCTTCAGTACTAATCTGTTCTTCTAAATTTTCATTTTGGCTAGCATCAGTACTAGCCTCTCTCTCACCTAGTCTTGGTATGGGTCCATAAGAATTCTATAACTTTTAAGTTCAAAAATTACTTTGGCATTCTCTAATTGAAGATTCTTAGGTGAGACATTAGATTGATAATTAGGTCTAGATGATTGGTGGACAATAGGTGGATTATTTATAAAAATTGGTTGGCTCAGCAATTAACCTAGTTCTCTCCTCATATTAAATTTGGCTAATTATCCTATTTATGCTTCTAGCTTGGTGATGGATTCCTATTGATTTAGAATTAGTTGTTGAAGTTGATTAAATCTATCATCGACTAGACTGGTCTATTGAGGAGGTGGGTATGATGGTTGATTATAATGCAATGATTGAGTAAACTGACCAGGCTGACCTCTATTATAGGTAAAGTTTTGGTTTTGGGTCTGAGCCTAAGTCTGTTGAGGTATCCAAGAAAAATTGGGATAGTTCCTCCAATCTGGATTATATGAATTTGAAAAAGGATCATTAATCACTTATAGTAGCCTTGTGCAGCTTGAGCTTATTTTTGGATAAAGGATGAAAACTATACGGCTATAGAACATTCACTCACATGATGGATTGGGCTAGCACAGATGGAATAAATCTTCTGATAATTAGAAGATGATGTGAATTATGTAGAAGATTGTTGACCTAGGATTAGGAGTTGATCTAATTTTTCTACTTTATTTATCAGGTTCAAATCAGCCTTAGAATTAGATTCTAGATGTTTAAATTCATGGATCTCTGCTCATATTTGGTAGAAAGATAACGAAGCATGATTAATTGAGTTTTCACTCAGGATTTTAAATAAGGTATAGGCTTCATCCTCACTTTTATTCATAAATGCACCTTCACAGGATGCATCTACCATTCATTTATAATGGTCTCCTAAACCCTCATAGAAAGCTTGAACTATTTGCCACTTAGACAGACCATGGTGTGGGCATTTTCTAAGAAGTTTCTTAAGTCTCTCCTATGACTCATAAATTTGTTTTCCTGGAAGCTGAGTAAATTCAATAATAGCTCACCTCATGGTGTTGGTTCGATCTATGGGATAAAATTTCTTAAGAAATTCATGTTGCATCTCTACTCATGTTTAAATTGATTTTCTTATTGTGCCAAACCAATACTTGGCTTTATCTTTTAATGAGAAAGAGAACAAGGTCAGTCTAAGGGCATCATCAGAAAAATTCTAGATTTTTACCATAGTGCAAATTTCTAAGAATTCATCTAGATATTTGTAAGGGTCTTCATTCATATTTTCATAGAAAGATGAGAGCATCTGGATTGTGATCGACTTGATTTCATAATGGCTAGCAGGGATATCTAGTAATTGGATGGAAGTCGATGGGTTATAAGTAGAAGGAATAAAATATTCCTTCATCTGTTTAGGTGGTTCTCCATTATTTTCAGCCATTTGATTTTTAGGTTTTATATGAATCAATCATTCAATTTTGGAATTTGATTTAACTAGGTTAGGTAATAGCGATCATCTACTCTATATGTACTAGTGCAATCCTAATTTAAAATTTTTTATAAATATTTTTTTTAATTAAATTTTTTTTAGAGAGAAGAAAAGAGAAGAGAAAGAAGAGAGTTCTAAGAAAGAGTCCTAAGAAGTCCTAGAGCTAAGAAGAGAGAGAAGATTAGTTTTAATTAGGTTTAATATTGGTTAGCAATTAAGTTAAGCAAATAATCCTAACTAAGGATTGTCCTAAATCTAGATAGCTCCTAACTGCTAAGGTCACCTTCAAGCCCTCCAAGTATAAGATTAGCCAATCAACTGGCCAGGTAAGTGTAAGGTTGGTCGAAGTCCTCCCATTGCATGTCTTAGACACCAATCATGCTTGGCCAGATAAGCTAATAAAATTAATTATAAACCACCTTCCTTCGAGCCCAATCATCTTTGAACCACTTGCCTTAGATACCAGTTAAATTGACTAACCCTAATCCGATTCAACTTTTAGGGTTTCTTGTCCTAATGAGCTTGAGTTTCTAGGGTCGATGTTTAATTGATTTTAAAATTAAAGGCTTAAGTTAATACAGGATGCTAGTTGGTTATTTATGGGCTAAGGAAGGATGATCAAATCTCCATCTTATGTTGTTTAATGGGTTGTGCCCTTAATTTAGTTTAATATGAATATGCACAAAAAATTTTTTCAAGCAAGGGATTCTATGCAATTTAAACTATGCAACTAATTGAAGTGGAGATACTCACCTTATCTTTAATGATCATAAAAAAAATAAAAATAAAATTAATATGATGCATATTCTAAGTAATTAGGATTTTTGATCTTATCATGAAGCTTTTAATTAGATTTAAATGAATAATTTTTTTAATTAGTTAAAAAAATAAAATAAAAAATATAAAAAAATTAGAGTTTGGATTGATCTCACCAAGCAAAATTAGATGCTTCTTCCTTGCCCTAGTCTTTTTGCTCTCCTTTTTTTTCTGCAAAATAAAGAAGAAAAAGTTAGTAAGCACTATTTATAAAAAAATAAAAAAAAAATTATTTATAATTAATTTACAAAAAAATCAAAAAATTCAAAAAAAAATAACGCTCTTGCCTTCTTCGATAATGGTGCCAAAAATTTGATAAGAGCATGATGTTGTTGTTAAGATACTATATTTATCAGTTTAATTTTGATTTCTTAAATAATTTAAAATAGATAGAAAATAGTAAGTCGGATCGAATCCAAAGAGAAGATAGTATTTTAGTTTTAAAATCTTTAATTTTTAAAAAAAATTTAAAAAATAATTTTAAAGTCAAAAAATAAAATTATAAATAAAGAATGAAAATTAAACAGCATAAAATAATAAACTTGATACTAAGATCTACTGGTTAGATCTTAGCATCTACTTGCATAAAAATAAAGAATAATTAAAATTAAGAATTTAAATTATAATTAAAAATAAAAAGCATAAATTTAAATAGCTAGAAATTAAAATTTGCTTTAATTAAAAGTTTAAATCAAAATTTAAATACATGAAATTAAAAAAAGAATAAAAAAATAAAAATTAAAATAACTGATCTTTGATCTTGGATCGGCGTCGGCATTGAGATAGTATAGAAGCCAACTCTTCTTCATAGTATCCGTTGCTTTGAAGCAACCTCTAACCTAAGCATGACTCTAACCTTTGCCAAACTCCTTTCCGTGATTGAAGATAGATTGATTTGGAGGCCTGGGATCTTTTTTATAAGTATTAGGAGGGCTAGAGATCTTCTTTGTAGGCATTATGGGACTAAATAGAGTTTTGATCGACAAAAATAATGAAATCCTACTGAAAATTAGATTAAAATAGCCCCTAGATGCATCTTGTAGGTTTCGATGAAGTCTGGCCGTCAAATATGGATCAAACAGTCCCAAAATCGCCAAAAATGGATGTGTAATAGTCTAGATCAGGTCAGATTAAATTCTGTCCATTGGATGAAGCTTGATGGATAATTTTTAGCCATTAAATCATGTCAAAAACCATTCTCAAATCATTTTCCCCATTGGATTAAACATGGGCCATTAGATCGCTACTTGGAGCTTCCGGAGCCGTTCGATCGTGTAGATGAGGAGTTAGAAATTGAATCAAAATGGAAAAAAAACTTAGCCATGAGATCTTCACCGATAGAGATATGGACCATCCGATCGTGCCTTATTGTACATATGGATGGTGGTGGACTGGGTGCATCGCAGACCGCAACCAATCGATGCTCGTATTCTCTTGAAACTTGCTGAAATACCCTCTCTTAAGGGTCTACGATGAGCCACGATAAAACTGATATCAGCCTAACATCAGCGGCTCATCAGATGGCTTGGTAGCTTGCTGGCGCACGGCTTGGCTTGGCTCGCCGACTTGACTTGACGAGCCGACTGAGCCATTTTTCTTTTTTATTTTAATTTTTTTTTCTTTAAAAATTTATATCTGGTTCATTTTAGCTCTGTTTTGCTCTAAATTTATTTCATTATGATCAAAAAATAAGTTTTTTTATTAATAATAATATTTTATTTTTTTATTTTTATTATTTTTTAATTAATTTTTTAATTAATAAAAATATTAATTTATCAAAAATATATATAAATTAATTATTAATTATTAAAAATAAATATAAATTAATTAATAAATTAATATTTTTATTAATAAATTTATGGTACTTATCAGTATGAAATCAATACAAGCCTTTTCTTCCTGAAATCTCTTTTTCTCTCTCGTTCTCTCTCTTGTCTCCATGTCCTAGGGTTTGCTAGGATTTCAATAGAAAGGCCATCCCTTTTCTTAGATCTTTTTTGTTATTTTTGCAATCATTGAGTAGCAAGGATTATCCCAACAGATTGATATTAAAGCAGCCATCTAGAACAGCAATTGGTATCAGAGCTCTAATATTAGATTTGATGGAGAGAAGGTCAAAGCTTCACCTGGTATTGTAGTAAGATGCTGAACAGATTTTTTTAAACATTGTTTATTCTCTTTTGTGTTTGATTATTTGAATTTGGTTGGGATGGCATCAAGTACCATCAAGATAGACTTTAGAAAGTTCGATGGCAAGGATAAATTTAGTTTTTGGTAGCAAAGGATGAAGGATCTACTGATACAAAATAGGATCTACAAGGTCTTGACTCGTGAAAGACCGAAAAATTTTTTTATTGAAGAATGGAAGGAATTTGAAGAGAAAGCCTTCAGTATGATTCGTATGTGCCTCGCTGATGAGGTTTTGCTGGAGATTAATATGGAAACCACACCGAAAGGGCTTTGGTAGAAATTGGAGAACACGTATATGGGCAAGAACATGACAAACAAGCTATGGTTGAAGAAGCAAATGTATAGTTTGTAGATGCTCGAAGGAGGCTTAGTTTTCCACATCTATAAGTTCAATCAAGTTTGCTCAGATGTTATGAGCCTTGATGTGAAGATTGATGAAGAGGATAGAGCTTTCCTATTGTTGTGTTCATTGCCAGTAGCATATGATAACCTCATTACTACTCTAGTGTATGAAAGAAGACATTAAACTTCTAGAAAGTGGTTGGAGTTCTCAGGTCCAATGAGTAGCGAGAGAGGCTAGTTAGAGAAAATCCTAATTTAAAGATACTTTCTATGAATGAGAGGCAAGGAAGGTCTAAGAAGAAGACACAAGATAAATCTAAGGATAGATCAAAGTCTCGAGAAAATTAGAAGGCTTGGAAATGCTACAAGTGGCATCAATCTGGTTATATTAGAAAAAATTGCCCACTTTTGAAGAATGAAAAGGAGAAGGATGCTTCTAAGGATGAATCAACCAGCGGAAGTAGTGCTCTATCATCTGAAGATAGCGGAGAAGATATACTGATAGTATCAAATAAAATAATAGAGTTGGATAACCACTGGACACTAGACTCAATGTGTTTTCACTATTACACTGCACATCGGGAGTGGTTCTCATCTTATGAAAGATTCGATGGAGGGAGTATAAGTCTTGGAGATGATCATCCATGTAAAGTTGCTGGTGTTGGTATAGTAAGAGTGAGGATGTATGATGGAGTCATACGAATACTCACCAATGTAAAGCATGTGCTAGAACTGAAGAAGATCCTGATATCCCTTGGTTACTTGGAAGGATAGGGATATGCTTTCAGTTGTCAGTCAGACAATGGGTGTTTAAGGATTTCCAAGGGTACATTGATGGTGATCAAAGGGAGAAGACTGAGCAACAACCTATACAGGATGGAGGGCTCAGTGATTATAGATAGTGCAGAGGTGTCTATAGCAGCACAGGAGGAGCAGCTAGCCTACAAGCTGTGGCACTATCATATGGATCACTTGAGTGACAGAGGGCTTACAAAGTTTAGTAGGAGAGGTGTAATTCCAGCAGTCAGAAAAGAAGAAGATGACCTATGTAAGACCTATATCTATAGCAAACAGCATAGAGTTATATTTGCCAATAGTATCAAGCAGAGTAAAGCTGTTTTAAAGCTTGTTCACTTAGACGTATGGAGACCAGTGCCTGTTGCATCTCGAGGTGGAGCGAGATATTTTCTCACCTTTATAAATGATTTCTTCAGGAAGGTATGGGTCTATCTGATGGAGGAAAAATTAGATGTTTTCGTTTGATTTAAAATCTTGGGAGCTGAGGTAGAGAAGGAGATAGGACAACCAGTGAAGTGTTTGGAGTTTGATAATGGAGGAAAATATGTCAGCCTAGCATTCAGAAGATACTATGAGAAAAATGAAATAAAATGCCATTACATAGTGAAGATGACCTCTCAGCAGAAGATGTCGTGGAGAAGATGAATCGGACACTGACAGAGAAGACCAGCAACTTGAGACTGCAGGCATCACTGCCCAAATTATTTTAGGATGATGCTCTTATTTTGTGCATGTTTTCTTGTTAACAGATCTTCCCATAGAAAATTGAATGGAAGACTTCTAGAGGCTGTTTGGAGTGGGAAGAAGGTAGAGCTTGGCCATGATTAAACGGTTACGGCTATCACTATCAGTTTGTTACATACTTCATATATAAAAGGGACCCTCCAGATACATTTTTTTCTAAGCTCTCTTCTCCTTCCTAATACTTTGCTTCTCTATTTTCTGACTACTCCATTTCAGTTGATCGAAGAACTAACTTGAGCATCGGAGGGTCCATGTCGGAGCCACCAATCTCTGGTTTAGACTTTATTTTGAGGTTCCATCAGCGGCCTCACTTTTCCAACTCCAGTTGCTTCTAGCATCCTCATAGATTTTTGTACCAACAGGATTGGCACTAGAGGAAGAGAATTCTGAGCTCTTGTTCTAAAATGAGTGCTCAGTCGATCTTATTTACTTTCTTCTTTTAATCCTTTAGGACTCATCTTCGTTTGATCTCTTTCGGTCCTAAAAATGTCCTTAAAGAAGACAACCACCCGGCAATCCATCATCTCTACCGTCAAATTTGAGCTAGATCCACCTGCTCCAATGCCATCACCAGCACCTTAACCTTCCCCATCAGTGGCTATGGTGGATCTGGAGTAGTTCAACTTGCTGATGCAGCAAGTTTGAGATCTCACTAAAATAGTGCAAGCCATGAAGCAGCCCTCGACGATGGTCCAGCCAGTGGGACCCTAGCCAGAACTTCAAGAATAGGCACCAAGAAGGATAACTTAGGTCAGCAGGCCCATTACCCCCAGGAAGGAGAAACAGAGAGCGGAGAGTTTCTGCTCCGATCATGATTCTTCTCTGGAGGAGACTTTCTCTATCTACAATCGGTGACCCTCCAAGATCCATGATCGAGATGATGCTCTCGATCAGAAACTTCAGAACATGAACTAGTAGATTGAGGAGCTCCATCATGCCGCTCCAATCCATCATGATGACATCTACATCGATCTCTCCTTCTCCACCAAGATCATGCAGGAGCCTATTCCACCAAACTTCAAACTTTTTCAGTTTGAGAGTTACGATGAGACTTCTGATCCGATCGACCCATCTTGAGGTCTTTTGGATAATGATGCTGCTCCATGATGCATCAAACGTCATTCTATGTTAAGTTTTTCCATCTATCCTAAAGGGAGCAGCAAGAAACTGGTACTCAAGCCTTAAGTCGAGTATGATCTTTTTTTTTTTGACCAAATGAGCCATCAGTTTGCAGCTCATTTCATAAGCAGTCAACATCCAAGATGAGGTTTGGACTTTCTTATCAATATAAAATAGAAGGAAGGAGAATCTGTCCAAGCTTACATTAGCTGCTTCAATGCTGCTGCTCTGGAGGTCTAGAACTTGAACTAATTCGTAGCAATGGCCATACTAAAAGATAGTCTTTAGAAGAATGATCTTCTATCCTCCCTAAAAAGAAAGCATCCTAAAAATTTTGCTGATATGTTGGTCAGGGCTAAAGGTTACGCCCGAGCTGAGGAGGCCTTCAAATTGAAGGATGATGAGGCCGTAAGAGAGCGACAGACAAATGAATCCAGTAAGCCCGTACCTGAAGGCAAGTTGAGTGAGGCTCGATCATGCTCCCGAACTTCTCCTGAGCGTAGATGAGCCTAAACTCCTCCTTGAGCTCATCGATAGGAAAGTCCGGATCGAAGGATCAGTGGAACTCCCCTCCTAGGAGATTCGACAACTATGCTCTCTTGAATGCCTCAAAGATCCAAGTGCTAATGGAGGTAAGGGAGCAGCTACCAGGATCGAAGAGGATGCGAACTCATCCGGCAAAGCGCAACCCCAACAAATATTGCCTCTACTATTATGACCATGGTCACGATACTGAAGAATGTATCCAACTTCAGAACAAGATCGTGGTACTAATTAGAAGAGAGTGGCTAGATCAATTTATTAGGCATGGGCCAGTGAGAAGAGAAGATCATCCAAGAGTGCCGCCACAGTCTGAACCACCTCGAAGAGATGAACTGCAAGAAGATCGACCTCCTCTTGGAATCATCAACACTATCACTGGAGGACATCGGTGGGGAGATGCCAGAAGGTCGGTAGAGCCAGCTAAGAAATAGGAGACTGAAAAACCCATCAATTTCACTGAAGAAGATGCTCAGAAAGTTCAGCTTCCGCATAATGACGTGGTTGTAGTTACTTTAAATATTATTGATTATGATGTATGCCATATTTTAATTGATAATGGAAGCTCTGTTGATGTCTTATTTTATGATGCTTTTTCTAAAATCCATATCTGATGATAGGATGGATCTGATGAATTCTCCATTAGTAGGATTTATAGGTGATGCGGTACCAGTGGAAGAAATAATAACGTTGCTCGTGGTTGTAGGTCGGTGCCTAAAATAATGTAGAACTCAAGTCAATTTTTTAGTAGTCAAAGCCCCTTCTGCCTACAATGCGATCCTAGGTTGACCTGGTTTGAATGCACTCTGGGCTGTAGTTTTGATTTATTACTTGAAAATGAAGTTTCCAACAGAGCACGGAGTCAGGAAGGTTAGAGGAGATCAGGTACTAGCTCGACACTATTACAATATTGCCTTATAGGGGGGAAGGCAAGCAGTTTCTTGTCTGGTGGATAGGCTTGATGCTTGTGATGATTTATCTAAAGAAAGAGGAGAACCCATCAATGACCTTATAGAGATCCTCCTGAACGATGGGAATAAGGAGCACACTATAAAGATCGACTCGAATCTGAAAGAAGAAGTCAGGAAGCAGCTCATCACCTTTTTGTAAAAAATGTAGATGTTTTTGCCTGGGTGCCTATGGATATGCCTGGGATTGATGTAGAAGTAATGGAGCATCACCTGGGTGTGGACCTTAAACGTCAGTCGGTAAAGTAGAGAAAGCGCATCTTTGCACCTGAGAGGCAGAAAGCTATTATGGATGAGGTCAACAAGCTCCTTAAAGCAAGATTCATTTGGAAAGTACTCTATCCAAACTGGATCATAAATATCATTATCATCAAAAAGGCAAATGGCAAGTAGAGGATGTGCATGGACTTCACAGACTTAAACAAAGCTTGTCCAAAAGACAGCTATCCCATATCCAGAATTGACCAACTAGTAGATGCAACTTCGAGCCATGAACTCCTCACCTTCATAGATGCCTTCTCCAACTATAACTAAATCCAAATGGCACCAGAGGATAAGGAGAAGACTGCTTTTATTACTGACTGTGGTCTTTATTATTATAAGATCATATCCTTTGGGCTTAAAAATATAGGTGCAACTTATCAGCACTTGATAAATAAAATCTTCAAAGAGCAGATCGATCGCAACATAGAGATCTATATAGATGACATGCTGGTCAAAAGTCGATCTTTTTTTAGTCATATTGCCAATCTTGAAGAGACCTTTAGCATCCTCCAAAAGTACAAGATGAAGCTAAATGCTACAAAATGCACTTTTGAAGTTATCTCAAGAAAATTCTTGGGATTCATGGTGTCAAGACGTGGCATCGAAGCCAACCCAAAAAAAATCAAAGCCATCCAAGAGATGACCGCTCTGAAAATAATAAAAGAAGTTCAGCTCTTCACAGGCAAGGTAGCATCCCTGAATCGTTTCATTTCAAAATCAACGAAATATTGCATGCTCTTCTTTCAACTCCTAAAACAGCCCAAGAATTTCAACTGGACTTCTAAGTACCAGCAGGTCTTTGAAGAATCGAAGAACTATCTCAATTCGCCTTTACTTCTAGCCAAGCCCGAACTTGGAGAAGAGTTGTTCGTATATCTCGTTGTCTCCAATAGCTATTGGACCTATCCTAGTCAAAGAAGAAGTGAAAGTTTAGAATCCACTCTACTATATAAATAGAGTCTCGAGGGATGTTAAAATAAGGTACAGCAAATTAGAAAAGTTGACTTATGCCTTGTTGATTACAGCTAGAAAGCTTTGACCTTATTTTCAGGGACACACAATCACTCTTCTCACTGATCAACCCATTAAGGCAGTCCTGCATCGGCCTGACATCTCAAAAAGAATAGCAAAGTGAGTGATCGAGTTAACTAAGTTTGACATTCATTTCCAACCTCGGCCATCCATTAAAGCTCAAATACTGATTGATTTTATAGTGGAGTGCACTATAATAGAGGAGACCAAATCAGAGCATCAAGAAATTCGTATCCCTGCCTCCTCTGAAGAGAGGGCTGATCTCCCTAAAGACTTCTGTGCATTATATGTGGATGGATCATCTAATGCTTTTGGAGTAGGCATGGGCTTGATTCTCATCAATCTGGAAGGAGTTGCAACAAAGTATGCATTATGCTTCGACTTTTCTACCACTAATAATGGAGCAGAGTATGAAGCCGTACTTGCAGGACTAAGAATAGCCAAAGAACTAAAAGTAGAACATCTGAAGGTTTACAGTGACTGTCAGTTGGTTATGAGGCAAGTCAGCAATAATTATGAAGCTCGGGAGGAAAGCATGAAGAAGTATTTGAAAAAGGTAAGGAGCTTGATCTCAGCCTTTAATAATTTTAATATCCAGTGAATTTCTAGGGCGAAGAACACTAGAACCGACCTCTTCTCTAAGCTAGCTACCTTAGCTCTCAATGAACTATCAAAAGAAGTCATTTTTAAAGTCCTGCAGCATCCAAGTTCGGAAGAGCCCCAGGCAATAATGCAAGTTGATCATTAGCCTAGCTGGATCAATCCATTAATTGCTTATCTCAGAGATAAAATTCTTCCAAGAGACCACAAAAAAGTTCAGAAGTTAAGAAATCAAGCTTTCCGTTATATTTTATATGAAAATAAGTTGTACAAGAGATCGTACTTCCTACCACTCCTTAAATATCTTCGATATTTGGAAGCCGACTATGCCTTGAGGAAAGTTCACGAAGAAATTTGCGAAAATCATCTGAGGGTGAGATTCTTATCATATAAGTTACTCCATCAGGGATACTATTGGCCAACAATGCATCAAGATGCGGTGGATTATGTGAGAAAATGTAACAGATTGCAGAGAAATACAAATATTCAGAGACAACCGACTTCATAGCTCACACCATTGGGCACCCCTTGGCCATTTGCATAATGAGGGATAGATATACTCAAACCTTTTTCCATGTCATTTGGACAGCAAAAGTTTCTACTAGTAGTAGTAGATTATTTTACTAAGTGGATGAAGGTTGAACCTCTGGCGAAAATCACTAAAACCAAAGTGCATGATTTTGTCTAGAAGTCAATTGTTTGTAGGTTTGGTCTACCTCAAGCATGAATCACTGATAATGGGCGTCGGCTCACAGGTGCAAAATTCATTGAGTTCTACGAAGATCTGAACATATCTCACCACTTCACATCCGTGGCTCATCCGCAAGTGAATGGTGAGGCAGAAGTAACTAATAGGATTTTGCTTCAAGGGATAAAGGTGAGATTTGAAAGGAAAAAAAGGCACATGGATAAATAAACTCTATCATGTGCTTCAGGCTTATCGAACTACCCAAAGATTGATAACTAGAGAAACCCTCTTTGCACTAGCCTTCGGCATGGAGGTAGTTATTCTAGTTAAACTCCAGCTTCCTTCAGCATGGGTTGAGGCCTATAATGAAGAAAGTAATTCAGAGGATCTTAGAGCAAATCTTGATCTATTAGAAGAAAAGTGAGAGAAAGCTTAAATCTGAGTGGCAGCTTACAAGCAAAGAATAGCCCACTACTACAACTCTAGGGTTAGAAGCAAGATATTCAGAGTAGGAGATCTGGTGCTCTGACGAGCAAATATTTTGCAACCTCAAAACCAAGAAAAGCTCACCCTGAATTGGAAAGGCCCCTATAAAAGTTGTGAAAATTGTTCAATCAGGGATATACTATCTGAAGGAGCTCAGAGGGCCAGCACTCTCGCGATCTTAAAACTCAGAGAACCTAAGAATGTATTATCAATAATCTTACCTTAATAAAACTTCCTTATTTTCAATACCCTTGTTCTTTGTTGATGGCAGGAAATGACTTAATCAAACTTCATCCTTAAACAAAGATGAAGACCTTTGGTTATTTAAGACAGGATGAGAAGAGAGATCCTTTCAATGGCCCTTTTGTGCCCTAATGACTTTGTTAGGGATAGGAGAAGGACCTTGCCCTAACAAAGATAAAGGCTAATCCTGTCAGGAATAGGAGGGTCTCATCCTGACAGAAAGATAAGGCAAAGGCCAATCATGCCAGGAATAGGAGGAGAACCTCATCCTGATACAGATAAAGACCTTCAATTATTTAAGATAGGAGGAGGGGAGAGGTTCTTTCAACGGCTCTTTTGTGCTCCAATAACTTTGTTAGGAATAGAAGGAGGATCTCATCCTAACAAAAGTAAAGGTCAATCCCATCAAGAATAGGAGGAGGACCTCATTTTGACAGGAGGATAAGATAAAGACCAACCATATCAAGAACAGGAGAAAAACCTCATCCTAGCATGGATGAAGACTTTTGGTTATTTAAGATAGGAGGAGAGGAGAGGCCCTTTCAACTATCTTTTTATATCCCAATGATTTTGTTAGGGATAGGAGGAGGATCTCGCTCTAACAAAGATAAAGATCAATCCTATCAGGAATAGGAGGAGGACCTCATCCTAATAAGGAGACAAGATAAAGACCAACCATATTAGGAATAGGAGGAGAACCTCGTCCTGACATGAATGAAGACCTCTAGTTATTTAAGACAGGAGGAGAGAAGATGCCCTTTCAATGGTCCTTTGTGCCTTAATAACTTTGTTAGAGATAGAAGGAGGATCTCATCCTAACCAAGGTAAAGCTAGAAAATCAAGACTGTAAAAAGAAGATTTTCTACAGGTTAGTGGCTCAGTTCTAAACTGAGTCAGCTAAGTCTTAGTGCATAGATAAAATAGAGAGCTGAACATTCGAAACTGTTGGCATGGTACAGAATTGGACCGACTTAATTTTAGACTGAGCCAACCTTATGGAATTTAGTTGGCTCAGTGCTGAGACTGAGCCGGCTCAGTGCACGGGCAGAGTTATGCGAGGGTCTATTTTGGGCTAGGGTTTGGGTTGATCCTAGGGGTCTTAAGGCCTAGTTCAAGAGATCTTAAGGGGGCTAACTCATATATGGGTTGGGTCTAGATCCAAAAGATGAGAGCATGGAAGACATAGGTGTACATGGACTTAGTGAGTGCTTTCATGTATTGGGTTAGCTGGAGAGTTTTTGATCGGGTCTAATGGCTATGTATAAATATATAGGTTGTATTAGGATTTCAAGAAGGCTGTGGAATATAGATCTTTTCTTTCTTAACTCTCTCTCCTTCTCTTTTCTCTAGAGTTGCCATCCTAGGATTCTTGAAGAAGCCCTAGAGAGGGGGCATCTCCCTCAAGCCCAAGAAGGGAGGCACCCCATCACAGATCCAGGTGGAGGATCGGTGGTTTGCTATCCATAAAAATTGTCACAGATTTCTTTAGATCCATGTTAAAGATTAGGAGCTTCCACAACATGGTATCAGGACTTGTGATGCCAAGGATGATTGACGTTCGAATGATATTATGGAACATCAATTGGTATCAGAGAGAGGTGATGCTAGTTGGTGCGCTTACATTTGGTATCAAAGTCTGATGGTGCATGAAAGGAAAGGATAAGTTGTATAAGATGAAATCAAAAATCTGCACAAAGATTTCATGGTATGTCTCAAATCTATCTTATTGTTGCTGTGGTTTGGCCAACCAGGAGCAGCTGCTTGAAGGTGAAGGTTGAGAGGATTAATGAAAAGAGATTTTCCTGAGATGGAAGGATTTGGTGTATGATTTGTTGATCGATCTTGGTGAAAAGGTCGGAATGTATGATGGTTATATGACAGACATAGAGCACTGGAATGCTGCAGTAGTACTTTCCTAGAGATGCAAGACTGAGAGAGGCTCGGTGATGCAGCAGCTGAGGGAGGTATCTCAGTAGAGAGCATCAAGGTTTTCTAGAAAGATGGACAGTGTAGGGCTGTTGAAGAGAGGTTTTCCAAGGAATAATGGTCGAAGGAAGGCTGAAAAAGCGACTATATGTCCTTCGATGTTAGAAAGGTAGGAAAGTAGTCGGAGATGTATTCAACGGTTCGACCAGAGCATGAATTTGAGGAGCCTTGGAGATGATAGAGATGGATGATCCATGGAGGTCCAATAGGTTAGGGTTGGGCAGCTGTAGAGCAGTGTAGAGACAAGGCTAGGGAGCCTGGAGTGCTATAGTAGCACTTTCCTAGAGGCATGGGACTGAGAGAGGCTCGGTGGTGCAGCAGTCGAGGAGTGCATCTCAGCAGAGAATGTTAGTGGTATCTCAGAAAGATCGGGTGCAGGTCTCAAGGAGAGCCAGAGGATCTCAGGGAGTGCTAGAGGCATCTAGTAGTTGAAAGTATCATGGATCAGATTTCTTCTGTAAGAGAACCAAGGAGAGTCACGGTTCAGGTTCTCCAGGCATAATTGAAGTGATGGCTGGTGTAGGGGTAGAAGAGAAGGACTAGGGTGGAATTCTTTAGGATTCAGTCATTGGATTCAGAAGAGTTGGATGAGCTCTTAGATTTTGAAGGTGCCCATGGATTGTGAAGGTATCCAAGATGGCTTCAAAGAGGGCCGCAGAGTGTGAAGAATTTGAAGGGATAGTGATGGTGTTCGAGGTACAGCGATAGGCTCGGTAGTGCAGCGTTGGATGGTTGGCCTTGAGGAACTCGATGATAGAGTCGACTTCTGCGACATCAGATGGACTTTGGATATAGGTGGAGCTCTGAAGAGGTGGCTTCATAATTGGAGAGAAATTTGACATAAGTTTAGAGCAGAGGGATGTAGGAGGATCGATATCCTAGCACCAGCATCGGTGATGCACAATTTCAGGTGGAGCGACATGTGTAGGAGGACAGACGTAGTTCTGAGGAGACCATGTCAAGATTTGCAGTGAGTGTCAGTATAAGAACGTTGTGGGTTCTCCAGGAAAGTCTAGAAAAAGTGATGCAGCTGCTAAGTAGAAGGGATCCTACAATTTCAGGATGGTGCAGAGGTGCAAGCCAAGATCTTCAGCAGTGGAGGCGGTCATCCCAAAGGCCTCAAGGGTGTACAATAGCGAAAGAGAATTGGTGGAGGCGATGTTTGCACAGATACTTTCAAGTGCATAGGAATAGTGTGATCGTGCAGGAGAAAATTGCTGAGGAGTTTGCCAAGACTTGGGAGCACCAAGATGGAGATTATGAGGATTTATGGTGCTGCCAAGTCTTGGAAGGCCATGGGAGGAGTCAGGGTGTTGGCTCCGAAGATTTTAGGGGCTTGGTTGGTGCTTTGGAGATCTAAAATTCAAGGTGAAGCAAGAAATCAAAGCTGAAAAATCAAGACTGCAGAAAGAAGATTTTCTATAGGTTAGTCGGCTCAGTTCTAAACTAAGTCTCAATGCACAGGCAAAATAAAGAGCTGCATATTCAGAACTACTAGCACAGCATAGAACTAGGTCGGCTTAGTTTTACACTGAGCCGGCTAAGCTGCTGGCATGGCACAAAACTCGATCGGCTCAATTTAAACTGAGCCGACCTAGTGGAACTTAGCTGGCTTAGTGTTGAGATTGAGTCGACTTAGTGCACGGGCAGAGTTATGCGAGGGTCTATTTTGGGCTAGGGTCTGGGTTGATCCTAGGGGTCTTAAGGCCTGGTTCAAGAGGTCTTAAGGGGGCTAACTCATGTATGGATCGAGTCTAGATCTAAGGGATGAGAGCATGGGAGACATGGGTGTACATGGACTTGGTGAGTGCTTTCATGTATTGGGTTAGCCGGAGAGTTTTTGATCGGACCTAATGGCTATGTATAAATACATAGGTTGTATTAGGATTTCAAGAAGACTGTGGAATAAGATCTTTTCTTCCTTAACTCTCTCTTCTTCTCTTCTCTCTAGAGTTGCCACCCTAGGATTCTTGAAGAAGCCCTAGAGAGGGGGCGTCTCCCTCAAGCCCAAGGAGGGAGTCATCCCATCATAGATCTAAGTGGAGGATTGGTGGTTTGCTGTTCATAGAGAATGTCACAGGTTTCTTTAGGTCCGTGCTAAAGATCAGAAGCTTCCATAATATGGTATCGGGGCGTGTGATGCGAAGGATGATTGACGTTTGAGCGATATCATGGAACATCAATTGGTATCAGGGAGAGGTGATGCCAGTTGGTGCGCTTACAAGGAGGACCTCATCTTGACAAGGGGATAAGGTAAAGGCCAATCGTATCAGAAATAGGAGGAGAACCTTATCCTGATATGGATGAAGACCTCCAATTATTTAAGATAGGAGGAGGAGAGAGGCCCTTTCAATGATTCTTTTGTATTCCAATGACTTTATTAGGAATAGGAGGAGGACCTCATCCTAACGAAGGTAAAGTCCAACCTCATCAAGAACAGAAGGAGGACCTCATCCTGATAGAGGAATAAGATAAAGGCCAACAATATTAGAAATAGGAGAAAAATCTCATCTTGACATGAATGAAGACCTTCGATTATTTAAGACAGAAGGAAGGAGAGGCTCTTTCAATAGCCCTTTTATGCTCTAATGACTTTGTTAGGGATAGGAGAAGGATCTCATCTTAACAAAGGTAAAGACCAACCCCATCAAGAATAGAAGAATCTCATCTTGACAAGGGGACAAGGTAAAGGCCAACCATATTAGGAATAGGAGAAGAACCTCATCCTAACATGGATAAAGACCTATGGTTATCTAAGACAGGAAAAAGGTATTTCTCGATGGTCATTTCATTAAAAGATGAGGTATTTCATTAAAAGCTATGGTATTTCATTAAAAGATGAGGTAAAAAAAAAGGAGAAATCAACAGACATCAAATCCATATAAGATAAAGAATAATTGAAGAAAGCATCATTCTATTAAAGTTGAAGTTCATTACAAAATAAAGGTAAAATGGATGAAGTCCTAAGAAGGACTATATTCTTTGGACCTCGGACTGCTGATCCCTGCCATCGCCAAAGATTGCTTCAAGCTAGTAATCTCTTCTTCAGGTTTTTTTTTTTCAATAGGCTCTCTATAAATAACTTATCAGCCCATCGATAATTATCTTTGGACTCCCACAACTGTCTTCTTAGGATCTCTGACTTAGCCTCTACATCCTTAATAGCTTATTGCTCAAAAGTCAATTGGATCTTTAGCTGCTGAAGCTCAGTCGATTCTTTAGGATATGTCGCTGATAGGGTCTCCAAAGAATTTCTTAAGGAAAGAAGTTCATCTACTTCTCTGTTCGAGCTGGCCTCCACCCTCTCCATCAATTGCCTTTTAAGACCAGCTATCTTCTCGTCTGCTTTTTGAAGTTGCTACTGGAGACCAATGATTTCATTACTCCAGTCAAGCTCATAATTCTTGTATGAAGTTTCGATGGCGTGAAGTTGATTTTGAAGTTCTGAGAATCTCTTGAACCAATCCCAGCCAGACATCTCTTGGTTGGTAGACCACACCGAGCTTCCCTCCAACTATCGAATTTTTTTCTTTGCCGCATTGTGTTCAACTTCAAGTGAGCAAGCTTTGGCTGTTAAAGTCCAGGACTTCTCACTTACTCACTTCTTGACCTCCTCGAGCCTTCATTCAGGTGAAACTTCTTGGTATTATATTCTTTGAATAGTTATCTAGATGATTGATGCAAGCGATTAATTTCAATAGCGACATCGGAATAGTTCTTCTCTGATTTTTTTAGCTCATCTTCAATCTCCTCCAATTTTTTTTTAAGATGATGAACCTCCCTCCTTAGGCTCTTTATATGAGCCTTCAGGGGAACACCCTAAGGTAGGGGGTCAGCTTCGATAGGAGACTGCACTTGAAGCATGAAAACATTATAACATAGACTTTGCAAAAAAAAAATGAAAGAAAAAAATTTGCTATCAAAATAAACTGATCTTCATTTATCAAAATATTTTTTAAGTACATGAAAAAAATAAATAAAAAAGAAAATACAAATTAAGAGGTCCCAGATCTCTATGAGAGCTGACGAGGGGTTCAGCACAGCATCAATCAATCTCGGTGCTTTATTGGTGGGCTTAGCAGGGGGAAGCTCGGCCGCAACAGTGGATGGTTTTGCTTCATCTTCAGGAACCCCTTCATACAAAAAATTGAGGTCAAGCTCGAAAAACATGCTAGCCACCCTATCCTCGCAGAGCTTGAATTCTTTGTTAAAGGTCTCTTGGCTGAATTTGATGTTCAGGTCTCTTATTTTGGAGGAGACCTTGAACTTCTCTATTGCTTGGGCCATCGCCTTCAAGATCTGCCTCAAAATCTGCTCCTTTAGTTCGGCAGTCTTAGCTTTAGCCTTTCTCTTCCGCTCTCCTTCCAGGCCCAAAGCGGTCTTTAACTCCACTAATATTTCTTTCTTCTTACGGAGTGCTTCTTAGAGACCTTCAACCTCGATAGATTTTTCCTTCAAAGAGCAATCAACTTCATCTCTCTCCTTAATTAGGCACTCAACCTTAGCCTGATGATCCTCTTGGGCCTTCACCAGCTCCAACTTTAAGCGGTTCAATGATTTGATGTAGCTAAGCAATTGGTGGCCCATCTATTAAAAATATATATATATGATGAAGAGGGTTGTGCAGATGAGGAAGCATTAAGAAATTTAAAAAGAAAGAGAAGGACAAAGTAACTACCTCAAGAAAGGATCCAAGTGAATTTCAAGCGCGCTGGTCGATATTAGCTTCGATGATCCTATCTACGACTTTGGGTATGGTGAACCCATCAACCAAATCCCGACGATTTCTTGATTATTGAAGGGGTTCTCCCCCAACTCTTTGTCAGAGCTATTGGGCCCATTGCGGTGGGCCTTTCGTTGAGACTTTCTTAAAGTCCTTTTGGTCTTCTTCTTCTCCACCTCCTTCTCCCCTTTGGTAGGAGGCTCTGGGACTTGAGCCTCGACAGGAGGGCTCAGCAGCATTGGAGGTCCAGCAACCTCGATGGTGGAACCAAACTTAGCAGCAGGAGGAGCTTCGTCGATGGGGGCAACTTCGGGGGCATCCATGGCATTGACGGGAGCCATGGAGCTCGGAACATCAACTTTGCTTTTTTTAAACTTTCATTCGGAGCCTTCCCTTTCTTCTTACAGGCTGGGAGCCCCCTCGTGAGCATCTCGACTGTCTTAGTGTCCATTTCTGCAATAAAAAAGGAGTATAGTTAAAAAAAAAAGAAGAAGAAAGAAGAAGAAGGGGGTAACCCACAAACTTCGATCGTATATTTGCTGGATTCAGAGGGCTAAGGCCGAGGTTGAATAGAGTTTGTTCTTTGATTAGCTCAGATATGAGAGGAGTTCGGTAATCCTTAATTTTGCTAACCGACTCCTGATCCTGTCTATCTAATCTTGAGGCTTGGCAGACTGAATCCCTTAAATTTTCCTAAGGAGAGAGTCCTAAGTGTAAAGTCGGACAAGAAAAAAAGACAAACTTCTCTTTCCAATTATGGATACAGGAGGGGGCACTCTTGAGCAATTTTCTCTTATCGAACTGGGGTGAAACAACCACCAGTCCTTTGTAGTGGGGTGATGCTTGAAAGTAAAGTAAGTTTAAAAAAGTAAAATGGTGGGCTAAACTTCGGCAGATATACAGAGAGAAAGGAACCCTATTATGAACCTAAAGGAGTTCGGTACCATAGAAGCTAAGAAAATATTTAGAAAATGGAAAAGAGCTACAATAAAGATAGGTAGAGAAAGCCTTAGCCTAGCATGGAAGGCCTCTAATTATAAGTAGAACCGACCTGGGGGAGAGGCGCAAGCTCGGCCACTCGATCAGAAAGTTTCAAGTCATACTTAGTAGGCATCCAATACTGGATCCTAATTAATGGCAGATCTTCAGTGGTTAAGAAATAAGAGATATTTTCTAGTATGAAATTTGGTCGAGGTGCTACCCTAGGTTTGGCTTCCATTCTAATCTCAAGGTTTGGAAGTTTGTGTCAACCGAACTCCTAGAACCACCAGACCAAGAAACTTTAGATGACATTTAGATTAGATTAAATCTAATAAAATCTCCAAAAAATCTAGCAAAAAGAGGCAGTGAAAATTCGGAAAAGAAAAATAGCAAAAACCCACCTAGAAAAACCTGAAGAGATTCTAAAAAATATGGGAAAGCTAAAAAATAAGAGAACAAGGATGAAAGACTGACCTAGCTAGGTTGATCAAAAAACTCAAGGAGAAGACTGAAAAGATGAAGGACAGCTAGAAAGAATGTCGACAGCCAAAGACATTGCGAGAGAACAAAAGCAACAAGGATGGGATGCTTGGGGATGATGGAGAATGAAGAAAGGAAGAGGAAGAAGAAGCACAAACAAAGGTGAGAAGCTACAGAAAAAGAAGAGGTTTAAATAGAAGAATAGAACTAGAGAAAGTTATGATTACAGGACTTCTTCGGCCAACCTTAACCTGCCACGTGTCCCACTCACACCCACCACCTGATGAATAATAATTATGCCATACATAGAGCTCCACGCCAGACAACTTTTTGAGGTAATTCATCTCTTCAGGTCATTCAATATTAAACTTTAGTACCAATTTGAAAGAAAAATAGACAAAAGGTTTCATTGTCCGAGAGCAGAAAGCTGGCAAGGAACTTCGGGTGCAGCAATTTTTCTATACTTTCTTCATTTAAAATTCAAACTCGGAAGTAGAAAAATAAGTATTGGGGATAAAATAATCTCTACCAAAGTTCTTGGCTGAAGTCCTTAGCCACCGACCTCTCACCTGTTGAAATTCATTGATCCTGTCAACAACAAGTTCATACCATAGAATCCCCCAAAAGCATATAGAAGTTCGGCGACACGATCTTGAACAGCGAAGGAGAACTATTGTTATACTAACTTTGCCGTCTGACTAAAAGTGAATTGCAGGTTTGGGGCCTAGCCGCACTCCTTACGGATGAACTCTTTCAATCACTCTTTTTCTAGATGAACTCCTTCAGTCGCACTCCTTTCGGATGAACTCCTTCAATCGCGCTCCTCTCAGCATCGCTCCTTCCAGTCGTGGACCACTTAATCCCTGCCATGCCTGTGGGCTAGAGCCATCCAAAGAAACCTCGCCGAATCACTGATACATAACAACCACTCCATGAAGGATGGAGCACAGAACTTCATATCTTAATTTAAAGGACACCTACTTGCACGCAGCCCAGGAAGCTTTTGAACTTCTTAAAGCCAATAGACATTGCCCCCAATGGACCTCAATCGATCATAAGTCCACCACATGCACCAAAGTCTTCGACCTACGTCTGAACTCTAATAAATAGATCTTAACCGTCTGCAAGTTACGATAAACGATAACTCATCCTCTATAACAAACTTCATATGGTTTGAATAGCCCACTACCAGACGATTATAGCTATCACTATCAGTTTGTTACATGCTCCATCTATAAAAGAACTCTTCAGATACATTTTCTCTAAGCACTCTTCCTCTTCCTGATACTCTAGTTTTCTATTTCTTGAGCACTCCATTTCAGTTGGTCGAAGAACTAACTTAAGTGTCGGAGGGTTCTACCAAAGCCACCAACCTTCGATTTGAATTTTATTTTGTAGGTCCCATCGACGGCCTCAATTTTCCAACTCTAGCTACTTCTGGCATCCTCACAGATTTTCGCACCAACATCTTATTTTTCAATGGCAAATTTGAGCCTTCTTCACATTTTCATGCACTGAGATTATGTACTGCTGGATGAGAATCAAACAATACTTAAATTAGAAAAATCAGTAGACCAACACATTATCATGTATTGCTAGATAAGAATTATTTTTCTATTGATACATTATAGATACTAACTAACAATCTTTATTACACGTGAGTTAAATTTTGATCATCTTGTTATATTTTGATAGATATTTTATTTGAAATAATTTTTAGGTTATTTGCTTGTTTTGGTTTTTATTTTTATTTTCAAAGATTATACATCATGTCTTCTAGAGGTCGGAGCTATTCCAATCAAGGATAGAGCTCTCGAGGAGAGAGCGATCATGCGGCCAGCTCACATGGTTCCATACATCTCACACCCAATGGTAATTAAACTATAATATTTTAGATATTATTATTTTATCCTTCGCTAATTAATATAATATTCTTTATATTAGATATTTTATGCCTAGATTCGGATGATAGAGGGTCACCAGAGACCTCATAATCACATGCAGTAGCAATCGGTTCATAGATACAGAGTCATGATTGAGGATCCATCTAGCTTGCAGCACCTCCAACTTGGTTGGAGGATAAATAGCTCATCCATTTTTAGAGCCGCTCATAAGAACTACAACTTCAATTAATATATTTAGAATTTAGCCATTCTAGAGTTAACATTTATTTTTCAAAATCAATTTTGTAGCATGTTTAGAGAGTTTGAAGTATCTCGTGTGGTTACTGGCATCATTCGATGCTTGATGCTAGGATTGGTGAATGAGTTTTTTAGCTGACCATCTAGAGTGAAGGAAAAAAACCTTATTTTTTGGGTCAGATTCATTCAGATCTGATTGGATCAAGAGGGATATTTCAAAAATTTTTCTTTAAGATCCTAATCAGATCTGAGACTCTTCAGATTTGATCTTATTGATCTAATAGAATAAAAATAAAATAAAAATTAAATCTAATTTAATTATACCTTTATTTTAGATAATCTAATTATCCTATGATGATCCTGATGTTTGCTTGAGGTTTTGGATGTAGCCATGCAAGTGCTTGACCTCTACTGATATTTAGTCAGGCAGGATTTGAAGATCTTCTTCTCAATCTATCCTCCAAAAATCAGATCTAGATCTGATCTTGAAGATCTTCAAAATAATTTTTGAAGAACAGCCATTGTCTCTTGCAGCAGTGCTGCCTTCTTTCTTTCCTGTCGTCTTTCACTTGCTTGGATTGCACCTAACTCATGTCCAAAGTCTCTTAGGCATGAAAAGAAGAGAGAGGACTAGAGGGTGGCATGGAGAAGGAGGGAGAGGGGCTATGTGGCATGGGCTATCTCTAGAAGAACTAAATTCTAGGTGCAGATAGGGTTTATATAGACCCTGCTGCGCCCTGCAGTGCCACATCATCCTAGCCAATCACGGCCCTTTGTGCAATCAGATCTAAATTTGATTGGTGGCATGACATCATCTGATTCAATCAGATTAGAGTCCCTCAAAACTTTCCTTAGATGGTGCCAAGACTAGGTCAAACAAGTCTTCTTAGCATCATATAATTTGATTCCCTAAAGCAACTGGAGTCCCATCTGTATGGGACTCCATCTTCTATCCTCATGGGGTGCACGCCTCCCTAGGCATGCACCCCTTGCCTGTCTACTTTTTAGTAGGAGGACAAGTCCCCAGGTTCTCTCCTATGGATGCATGACACATGGGCAGATGTCTAAGTATCCAGGGTCAACGTTTGACCAATGTTTTGAAGACAAGATTTAGTAGGTGACGAAAAATGGCAGGTGTTGTCTCAAATTTATCTCATAAATTAAGATAATCTTTTTCTGACCTGGACAAGCTGCAGTCAGACCAAGTAAAGAATTTTGAGTAAGTCCAAATACATTTGGCTCAGTCGAGATAAGTTTTAATAATTGTTAAAGAAGAACATTAGGCTCAATCATTTGCTAGCACGATTTTCTTGAACCTAATTAAATCTTATTCAAATCAATTAAACTGAATTAGTCCAGTTGATGATATCCAAATTCAAATCCTTATTTGTGTGACCTAATTAGGTTTAATTCCATATGGTAATGGGATATGTCTCGATCTTTATCATCGACATCATCGAAACAGCTTTCGATGGATCAGAACTTTTTTTATTCAGACAACTAGTATGATCGATCATCCAAATCATTCTAATTGCTCCCAAAATCCACCAGTGATACCTAGCAGTATATGGTGGCAACCCATCAAAATTCAAAGCGAATATCTTGGTGTAGTTACCTATGTGATTAAGTTTCTTTATCTTGATCTCTGACCGAATTAGGGTTAAGGTGATCTCGTTAAACCCTAACTTCCGTCATATAAATTAATCATTTGATTTAAGTCCAATGTACAAATCCTAATAGAAACTCTTTCTATTATTTCACTCTGCCATGGCCATGGGCTTATGGACTTGATTCTTATAATCATCATAGGCCTGCTCCTCATCTATCGAGGTAGATAGATCCTCTATTGGTGCAATTCAATTCCTACAATGAATATGCTATAACCAACATACACCTCAGGATTTCGAATGGCTAGGAGATTGAGTTATGGTGTAGTCAAACTATAACATCCTTAAGGTAAACTGATGATGCACCTTAAGTCAAAGAATCAGACACACCACTACAACTTCAAGCCAATCATCGACGAGAAGGTAGACTTCCTCATGACCACTCAAGGTGGTCATGCTCAGTACCCTCATTCTCTAACGAGTATCTGTACTGTCGCTCCGATGTTTCTACATCGTAGACTCAAGATTTATCTATCCTAAAAAAGTGATCATACACCAACCTTTTGGATCAATCATCATCCTTATAATAATCCTACGGTCAGGAGCATTTTATGAGTTAATAATGAAAATTCATGTATTCAAATTTCAACTCTTAAAAATATGAACTATTATTGCAATTAACTCAAGGAATGTATCACAGATACTTTCAAATACACACTATGATAGAAAATAATTTATTTTATTATTTATAGTTAAAATTATAATTTTGCCCTTAGAAGTATATTATAAGTGTCAGCCAATCTAATTTCTAGGACACACCTATCTAACAAACTTCCACTTGACCTAAAGTCAATTGGCTATAAATCTAAGTCCCATCTTTTCAAGGTGAGCTTCGATCTTCTGTTGGCCCAACGACTTTGTGAGTGGGTCTGCCGTATTATTTATGGAGTCGACTCTCTTGACCTCAACGTAATCTTTTTCGAGGTAATCACGGATGAGGTGATATCGCCGCTTGATGTACTTGGATTTCTGGTGAGACCTCAGCTCCTTAGCAAGGGCTATGGCACCATTATTATCGCAGTATAGAGGAATGGCATCTGATGGCATCACTTCGATCTTTGTAGCAAACTTTTTGTACTAGAATGCCTCCTTTGTAGCTTTTGACGCAGCGATGCACTTTGCTTCTATGGTGGAATCTACTATTACTGTCTGCTTGAAACATTTTCAACTGATAGCACCACCATTACACATAAACAGACTTTTAGATGTCGACTTTTGATCATCTATATCGAACATAAAATTCGAGTTTGTATACTCCTGGACTTGGAGTTCTCCATTACCAAAAACCAACAACATATCCTTAGTTCTTCTCAAGTACTTAAGGATACATTTTACAGAAGTCCAATGTTCTTTACCTAGATTCGACTGATATCTACTCGTGACACTCACAGCATGAATTATATCAGGTCGTGTACATAACATGGCATATATGAGGCTCCTTATTGCTGAAGCATAAGGGATCTTGCTTATGCGTTCAATCTGCTCTAGTGTGTTGGGATATATTTTCTTAGAGAGATGAATACCATGTCTGAAGGATATGAATCCTCTCTTAGAGTTTTCCATGCTAAACCTCTTTAACACTTCTTCTATGTACATCTTCTGTGAAAAACCTAGCATCCTATTCGGTCTATCTCTATAGATCTTAATTCCTAGAATGAAGGATGCTTCTCTTAGGTCTTTCATGAAGAATTCTTTAGATAACCATATTTTAACTATGGTCAACATGGGAATATCATTTTCAATAAGAAGGATATCATCCACATACAGTACGAGGAAGATAATAGTGCTCCCATTGATCTTTTTGAAAATACATGGTTTCTCCTCATTCTTAATGAAACCAAATAATTTGATCACATCATTAAAATGAGTATTCCAGCTTCAAGATGCTTGCTTAAGTCGGTCAGTTGTTCCATATAGATATCTTCCTCAAGATATCCATTTAAGAATACCATTTTTACATCCATTTGCCATATTTTATAATCGAAATAGGTTGCAATAGCAAGCAATGTGCGGATGGATTTTAGCATAGCTACTGACGAAAAGGTATCCTAATAGTCAGTGCCTTCACGCTGACTATACCTTTTTGCCACTAATCTAGCTTTGAATGTCTTCACGTTTCCATCTGCACCAATCTTTCTCTTGTAGATCCATTTACATCCAATAGGTACTATACCTTCTGGTAGATCTACCAAGATTCAGACTTGATTTGAGTGCATCGAGTCAATTTCTAACTTCATTGCCTCTAACTATTTCTCGAAGTCGATATCTGATATCGCCTCGTCATAGATTTTGGGATCATTACCATGAATTTCATTACCTATGAGGAACATTTTCTCTACTTTCTCTAAAATAGTACCTAAGTACCTCTCAAGGGGATGGAAAATCCTTTTTGATCTATGAGGTGGAGGAGGTAGTGATTGTATTGGCTCAACCTGATTTGGTTCCTTAGGGTCCTTAGCTCGTTGCTCTTGTGAGATTTTCTTCTCGAGCTTGATCTGTTTTTCAATGCCACCATCTTGAATAAACTATTTTTCAAGAAAGATGGCATGTTGACTCACAATCATATTGTAATCTTCTAAAATATAGAAATAATATCCTAATGACTCTTTAGGATATTCTATAAATCGAGCTCTAAAAGATCTATAGTTTAACTTATCTGCTTGTTGTCTTTTGACATGATCCAGACAATCCCAAATTCTAAGATGACTCAAACTTGGTTTTTTACTATGCCATATCTCATACGGTATGGTAGGAATGATTTTAGAAAAAACCCTATTTAGTAAATATATAGTTGTTAACAGACTATGTCTTCAAAAAAAATCAAGAAGGTTTGTGAAGCTCATCATAGATTGGACCATATCTAATAGGATTCGATTCCTCCATTCTAAAATTTCATTGAGTTAAGGTATTTCGGATGGAGTCCATTGAGAGACTATGCCATTTTGCTTAAGATAGTCTAGGAATTTTCTACTAAGGTATTCACCTCCTCGATCTGATCGAAGAATCTTAATAGATTTTTTAGTTTGCTTTTCAACTTCATGTCTGAATTTCTTAAACTTTTCAAAGGCTTCAGACTTGTGTTTATAAAATACACATACCCATACCAAGATAAATTATCGATAAAGATTATGAAGTAGTCAAAGTTGCCTCTGGCTGGCACATCAAATGGGCCGCACACATCAGTATGCACTAGGGTAAGTAGTTCAGCGGCCCTTTTCCCATATCCTACAAAAGGAAGCTTAGTCGTTTTGCCATGAAAACATAATTCATAAATTAGATATGACTCAAAAGTCAACGAACTCAATAGCCCAGTTTTTTCTAATTTGTTAACCCTATCTTTTGCTATATGACCTAGCCTTAGGTGCCATGGATACCTATCATTTGGAATATTCCTAGGTTGTTTTGATCTTATGACACTCACATTTTATTCAATATTAAAAATAGATACATCAATATGTAACTGGTAGAGACTGTTAATGAGAAAACCACTTGCAATTTTATTTCTTTCATAAATAATATTATAATAGTTCTTAAGAAAACTAATTACATAGCCTTCTTGTGCTAAATATGAAATAGAAATCAAATTCTTGCTTGTAGCAGGCACATAATAATATTTCCTAAGTACTAAATTTAAGCGAGACGGTAGTTGAAAAGGATAGATTTCCACGGCCACAGCAACAATCCTTATTCCATTTTCAATGTGTAGGATCATCTCACCATCCCTCAGCCTCCTGCTATCCTCAAGACCCTGCATGAAAGTGCATAAATGAGCACTAGAACTAGAGTCAAGCACCCAATTGGATGCAGAAGAAATCATAAGGTTAGATTCAATAATGAGCATACCTCCAGAAGGACCTATCTTCTTCTTATTCTTCAGGATGGCCAGGTATGTAGGACAGTTCTACTTTCAGTGGCCATCAATATTACAATGGAAATACTTTTCTTTGTCAGTAGCCTTCTTCTTCAGCTCTGTCTTTCTTTTCTTTCTACCTTCCACTTTCTGCCTTTTCACAGACTTTTTCTTCTTTTCAAAAGTCTTTCTCTTGGAAGAAGTCTGTCCCATACTGAGCCTTCAGAACCTTTCATAGAAAGCTCAGCAGTAACTAGCGTATTCATAAGCTCAACCAGAGTATTTTGAAGTTTATGCGTATAGTAGTTCATGATGAACTGCCTATATGCATTAGTCAAAGATTGCAGAATTATATCATTCTACAGATCTTGGTCTAACTTCACTTCAAGCTTCTCAAGCTCTTCCAAGTCCTTGATCATCATCAGACAATGATCTTGGACTAACTGTCCACCATGCATTTTAGCCTTAAACAGTCATTTAGTGTCCTAATATTTGGCTGCGCGACTCTGTTCACCAAACAACTCTTGTAGGTGAGCCAACATTTGGCGGACAGTCTTGATATCTTCATGTTGGTGCTGAAGTTCATCAGACATCGAGCCCAACATATAGTATCTAACCTTATTATCTTCATCCATCCATTTATCAAGTGATGCTTTCTGTTCAATGGACGGATGAGTTGGTAAGATGGGAGATTCTGATCCAATACATGAGTCAACTTTTTAAAATCCAAAATGATTTTGAAGTTTTGAAGCCAATCCTTATAATTGGATCCGATCAGTCTATGGATGTCCAGGATACGGGCTAGTGGATTAGACGCAGATATTTTTTTTCCTGTAGAGAGTCAAAGCTTTTAGTTAGATTTTATAATTAAGACTTGACCAATTTATTTAAAAATTTAATTTTTAAATAAATTAGCTCCCACTATTTTCTTGGATCCCTATACTTTCTCTGTAAAGATGCAAAAATCTTCATGATTATTGATTTTTAGTAGGTGGTGCAGTCCCACCAATTGACTCATCACCTCACCTAATAGTTATTGATGATGGGTTAGCCAATGAGTGAACAACTCTTATCCAATGATTTTCTAATCATGGTATACCCAGGCTTGGTCTCTAATTCATGAATCTCACCGTGCCCAGAATATTGATCCACTCCTTAGTTAAGTCAGACCCACTATTTGCATAGATTGGATTTCTAATTGGGTCTCTCACCATATCCAAAATATTGAACCCAATCCATCCTCCAGCCCATAGCATCCAATGCCTAATAGACATGATTGTATCTTTCCGATGTAACTGAACCACTATGATCAGTCAAGAACAATCAACCTCGGAAAAGGCCTGTACATCTACAATAGTGGATGACCTTAAACTTAATCTTTTCTTAGGAAGATTTAATTTAGATCTCTTTAAACTTGACTTGACATAGCCATAACCATTATGATTAACCTAGTGGCATGGATTAGCTTGGATTGTTAACCACCTTAGATCAGGACTGAGCCGACAAATATGGCCAGATAAGTGAGACCGATGGAAGGGATATGCCATTAACTCGACAAGAATGCATTCGAGTAAAGTAGCTCTCAATTAAAAATTAATCGATTGTATCTGCCAAACTTATCTTAAACACCAAATTATTGAGTCAGAACCAATCGAATTAACCTACAATCCAGACTCTAACCACTGAGCCTAATTAGGTCTTAACTTGATCGATCACTCATGTGATTTGACCTTGACCTAGACTTAATCCTATTAGGCTGGTCAATTTAAGCACTCTAGATCCCATCTAACCAACTCTTGATTCGATTTGATCAACCACTAGACCTAATTGGCTACCCAAGCCCGAACCCAATTTTATGAATATATCTTAGATCTGAAAATTCTTAATTTTAGATCTAATATATTTCATAATCTTAATTCTTAATTAAATTTAGGGTTCATAAACAAAACATGTATATAAAATTCTAGAATTTCAGGATCTAGGATTTTATAGAAAATAAGTTTTAGATTTCTAATTAAGGACGAACGGACAACACCCCTACACATCATAAGAACATCCCATCGAATGGAAGGAGAGGGCCTTTAAACCCTACTTCATTCTTATGATCGAATGGCCAAGGAAAACATCTTAATCAAAAACATGATAAATCAACAAAACTAGTTAGATTTACATCATATATCACATATATAAAAATTGATCTAACTAAAAATATGTTTTGCATGCATCTCATGTATTATATCATGCATATTTTTAGATTTAAATTATCTCCTAAACATCTAAAAAATAAGATTTAAATTTGATCATATCAAATTAAAATTTATTCTAGATAATTTTGTAGAACTATTCTACAACTAGTCTAAACATGCATCTATCATATCTCATATGAACAAATTAAATAAATTTATTTTTTATTTTTTAGATCTAATTATAATATTTATAATATCAAAAAAAGTAAATAAATAGATCTAAAAATTATAATTAATTAAATTAAAATTATGATCATGCTAGACTACACAGAATAATTCTATTCCTAATCTAGTCATACATCTCATATATCTTAGATCTAGATTATTTAATTTTTAATTTTTTAATTTTAGATCTAATCATATCTCTTATGATATCTAAAATTATTTAATTATTAGATTAAAAATAAATTAAAATTAGATCTAACAAATTTTGGAACTGGCTCTGATACCAGTTGAAGGAAAAAAATCTTATTTTTTGGATCAGGTTCGTTCAGATCTGATTGGATCAAGAAAAATATTTCAAAAAAAAATTTTTAAGATCTTAATCAGATCTGAGACTCTTTAGATCTAATTTTATTAATCTAATAAAATAAAAATAAAATAAAAATTAAATCTAATTTAATTATACCTTTATTTTAGGTAATCCAATTATCCTGTAATGATTTCGATGTTTGCTTGAGGTTCTGGATGTAGCCACGCAAGCATCTGACCTCTACCGATATGCACTCAGACAGAATTTGAAGTTCTTCTCCTTTTCAATCTATCCTCCAAAAATCAGATCTAGATCTGATCTTGAAAGTCTTCAAAATGGCTTTTGAAGAACAGCCATTGTCTCTTGCAATAGTGCTGCCTTCTTTCTTTCCTGTCGCCTTTCACTTGCTTGGACCTCATCTAAATCGTGCCCAAAGTCCCTTGGACGTGGAGAGGAGAGAGAAAACTAGAGGGTGGCATGGAGAAGGAGGGAGAGGGGCTATGTGGCATGGGCTATCTCTAGAAGAACTAAATTCTAGGCACGGACAGGGTTTATATAGACCCTGTTGCGCCATGTAGTGCCACATCATCCTAGCTAATCATGGTCCTTTATGCAATTAGATCTAAATCTGATTGGTAGGATGACATCATCTGATCCAATCAGATTAAAGTCCCTCAAAACTCTTCTTAGATGGTGCCAAGACTGGGTCAAACAAGTCTTCTTGGCGTCATCTAATTTGATTCCCTGAAGCAACTGGACTCCCATCCATATGGGACTCCATCTTCTATCCTCATGGGGCGCACGCCTCCCTAGGCATGCCCCTTGCCTGTCTACTTTTTAGCAAGGAGACAAGTCCCCAGGTTATCTCTTATGGGTGCATGACACATGGACAGATGTCTAAGCGTCTAAGGTCAATGTTTGACCAATGTCCGAAGACCAGATTTAGCAGGTGACGAAAAATGATAGATATTGTCTCAAATTTATCTTATAAATTAAGACAATCCTTTTCTAATTTGGACAAACTCCAGTCAGACCAAGTAAAGGTTCTTGAGTGAGTCCATACACATTTGGCTCAATCGAGACAAGTTTTAATGATTGTTAATGGAGAACATTAGGCTCAATCGTGTGCTAGCATGATTTTCTTGAACCTAATTGAATCTTATTCAAATCAATTGAACTGGGTTAGTCCAATTGATGATATCCAAATCCAGACCCTTGTTTGTATGATTCAGTTAGATTCAGTTCCATATGGTTATGAGATATATCATGATTTTCATCATCGATATCATCAAAATACCTTCCAATGGATCAGAACTTTTTTGATTTAGACAATTAGTATGATCGATCATTCAAATCATTCTAATTGCTCCCAAAATCCACCAGTGACATCTAGCAGCATATGGTGGCAACCCATCAGAATTGAAAGCGAACCTCTTGGTGTAGTTACCTATGTGATTAAGTTTCTCTATCTTATGCCCCGATCGGATTAGGATTAAGGTGATCTCATTAAACCCTAACTTCCATCATATGAATTAATCATTCGATTTAAGTCCAATGTAAAAATCCTAATAGAACTCTTTCTATTATTTTACTCTGCCATGACCATGGGCTTATGGACTTGATTCTCATGATCACATAGGACTGCTCCTCATCTACCGAGGTAGATAGATCTTCTATTGGTACAATCTAATTTCTATAATGAACATGCTATAGCCAACATACACCTCAGGATTTCGAATGGCTAGGAGACCGAGTTATGGTGTAGTCAAACTATAATATCCTCAAGGTGAATTGCCGATGCACCTCAGATCAAAGAATCAGACACACCATTGCAGCTTCGAGCCAGTCATCAATGAGAAGGTAGACTTTCTCATGACTGCTCGAGGTGGTCACGCTTAGTGCCCTTATTCGCTAATGAGTACCTATACTATCGCTTCAGTGTCTCTACACCATAGACTCAAGACTCATCTACCATAAAGAAGCAATTGTACATTAACCTTCCGAATCAATCACCATCCTTATGATGATCTTACGATCGGAAGTATTTTATGAGTTAATAATGAAAATTCATATCTTAAATTTTCAACTCTTGAAAATATAAACTATTATTGCCATTAACTCAAGGGATGTATCATAGACACTTTCAAATACATACTATGATAGAAAATAATCTATTTTATTATTTATAATCAAAATTATAATTTTGCCCTTAGAAGTGTATTACAAGTATCAATCAATCTGGCTTCTAGGGCACACCTATCTAACATAGAGCTCGTGATGCAGCTTGGAAGATATTTTTGGTAAATCAAAACTAGTTGAATTTTTAAATTTTTGATACGTTGGTATTTAAATTTCATATCAATATATGCTTGCTTCTATCTTGCAGGAGTAGTACCAATTGAAGACTCTCCAAGATGCGGAGGCTGGCCATCAGACCTTCGAGGAGGTGGCCACATAGAGACTCTTAGATGACTTCAATAGCCTTAAATAGTCCACCATCCAGTACTTCGATTTTCAATCACCATCGAGCTGGAGGTTCTCTATGGATTACTTGATGCGGGCGGACATATGATAGGCCCTCTACGACTAGTAGAGTAGTAAGTACTCCAGTAGATGGTAGTGGGCCCGATAGAATCGGGTCGTCCAGCATATCCAATTAGGCACACGAGCAGCTCGGTCAGTACACATGTTATGGCTGATAGACTGATAAGAAATCAATATCAAAACTCTTTACTAAAAGTATAAAAATTCTTATATGCATGTTTTAATTAATTTAATTTTATTATTTACTTATTATAGATACAGCAACTAGGTCATTTACTAGACCAGCTACAGTTGTAGTAGGCCATACACCATTCTAGGAGGACTAATGACTATTTAGATTCTACGTCACAATATATTACGGCAAGAACTTCAAACTTTATTTGCTAATTAAGTTGTTATAGGATTTAATTTTTATATTAGAACTAATATAATTTTGAACTATGCAGATGCATTATGCGACGTACATTGCTAAGAGGTACGGTGATGACCCATCTTCTCAGCCCTTCTTTGACCTTGAGGGATGGCTCAGCACCACCGAGAGATGAGTAGGAGTCAGATAATAGGATTCAGCCATAGCTTTGATCCTCTACTATCTCGATATCCTTCAACATCCTCATAGACCTCGACGTCTCAGACCTGAAGCGATGCGCACATGGAGGAGATCGTGCAGAGGCTTTTGAACCAGCGACCTCAGAGCCTCCTAGATGCCATCTGCAATATGGTCATGGAGCTTCTTTGGGACCTGTAGCTATGTGACTAGTTGGGCTCGTCATCTAAGCTATCACATCAGATAATTATATTATTAAATTCTTTCACTTATTTTAAGTTTTCATAATTAGAAGCTTCATATATTTAGGTTTGAGTCTGATAAGAGGATCTAGGGGCTAAAAATTTAATCTAACTGTTCAATCGATGGATCAGGAGTGTCTATAGTTTCATATCATCAAATGAAATATATAGAAATAATCTATTCGAGATTCGAAAGAGTATATTAAAATATATTTCATTATAGGTTGCTAGAACATTCAGCTCTCATTTACCAGTTGCTGAAGAGTAGGAAGAGGAGGCGGACGACGATGAGGATTGGACCTAATTTTTTTTTATGTATTATATTTTTTTATATTACATGTAAAAAAATATAATTTATATTTTTAATATAATATAATTAGTTTTTAATTTTTGATTATTATATTATTTTTGGATTTTCATTATAACAGGCATTAGGAACCATAATTCATCATGATTAATTAAAATAGATTTAAAAAATATTATTATTAATTTTTTTAAAAAAAATAAAATTAACTATTAGTGCAAGTATTAGTGACGGCAGTTGTTGTTGCTAATAACTATTAACGATGATAGTTGAGACTAGATTGCCATAGCTAATATTTTTTAAAATATTTTTTTTAATTTTATTTAAAAATTAGAGATAGCATTAGCGATAATATTTTTGGCCACTAATAATTATTAGTGATGACATTAGCCATGAATTACCATCTCTAATATTTTTAATTTTTTAAAAAAATTAATTTAAATATTAAAAAATAATTAGTAACATAATTATTTCATTTCTAAAGTCATCACTAATAGCCTTATTAGCGACGACTATGATTATCGTCACTAATAATGATAATTAGCAGCAAGAATTTTTTAGATCGACTTTTACGATGGTATTAGCATGGTGGAAAGACTATTAACGATGGCATTTAACTGTCGCTAATAGTCCAGATTCTTGTAGTATCTTCTGACCATCATTGGTGGATCCACTAGCAGATCTCGATCTTATCAGGAAGCTCACTATTCTCTATATCTCTTTAAAATTTAAAAATAATTAATAAAAAAATTTTAAATAGTTAAAAAGTTAAAATATGCTAAATAAAAATTACTTACTATCTGCTCGATATGGCAAGCGAACGATCTTGAACCTTCATAGTGCAAGATGCACTATAAGAAGTCAGACTATTAGCGATGGCTAAACACCATCGCTAATAGTCAATCTATCATCGCTAATATTTTCACCATTGCTAATACCATCGTAAAATCCAATCTAAAATATACTTATCGATAATTATCATTATTAGCGATAGAAAATCGAGTTGTCGCTAATAAGGCTATTAGCGATGGCTTTTGAGATGAAAAATTCAATCTCTAATAATGTTATAATATTTAAATTAAATTATTAAAAAAATTAAAAAAAATAATAAATTATTTTAAATTTTTAAATAAAATAAAATAAAATATTTTAAGAAATATTAGTAATGACATCTTTGTCTCTAATGCCATCACTAATAATTATTAGTGATCAAAAATACCATCATTAATGTTGTCTCTAATTTTTTTATAATTTTTAAATAAAATAAAAAAATATTATAAGAAATATTAGTGATGACACCTTAGTCGCTGAAGCTATCGCTAATAATCATAATTTTTTAAAAATTATATTTTAATATTAAATTTTTTCTTCTATGTCATTTTTTGGATGGTTAAAAATTAATTTAAGTTTTATTAAATTTTTAGACTTAATTAATTTATAGATTGAGTTCTAATTGATTTAAAATTAATTTAATTTAATTAGACTTGACATAATTTAAGGCTAATTAAATTTTAATATTTCTAATAGGACTTGGATTTAAAGTCTAATTAAATTAGGTTTAATAAGATTTTAAATTGAATTTGAATCAAATTTGAATTGGATATAAATGGAACCTTAATTAAAAATTATTATTTTTTAATTAATTTAAATTAAATAAAATTTAATTAGGTTTGACTTAATTTGAGGATAATTTGATTTAAAATCTAATTAGGACTTAGATTCAAAGTTTAATTAAATTAGGTTAGGCAGGATTTTGAATTGGATTCGAATTAGGTTCTAATTAATTAGATTCGAATCGAATCTAAATTAAAAAAATATTTTTTAATTAATTTAAATTAGATTAAATTTAATTAGACTTAACTTAATATAAATGTAATTAAATTTTACTATCCAAGTAGGACTTGGATTCAAAGTCTAATTGAATTAGGATTGATAGGTTTTTTAATTGAATTTGAATTTGATTTAAATTAGATTCAAATTAAATTTAAATTAAAAATTATTTTTTTAAATTAATTTAAATTAATTTTAATTTGATTAATCTTGACTTAATTTGAGATGATTTAGATTTTAAAATCCATGTAGGATTTGAATTCGAAGCATAATTAAATTAAGTTTGATAGGATTTTGAATTGGATTTGAATTGAATTTGAATATAATTATGAATCAAATTCTAATTAATTTAAATTAGATTTAATTTAAATATATTTAACCTAATTTGAGGCTAATTAAATTTTATAATCCACGTAGGACTTAGATTCAAAATCTAATTGAATCAGGTTTGACAGAATTTTGAATTAGATTCGAATCGAATTTGAATTGGATTGAAATCAAATCTAAATTAAAAATTATTTTTTTAATTATTTAAATTAAATTAAATTAAATTAGTCTTAACTTAATTTGAAAGTAATTGAATTTTTATTATCTAAGTAGGATTTGGATTAAAAGTCTAATTAAATTAGGATTAACAGGATTTTGAATTAGATTTGAATTAAATCTAAATTAAAAATTAATTTCTTCTAATTGATTTAAATCAAATTTAATTTAATTAATATTGACTTAATTTAATATTAATTAGATTTTATAATTTAAGTAGGCTTTGGATATAAAATCTAATTAAATTAGGTTTGGTAGAATTTTAAATTGAATTTGAATCAGATTCAAATTAGATTCGAATAAGATTTAGAGTGTGTTCTAAATTATTAGCGATGATAAATATATCATCACTAATTCCATCATCAATAACATTTTAGATTATCTTTTTTTAATTTATTATTTTTAAAAAATTATTAGTGATAGCATAAGTTTTGTCGCTAATAAGCAAAATTTGTTGTTGTTAATATATATTTTAAATTTAAATATTATTAAAAAAATTAAAAATTTTAAATAATTTTAACAATGGCTTATGCCATTGCTAATAATTAAAAAGTCATCACTAATAGTTAATTATTAGCGATGGTATATTTTTTATCGCTAATAATCTAAATTCGCCATTGCTAATATTTTTTAATATTTAAATATTTTAAAAATAATAAATTTTTAGAGATGGCAGTCACTATTGCTAATAACGAAGTTGTCATCACTAATAATATTAGCGACGGTATTTTTTTTTTATCGATAACTAATCCTCCAACTCCTTAAGTTTTATTATGTGTTTTATTCTAATAGCCTTTTTTGGTAGCCTAGTGTATTATATTTTTGTGCTAGAACCATTAATATAGCATATGACTATGACTGTTTCTCTCATATTCCACTGCATATATAATAAATTAAATTTAGTATGCTTAGAATAAAATTACCATGCATACATTAAATAATTTTGGTACTACAAAACTTAAGAAAGTCAAAATAAAAGTAGGGATACTTAACTACATTGAATAAAAGTTTTCATTATCTTGTCATTAAATAAATAATTTGAATAAAAAAAATTTAAACTTATGATTTCTAACAATTAGAATAAATAATTTACATAGAAGAATTTGAACTCATGATCTTTAACAACTTGAACTTTGATGCCATGTCAACTAACAACTAACCCAAAATTAAATCTGTTGGTGTATCCTTGCTAGCACGAACATATTCTCATCAATTTCTAGATTTAGCTAGAAGTAAGACATTTGAAGTGCTACCAGATAACTTGAATTTGATGTACTGTACAAGATCGGTGTCGGTTTGCTATTATCTAAAAGTCAAGACTTCCATTGGAAGCTGACTAGATATGCAACTTGATTGGGGTTCAACTTGAACATGTCCACCTAACCCTCATGGGTTTTTATGAACTTGTCCAACTTCACCTCAAGTAAGATCGAGTGAGGTTTGACCTTCAACCTAAATTAAATGTGAACTTAAGGAAACCCAAGCCAACTAGGATTAACCCATATATATGATATATATGGCTTTATAGCTTGAAGTTTTTTAATTTATACTTTAGTGTACTATCAGAATTAATGAATAATCAATGTATTAGTCTAATATATTCTAATACAATATAAATGCTCAAATTTTCTTAGGATGTTTCTTCAATCAAGGTTGGATTGTTTTGGGTTATCTTAGATTAGGATTGGGAGATTTAGACGTTGGATGCTAGATTTTATCCTTAACCCAACCTATTCCACCTAACTTGCAGCTCTAGTTCAAACTAAAAAGTTATCTAGAAATTTAAGTTCAATGGCATTTTTGGTTTCTAAAAGTTTAAGAGTAGTCCTTTAAATTAGCTAAGGAGTGTAACCTGCAAAATAATTTTGACTTTATTTAATTTTTATTTATCATATTTTTTTAAAAATAAATATTAAAAAATAATATTTTAAAAAAAATTGACTTATGGTGGAGAATAAGAAGGCCAATCGGAGAGGCGAAGAGTGGGCCGGTTGGAGGAGCAGGAAACATTGGGACCGATTGAAGGAGTGGATGGAGAGCATGGTGGGGCCGGATGGGGGCTAGACAGAGAAGTAAATGGGGAGCACGGTGGGGTCGGATGGGGGCTAGAAGGCGGTGATTCCAATGAGAAAAGAGCAAGGTGGGGTCAGATGGGGGCTGGAGGATGGTGATTCAATGAGAAGAGAGCAGATGATCGAAGGGATGGGGAGCAAAGAGGACAGCAATTGGGCGATAGAAATTGATGAGAAGGGAGCAAGATAGTGCCGGATGGGGGCCAAAGGGCAATGATCGGATGAGGAGAGTCGGATGGAAAGTAGACGGTCGAAAAGATGGAAAATAGGAAAAATATGTTTGAAAAAAGAGACTACGCTCTAGAAAAAAAGCTTGAAGCCATGATTTCATTCAAATCGCTTCAGGATCTAGAAAAATTAAGAAGCCAATTTCATTCAAATCATGGCTTGAAGCCACGATTTTCATAATGCAGTGGTGACGTGGTGCAACGTGAAGGTGAACTTATAGCATGGTGGTGAAATCATGGGTTGAATCCATGATTTCTGATAAATTCATAAATAAATTTTGATTCAAAATATTTTTAAAAGTAAATAATAAAAAATAATATTTTTTAAAAAAATTCAATAATCCGAGCCCATTTTTGGATCTCCTCACGTCAAGAAGATCAGGAAGAAATGACATGACATGCGAAAAAAATCAGATTTATCATAGTTTATAGATATTTTATTAATTATAAGGAGGGGAAAAGATTAAATATATCATAGTGCGCATTATTGCTGTATATAAAATGTAGAAAAAAAAAATAAACTTATACGATGATGTACTGATTCTTTTTTTCTTCGTCCAACTAATAAAATATTTATGATGTCACCGACCAACAATTTTTCCGTGACATGTTACCTCAGTCTTCTTTAGCCAGATCCCTTCACTCTATATAAAGGCCACCCAGTCTCTTCTGGTTCAGCCGAAAGAGAGCGCTCCTAAACGAGAGAGAGAAGAGAAGAGTATAGAGGAGAGATCAATGGCGATGATGCGGAGAAGGGGGTGGTGCTACTGGACTTTTGGGTGAGTATGTTCGGACAGCGATGCCGGATCGCGCTGGCTGAGAAGGGGGTGGAGTACGAGTACAGGGAGGAGAATGTTGTCGATCATAAGAGCCCGCTGCTATTGGAGATGAACCCCATCCACAAGAAGATCCCGGTGCTCATCCACGATAGCAAGCCCATCTGCGAGTCCCTCATCATCGTCCAATATATCGACGAGGTCTGGACCAACAATCCTCTCCTCCCTTCTGATCCATTCGAACTTGCCAAGGCCCGCTTCTGGGCCGACTTCGTCGACAAGAAGGTAATAACTATTATATGTTTAGTTTTCTTGATTTGTTTTTCTTGGATTCAGTTTCTTTTTTTTTTTTTTTTTTTGTTTAGTTATTGAAGTTAGTGGTGGGTGAAAGAAAAATCCTATTTTTCAGGTTTGTTTAGATCTAATTTGACCAACAAAAATATTTCAAAATTTTTTTTTTAGATCTAAATTAGATTTGATACTTTTCAGATCTGATTTGATGGATCTAATAAAATAAAATAAAATAAAATAAAATAAATTAGATTTAATTTGTATCTTGTTGTTGGATAATCATATTATCCTGTGATGATCCTGCTGATTGCTTGAGATTCTGGATGCAGCCATGCAATCATCTAGCCTCTACCAGTATCCACTCAGGCAGGATCTGGAGATCTCCTTCTTAATCTATCATCCAAACATTAGATCTAGATCTAATCTTGAAGATCTTCAAAATAATTTTTGAAGATCTGGTGTCGTCTCTTACAGCAGTGCTATCTTCTTCCTTTCTTATCGCCCTTCTTTTGCCTGAATCGCACCAAACTAAAGCCCAAGGCCTCTTGGGCATGGAGAGGAGAGAGAGGATTAGAGGTAGGTGTGGAGAAGAGGGGAGAGGGGCTATGTGGCATGGACAATGGAAGAACTCTTGAAACCTAGGCGCAGATAGGATTTATATAGATTCTGCTGTGCCATGCAGTGCCACATCATCCCGATCAATCATGTCTCTTCGTGCAATCAAATCTAAATCTGATTGATGGGATGATATCACCTGATCCAATCAGATGAGAGCCCCTCTCAAACATCCTTGGGTGATGCCAAGATTGGTTAAAGTAGAGTCTTAGGCACCACCTAAGTTTATTCCATGAAACAACCTGGAGTCCCATCTATATGGGACTCTAGGTGTCATCATCCCTGGGCGCATGCCTCCCTAGGCGTGCACCCCCTCTCTTTCCTCCTTTTAGCAGGTGGACAAAGGTCAAATCTCTCTCCTATGGGTTAATGATAAATGGGCAGATGTTTAAGTGTCAAAGATCAATATTTGACCAAAGTCAAAAGACAAGAATTAGCAGGTGACAAAAAATGGCAGGTATTATCTCAAATTTATCTCATAAATTAAGACAATCCTTTTCTAATCTAGACAAGCTCCAATCAGACCAAGTAAAGGTACCTGAGTGAGTCCAAATATATTTGGCTCAGTCGAGACAACCTTTAATGATTGTTGAAGAAGAACATTAGGCTTAATCGTGTGCTAGCATGATTTTCTTGAACCTAATTGAATCTTATTCAAATCAATTGAAATGGTTAGTCTAATTGATGATATCTAGATCCAAACTCTTATTTGTATGATCTAGTTAGATTCAGTTCCGTATAATAATGGGATATGTCATGATCTCTATCATCGACATCATTGAAATATCTTCTGATAGATCAGAACTTTTCTGATTCAGACAACTAGTATGATCGATCATCCAAATCATTCTAATTGCTCCCAAAATCTACCAGTGATACCTAGTAGTATATGGTGGCAACCCATCAGAACTAAGAATGAATCTCTCGGTGCAGTTACCTGTGTGATTAAGTTCTTCTATCTTGAGCCCCGATCGGATTAGGATTAAGGTGAACTCATCAAACCCTAATTTTCGTCATATGATTAATCATTCGATTCAAGTCCAATGTGAAAATCTTAATAGAAACTCTTTCTATTATTTCACTCTACCATGGCCATGGGCTTATGGACTTGATTCTCATGATCATCATAGGGCTACTCCTCATCTACTGAGGTAGATAGATTTTCTTTTGGTGTAGTTCAATTTCTACAGTGAACATGCTATAACCAACATACACCTCAGGATTTTGAATGGCTAGGAGATCGAGTCATGGTGTAGTCAAACTATAACACCCTCAAGGTGAACTGCCGATGCACTTCAGATCAAAGAACTAGACACACCACTGCAGCTTCGAGCCAGTCATCGACAAGAAGGTAGACTTCCTAATGACTGCTCGAGGTGGTCACGCTTAGTACCCTCGTTCTCTAACGAGTATCTGTACTCTCATTCTGATGTCTCTACATCGTAGACTCAAGACTCGTCTATCTTAAAGAAGCGATCATACACTAACCTTTCGGATCAATCACTATCCTCATGATGATCCTATGGTCAGGAGCATTTTATAAGTTAATAACGAAAATTCATGTCTTAAATTTTTAACTTTTGAAAATATGAACTATCATTACCATTAACTCAAGAAATGTATCATAGACACTTTTAAATATACACTATAATAGAAAATAATTCATTTTATTATTAATAGTCAAAATTATAATTTTGCCCTTCGAAGTGTATAACAAGTGTCAGCCAATTCTGACTTCTAGGGCACACATATCTAGCAAACTCTCACTTGATCTAAAGCCAATTGGCTACAAATCTAAGTTCCATCTTCTTAAGGTGGGTTTCGATCTTCTACTGATCCAATGACTTTGTAAGTGGGTTTACCGTATTATCTGTGGAGTCGACTCTCTTGACCTCGACGTAACCTTTTTTGAGGTAATCGTGGATGAGGTGGTATCGTCGCTTGATGTACTTAGATTTTTGATGAGACCTCGGATCCTTAGCAAGGGCTATGGCACCATTGTTATTACAGTATAAAGGAGTGGCATCTAATGGCATCGCTCCAATCTCTATGGCAAACTTCTTATACCAAAATGCCTCCTTCGCAGCTTTTGATGCAGCAATGTACTCTGCTTCCATGGTGGAATCTGCTATCACTATCTACTTGAAACTCTTTCAATTGATAGCACCACCATTACACACAAACAGAGTCCCAGATGTTGACTTTTGATCATCTATATCGAACATAAAATTCGAGTCTGTATATCCCTAGACTTAGAGTTCTCCATTACCAAAAACCAAGAACATATCCTTAGTTCTTCTTAGGTACTTAAGGATACATTTCATAGAAGTCCAGTATTCTTCGTCTGGATTCGACTGATATCTACTCGTGACACTCATAAGATGAGCTATATCAGATCGTGTACATAACATGGCATACATGAGGCTCCCTATTGCTAAAGCATAAGGGATCTTGCTCATGCGTTCTATTTCCTCAGGTGTGTTAGGGCACATCTTCTTGGAGAGATGAATGTCATGTTTAAAGGATACCAAATCCCTCTTAGAGTTTTTCATGCTAAACCTCTTTAGCACTTTCTTTATGTATATTTTTTGTGAAAGACCAAGCATCCTATTCGGTCTATCTCTATAGACTTTGATTCCTAGAATAAAGGATGTTTCTCCTATGTCTTTCATGGAGAATTCTTTAGATAACCATATTTTAATTGTGATCAACATAAGAATATCATTTCCAATAAGGAGGATATTATCCACGTATAATATGAGGAAGACAATAGCGCTCTCATTGACCTTTTTGAAGACACATGGTTCCTCCTCGTTCTTAATGAAACCAAATAATTTGATCACATCATTAAAACGAGTATTCCAGCTTTGAGATGCTTGCTTAAATCCATATATGAACTTTTGCAGCTTACATACCTTATGATCAGCATCACTGGATGTGGAACCTAGCGACTGTTCCATATAGATATCTTTCTCAAGGTATCCATTTAAGAACGCCATTTTCACATTCATTTGCCATATTTCATAATCGAAATAGGCTGTAATAGCGAGCAATGTGCGGATGAATTTTAGCATAGCTACTGACGAAAAGGTATCCAGATAGTCAATGCCTTCGCGTTGACTATACCCTTTTGTCACTAATCTAGCTTTGAATGTCTTCACCTTCCCATCTGCACCAATCTTTCTCTTGTAGATCCATTTACATCCAATAGGTACTATACCTTTTGATGGATCTACCAAGGTCCAGACTTGGTTTGAGTGCATCGAGTCAATTTCTGACTTCATTGTCTCTAACCATTTTTCGAAGTCGATATTCGATATCACCTCATCATAGGTTTTGGAATCATCATCATGAACTCCATTACCTACGAGGAATATTTTCTCTATTTTCTCTAAAATAGTACCTAAGTACCTCTTAGGAGGGCAAAAAACCCTTTCCGATCTATGAGGTGGAGGTAGTGATTGTATTGGCTTAACCTGATTTGGTTCCATTTGGTCCTTAGCTCGTTGCTCTTGTGAGACTTTCTCCTCGAGCTTGATCTGCTTTCCAATGCCGTCATCTTGAATAAACTATTTTTCAAGAAAGATGACATGCCGACTCACAATCACATTGTGATCTTCTAAAAGTAGAAATAATATCCTAATGACTCTTTAGGATATCCTATGAATCGAGCTCTAAAGGATCTGAAGTCTAATTTGTCTGCTTGTTGTCTTTTGATATGAGCTGGACAATCCCAAATTCTGAGATGACTCAAACTTGATTTCTTACCATGTCATATCTCATACGGTATGGTAGGAATGGTTTTAGAGGGAATCCTATTTAGTAAGTATATTATAGTTAATAGACTATGTTCCCAAAAAAAATTAGGAAGGTCTGTGAAGCTCATCATGGATCGGACCATATCTAATAGGGTCTAGTTCCTCCATTTTGAAATCCCGTTGAGTTGAGATGTTCCAGGTGGAGTCCATTGAGAGACTATGCCATTTTTCTTGAGATAGTCAAGAAATTCCTGACTAAGGTATTCACCTCCTCGATCTGATCAAAAAATCTTAATGAGTTTTTCAGTTTGCTTTTCGACTTCATGTCTGAATTCTTTGAATTTTTCAAAAGCTTCAGACTTATGTCTCATAAGATACACGTACCCATACTGAGATAAATTATCGATAAAGATTATGAAGTAGACAAAGTTGTCTCTAACCGATACATCAAATGGGTCGCACACATCAGTATGTACGAGGGCAATTAGATCCATAGCCCTTTCTCCATATCTTACAAAAGGGAGCTTAGTCATTTTGCTATGAAGATAAGATTCATAAATTGGATATGATTCGAAAGTCAACGGACTCAGTAGTCCAATTTTCTTTAATTTGTTAATCCTATCTTCCACTATATGACCTAGTCTTAGGTGCCATAGATACCTATCATTTAGACTATCCCTAGGTCATTTTGTTCTTATGGCATTCATATTTTGCTCAATATTAAAAATAGATACATCAATATGTAACTGATAGAGATCGTTAATGAAGAAACCACATGCAATTTTATTTTTTTCATAAAGAATATTACAATGGTCTTTAATAAAACTAATTATATAGCCTTCTTATTTTAAACATGAAACAGAAATCAAATTTCTGCTTGCAGCAGGCACATAGTAATAATCCCTAAGTACTAAATCTAAGCCAGACGATAGTCGAAGTGGGTAGGTTTTCACGACCACAACAGCAACTCTCACCCCATTTTTGATGCGTAGGATCATCTCACCATCCCTCAGCCTCCTGCTATCCTCAAGATCCTGCATAGAAGTACACAAATGAGCATTAGAATTAGAGTCAAGCATCCAACTAGATGCAGAAGAAATCGTAAGGTTAGATTCAATAACGAGCATAACTTCAAAAGGACCTACATCCTTCTTATTCTTCAGGGTGGCTAGGTAAATAGGACAGTTTCGCTTTCAGTGGCTGTCTGTATTATAATGGAAATATTTTTCTTTGTTAGCAGCCTTTTTCTTCAGCTCTACCTTCTTCTTCTTTCTATCTTCCATCTTTTGCCTTTTCATAGACTTCTTCTTCTTTTCAAAAGATTTTCTCTTAGAAGAAGTCCATTTCATAGCAAGCACTGAGCTTTTAGAACCTTTCATAGAAAGCTCAGCAGTAACCAGCATATTCATAAGTTCAGCCAGAGTACTTTGAAGTTTATGCATATGGTAGTTCATGATGAATTGCCTATATGCATCAGTCAAGGATTACAGAATAATGTCATTCTGCAGATCCTGATCTAACTTCACTTCGAGCTTCTCAAGCTCTTCTAAGTTCTTGATCATCATCAGACAATGATCTTGGATTGACTGCCCATCATGCATCTTAGCCTTAAAAAGTCATTTAGTGATTAGATATTTGGTTATGCGACTCTATTCACCAAACAACTCTTGCAGGTGAGCCAACATTTGGTGGTCAGTCTTGATATCTTTATTATAGTGCTGAAGCTCATCAGACATCAAGCCCAACATGTAGTATGTGACCTTATTATCTTCATCCATCCATTTATTGAGAGACACTCTCTGTTCAGTGCATGAACGGACTGGTAAGATGGGAGGATCCTGGTCCAATACATGAGTTAACTTCTTAAAATCCAAAATAATTTTGAAGTTCCAGAGCCAATCCTTGTAATTAGGTCTGGTCAGTTTATGGGTGTCCAGGATATGGGTAGTGGGTTGAATGCAGATATTTTGCTGTAGAGAGTCAAAGTTTCTACTTAGATTTTGTAATTAAGACTTAACCAATTTATTTAGAAATTTTATTTTAAATAAATTAGCTTCCATTATTTTTTTGGATCCCTACAATCCTTTTGTAAAGATATAAAAATCTCCATGATTAATGATTTTAAGTGGGTGGTGCAGTCCCACCAACTGACTTATTACCTCACCTAATAGTTATTGATGATGGATTAGCCAATGAGTGAACAACTCTTGTCCAATGATTCTCTAATCATAGTGCACCCAAACTTGATCTCTCATTCATGAATCTCATAATGTTCAGAATATTAATTCACTCCTTAGTTAAGTCAGACCCACTATTTGCACAGATTGAATTTCTAATTGGGTCTCTCACCGTATCTGAAATATTGAGCCCAATCCATCCTTTAGCCCGTAGCATCCAATGCCTAATAGACATGGTTGTGTCTTTTCGGTATAGCTGAACCACTATAACCAATCGAGAATAATCAACCCCGAAAAGGGTCCGTATATCTACAATGGTGGAAGACCTCAGACTTAATCTTTTCTTAGGGAGATTTGATTTAGGTCTCTTTAAACTTGACTTACAATAGCCATAATAATTATGACTAACCTAGTGGCATGGGTTAGCTCGGATTGTTAACCACCTTAGATCAAGACTAGGTCAACAAATATGGTTAGGTAAGTGAGACCGGTGGAAGGGATATGCCATTAACTTGACAAGAATGCATTCGAGTCGAGTAGCTCTCAATTAAAAATCAGTCGATCGTATCTGCCAAATTTATCTTAGACACCAAATTATTGAGCCATAACCAATCAGGTTAGCTTACAATCCAGACTCTAACCATTGAGCCTAATTAGGTCTTAGCTTGATCGATCACTCATGTGACTCGATCTTGACCCAGACTTAATTCTATTAGGCTGGTCAATTTAAGCACTCTTGATCCCATCTAACCAACTCTTGATTCAATTTGATCAACCGCTAGACCAAATTGAGCAACCCAAGTCCGAACCCAATTTTATGAATATATCTTAAATCTAAAAATTTTTAATTTTTAGACTTAACATATTTTATAATCTTAATTCTTAATTAAGTTTAGGGTTCTCAAATAAAATATGTAAATAAAATCCTAGAATTTCAGTATCTAGGATTTTGCAGAAAATAAGTTTTTGAATTTCTGATTAAGAATGAACACGTAGCACCCCTACTCATCATAAGAACATCCCATCGAATGGGAGAAGAGGATATTTAAACCCTACTTTATTCTTATGATCGGACGGCCAAGGGGAACACCTTAATCAAAAATATAAAAAGTACAAAACTAGTTAGATCTACATCATATATCTTATATATAAGATTGATCTAACTTTAAACATATTTTGCATACATCTTTATGTATCATATCATGCATATTTTTTGATCTAAATTATCTCATAATCATCTAAAAAATTAAATTTAAATTCATCGTATCAAAATAAATTCTATTCTAGATAATTATGTAGAATTATTCTACAACTAGTCTAAACATGCATTCATCATATCTCATATGAACAAAAAATTAAATAATTTTATTTTTTATTTTTTAGATCTTATTATAATATTTATAATATCAAAAAATAATAAATAAATAGATCTAAAAATTATAACTAATTAAATTAAATTATGATCATGCAAGACTATACATAGAACAATTCTATTCTACAACTAGTCATGCATCTTGTACAACTTAGATCTATATTATTTAATAATTTTTTTTTAATTTTTTTAATTTTAGATCTAATCACATCTCATGTGACCTATGAAATTACTTAATTATTAGATCAAAAATAAATTAAAATTAGATCTAAATTATTTATGAAAACCTGGCTCTGATACCAGTTGAAGAAAAAATTCTATTTTTTGGGTCAGATTCGTTCAGATCTGATTTGACCAAGAGAAATATTTTAAAAATTTTCTCTTAGATCTAAATCAGATCTAATATTTTTCAGATCTAATTTGATAGATCTAATAAAATAAAATAAAATAAATTAAATTAGATTTAATTTATTCCTTGTTGTTGGATAATCCTATTATTCTGTGATGATCCTGTTGATTGCCTGAGGTTCAGGATGCAGCCACACAATCGCCTGGCCTCTACTGGTATCCACTTGGATAGGATCTAGAGATCTTCTCTTTCTCAATCTATCTTCCAAAGATTAGATCTGGATCTGATATTGAAAGTCTTCAAAATAATTTTTGAAGATTTGGTATTGTCTCTTGTAGCAGTGCTGCCTTCTTCCTTTCTTATCGCCTTTCTCTTGCCTGGATCGCACCAAATTGAATCCCAAGAACTCTTGGGTGTGGAGAGGAGAGAGAAGATCAGAGGTAGGCATGGAGAAGAGGGGATAGGTGCTATGTGGCATGGGTAAGGGAAGAACTCTTGAAACCTAGGCGCAGATAGGATTTATATAGATCCTGTTGCACCATGCAGTGCCACATCATCCCAGCCAATCACATCTCTTCATGCAATCAGATCTAAATCTGATTGATGGGATGACATCATCTGATCCAATCAGATGAGAGCCTCTCTCAAACATCCTTGGGTGGCGCCAAGATTGATCAAAGTAGAGTCTTAGGCGCCACCTAAGTTTATTCCATGAAGCAACCTAGAGTCCCATCTATATGGGACTCTAGGCGTCATCATCCTTAGGCACACGCCTCCTTAGGAGTGTGCTCCCTTCCTTTCCTCCTTTTAGTAGGTGGACAAAGGTTAAATCCTTCTCTCCTATGGATGCATGATACATGGGTAGATGTCTAAGTGTCAAAGGTCAGCATTTGACCAAAGTTAAAAGACAAGAATTAGCAGGTGACGAAAAATGGCAGATGTTGTCTCAAATTTATCTCATAAATTAAGACAATCTTTTTCTGACCTAGACAAGCTCTAGTCAGATCAAGTAAAGGTACCTGAGTGAGCCCAAACACATTTGGCTCAGTCGAGATAACTTTTAATGATTATTGAAGAACATTAGGCTCAATCATGTGCTAGCATGATTTTTTTGAACCTAATTAATCTTTTTCAAATTAATTAAACTAGATTAATCCAATTGATGATATCTAGATCCAAACCCTTATTTGTGTGATCTAGTTAGCTTTAGTTCTGTATGATAATGGGATATATCATGATCTCTATCATCGACATCATCAAAACATCTTTCGATGGATTAGAACTTTTCTGATTCAGACAACTAGTATGATCGATCATCCAAATCATTCTAATTGCTTCCAAAATCCATTAGTGACATCTAGTAGTATATGGTGACAATCTATCAGAACTGAGAATGAATCTCTTGGTATAGTTACCTGTGTGATTAAGTTCTTCTATCTTGAGCTTCGATCGGATTAGGGTTAAGGTGAACTTGTCAAACCCTAATTTTTGTCATATAAAGGATTTATTTTTTCTTGATTTTATTTTTTGATTTACGAATGTTCCAAGGGTTGGATTCCTCCCTTATTCCTCCTCATGTTCTTCATCTTTTGTAGTGTCCAAGAGATCCGAAGAACATATATTTGATTAACCATCAGGAGAGATCCGCGAGAAGCTAGCACTTCGAGCGGATCTTCATTTGACGAACCTCTGATCTATGTTGTAGGTTCGTGTGGATCACCTGTAGAGGTCGGACATTTGTGTAGCTTCAAAAATAATAATGGATTCAATCATGGAGTTCTCGACCTGCACAAAGGTAAGAAATCTAATCTCTTGGTGACCTAGATGTGATCTAGGGTTAAATCTAGAATTATTCTAGATCTAGGTATTGATGTGATCAAAACCACTTATGATTAATTTAATTTCAGATTTATATTTGCATCATAACATATTATAGATCCTTGATGTAAGGTTTTATAATTTGATTACATGCATGTTGTAGATTAAATAGTTTAATCTATGTCTTCTGCTACTCTATATTTAGAAAAAGTTTTGAAATCTATGCATGAAATTCTGCATATTTTTTATCAGGCTCGGGCTGAGGGAAGATAGGAGAGAGAAAGTAGGGAGTGGTCGGGGCTAGTGGCTGGGTCGAGGGAAGAAAGGAGAGAAAGAGAGGTGGAAGAGCCGGCGGTCGAGCTGGTCATGGAAGAAAGGAGGAGGAGGGGTGGCGTGGTGATGGGGAGCGCTAGGGGGTGGGCTGCGGGCGAAGTCGAAGGGGAGCGGGGGTGGGTTTGCGGGCGGCGGCCCAGTGGATTATCCATAGGACTAGCCAGGAAAGATGGGGAAGGAAAGGGTGGAGGGGGAGGTGGCAGTGCTAGTCGGGGAAGAAAGGGGAGGTGCGGGTGGTGGCGGCATTAGTCGGGGAAGAAGGAGGCGCTGGTGGAGGCGGCGCCTATCAAGGAAGAAGGAGGCACGAGTGGAGGCGACGCCGGTCGGAGAGCCAATAGGAGGCAGAGGAGGAGGAGGCGTCGGTCGGAGAAGGAAAGAGAGGGGTCATGTCTCATTGGCGGTAGGAAGGAGGGAGAGAGAGAGCAATCGACGGATGAAAAATCAATTTGAGGGCGGGTGGGCAAAAATAACCTAATATATGGCAGTGATTTTCGAACCGCTGCAGTAGATCTACGACAGCGATTTTGGAACAACTGTCATTGACCTACGACAGCAATTTTTGAATTGCTGCCATAGACCTACGACAATGATTTTCAGTAACCGCTGCCATAGACCGACGATAATAATTTTCAGTAATCACTACCATAGATTGAAAATTAATTTTTTATATTTTTATTTTAAATATTATATAATTTTTAAATTTAATGTCCATCTTTATCGTTCATTATCTAAATAATTATTATTAGAGTATCCTTACGAAAAGCCACCTCGATCTGATGGTCCTAGCTTTACTATAAGAAATTTCATATTTTATGACAGAATTATTTATGATAAAAAAATTTATTATAAATAAAGATATTTACAATGAAAATAATTTTACATTGCTAATAAATATTATTTATGATGAAAAAATTTTTGATCATAAATAATAGATTATTTATGATGTAAATTAATTTTTTATCATAAATAATAAATTATTTATAATATAAATTTTTCATCATAAATAATCTACCATAAATAAACCATTTAAAAAAATAAAAGGATTGGATAATTAGCTATGAAAAATTTTTATCATAAATAATCAATTATTTATGATGTAAATAACTTTTATGTCATAAATAATTTATTATTTATGATAAAAAAATTTTATCATAAATAATCTATGATAAATAAATCATTTAAAAAAACAAAAATATTAAATTATTTATGATAAAATTTTTTTCATCATAAATAATCAATTATTTATGATAAAAATAAATATTACATCATAAATAATTAATTATTTATGATAAAAAAATTTCCATCATAAATAATCTACCCTAAATAAATTATTTAAAAAAATAAAAATGCTGAATTATTCATGATGCAAAGTTTTTATTGTAAATAATAAATTATTTTTGATGAAATAAAAATTTACATCATAAATAAGAGATTATTTGCAATGAAAATTTTTTATCATAAATAATCTATCATAAATAAATTATTTAAAAAATAAAAATGCTGGATTATTTTTGATGAAAATTTTTTTATCATAAATAATCAATTATTTATGATATAAATAAATTTTACATCATAAATAATTAATTATTTATGATGAAAAACTTTCATCATAAATAATCTATCATAAATAAATTATTTAAAAAATAAAAGATTGGATTTTTTATGATGAAAACTTTCTATCATAAATAATCAATTATTTATGATGAAAATTTAGTTTTCATCATAAATAATCCGACCAAATTTAGTTTTACGATGGAAATCCTCCATCATAAATAATTTGATCAAAATTTTAAATTTAAAAAATAAAAAAATATAGACTATTTTAAAAATAAAAAAAGCAAAAATCTGCCCTGCATGATCGATGTGATAGGGTTGTGGGGTGCAAGCGTGTCCATTGTTTGCTAGCCTGCAAGCAAATTAATATTTTTTTTTAATTTTTTAAAACTTAGTATTCTTTTAAAAAAATTTTATTTTTCTTTGAATATTATATAGTTTTGAAATTTAAAGTCCATCTTCATCGTTCATTATTTAAGTAATTATCATGTGAATATCATCACAAAATATCATCTAAATTTTGTAGCTTTATCTATGCAGATCGATAAAATTTGATTTTGATGGTCATGAATGACTGTATGATGATCTGATAGATAGAAACCATTGATGGATCCAAAATTTTGCAATGATGATCTCTGTGATATTTGTAGCATTCTATCAAAATTTTACTTCAATCAGATATAATTATTATAGTCAATTTAACACGAAATAATTTGGATCATTAAATGAAAAATAAGTGATCAAAAGGCCAAATGACGTTCGATTAAGAAAATTTTTTAGATAATAATCTTTACTACTACTTTCATCATTTATATGATAATGATCATAAAATTAAAATTGTATGTATATGAACCATCCACATTAAGTAGATCTTACAAAAATACAAGTATAATAACTTAAGGACCTTAAGAATAAGTATCAAGAGACATGTAGTTTTAGATCTTTCATATTCGTGTGGTTTAAAATTTATGATCTCTACTATACAAATGATCAAAGTAGTAGCAAAGATCATTTGTCTAAAAGATCATCTTAATTGAACGCCATTTAGCCATTTGATCACTCTTTTTATTTAATGGCCGAAATCATCCCATATTAAATTGATCATGATAATAATGTTCGATTGAAGTAAAATTTTGATAGTATACTATAAAATATCATAGAGATTATCATTGTAAGTTTTCATATCCATCGATGATTTTTATCTATCAAATCATCATTCGATCATTCATGACCGTCAAAATCAAATTTTATCGATCTATAAAGCTAGAGCTACTAGATCAAGGCGATCTTTTATGATGATACTCGCATGATAATTACTTAAATTATGAATGATGAAGATGAACTTTAAATTTTAAAATTATATAATATTCAAAGAATAATAATTTTTTTAAAAGAATACTAATTTTTAAAAAAACTAAAAAAATTTTAATTTGCCCATGGGCTAGCTAATAGTGGATGTGCTTGCACCACTCAACCTTGTCACATCGGTCATGCATAGTGTATTTTTGCCTATTTTTTTAAAAAAATTCATTGCAAGAAATATTCCATCACAAATATTCTTATCTTTTTTTAAAATTTTAAATTATTTATTTACCAAAAATTATTTGTGATGAAAGATTTTTGTTCAAATAACCATAATTTATGACGTAAATACTTTTTTCATTACAAATAACATTATTTGTGATGTAAACTTCTCATCATAAATATTATCATTTTTTTTTTAATTTTTTAAATTATTTATTTATGAAAAATAATTTCTAATGGAAAGAATGTGTTGCAAATAATAGTTATTTATGAAAATTGATTTTTTAGTGCAAATAATTTTATTTAATATTTTAATATTTTTTGGAGAGAATTTTTTGGAAAAAAATTGATGGAAATTTTTAGCGATGAAAAATAAAATTCCATCGCTAATGAATGTTTTAGCGACGAAATTCCATCGCTAAATCTCCATCGCTAGGTGCCTTTAAATATCCTCCCCCACTATATTCACATGAAATCCACTCTCCGAAATCCACTCTCGTCTAACCCCTCATCTTCTCTCTCCCCCTCCTTTGCTTCCACCGACCGATGACCTATTCTCCCATTGCCGCCATGATTGCCACTGCTACTGCCATCATTATTGCCATGAGCCGTTGACGGTAATTTTTTTCTTTGTATTCCCTTTCGATTGTTCAGGGGGCCGCGGGTGCCGTGCAGTGGTCGGTGGCGGGCGGCGAGGTGCAGAGGATGGGTGCCAGCTATAGGGGGTGGGGGCGCGTGGGGTGTGGGGCCATGGGGTGGTGTGGTGATGGGATCATGGGTTGGGGGTCGTGGATGTATCTGTGCATGCAGTGGCCGATGGCGGACGGTGGGGCATGGAGGGTTGGTGCTAGTTTGCAGGGGGGGCTGATGAGGGGCCATGTGAGGTGCGGGGCTGCTGGGCAGTGGTGATGGGATGGGTTGGGAGGCCACGGGCATCGATGGTGGGCGATGGGGGCGGGGATCGGCGATGGGGTGGTGGGCCGGTACTGGTGGTGGGCTGATGGGTAGGGTGCCATGGGGGCCGGATGGGATGGTGGGCGGGAGGTGGGGTTGCGATGGGGGGCGCATAGAGGTGGTGGGGGGTCACGATGGTGTTTGGGCGCGCAGGGTGGGGGCATGGTGGGGGCACACGGGTGTTTGGGGCAGCAAGGGGCAACGGTGGCGGGTCGGATGGTGGACCGTGGGTGGTGGCCGACGGAGGAGCGCTACTGGGGGTGGGGGGCGAAGGGACTTAATCAATTTTAAAATTTTAATAAATAATAATAATCATAATAATTATAATAATAATAATGGTAATAATAATCATAGTAATAATAGTAGTTAGAATTATAATAATAATAATAAGAGTAAATATAGTAATAATAATAAAAATAAAATTAATAGTAATAATCATATATAATAATAATAATAATAGTAGTAACAATAATAGTAATAATAATAATAGTAGTAGTAAGAATAATAATAATAATAGTAAAAATAGTAATAATAATAATATTAATAATAACAATGGTAATAATAATCATACTAATAATAGTAGTTAAAATAATAATAATAATAATATTTATAGTAAAAGTAAAAGTAATAATAATTAAAATAATAATAGTAATAATAATAGTAATAATAATAGTAATAGTAGTAGTTAGAATAATAATAATAAGAGTAAATATAATAATAATAATAATAATAAGAGTACGTAAAAATAATAATAATAATAATAAATTTTTTATAATTAAAATAGTTAAGTTTTTAATTATATTTTTATGCTTTTACTTGTTATAGTTTAATCTTTTTATTTGTTTAGCCCATGTATTTCATTATGATTATAATTTAATATTTTAATTTATATTAGTTGAAGGTTTTAATTTATAATGTATATAAACTATCAGGTATGAGGATCTGGATCGGATTTCAATCAAGGATCTAAGTTGGGATCCTATCCAAGATCTAGTCTGGGATTTGGTTTGGAATCCGATTTGAAATTCGATCGAGATGTGGTTTGGGATCCTGTCCAAAATTTGATCTGGGATTCGGGTCGAGATTTGGGTCGGATCTCAATCAGGATCTGAATCGGATTTAGTCCGAGATTCGATTTGGCATCCTATTCGGGATCCGGTCTAGGATCATGTCTGAGATCCGATTCAGGATTCGGATCATGATCCGGATCGAATCTTGATCAAGATTTAGGTCGGGATCAAAATTCGATTTGGTAATGATTTAATTCATGCATTTATCTAACCTTAGACTCCTATTCAAGAGTCAGTCCCAAGGTCCCCAAAACGGACTTTGTGAATAGCTCTTGGATGCTCCGATTTGAGTAGTTCATAAATGCATCAATATTTTATTATTGTCATGATATTCTTTGTTCTATTATGAAAAATTTCATCGTAGTTATCTTATTTATTTTCTGGGTACATATTAGATATAGTTAATATATGATCCATCTATATCGTGTACTTGGAGAACTGTAGGAAGATGCTATTAGATTTTTTCTGGATATGAAATAAAGAACAAAGCTATGGCAACAATAAAAGTGATGCATTTTTGAAAGGAATAGGACCACACCGATTAGAAAGGAGTTGGTGGAGTTAGGATTCATGAATCATTATTCTTTATTGTCAGATGGATATCGACAAAAGTTGGATGAATGCTAGGAATATTTTTTTGCTTGAATATCGAAAAGATGTTTGAGATTTTATTGAATTTGCATGGTGTAAGACTGATAGTGCTAGTCGGATAAAGTGTCCATACAAAAGATGTGTCAATATGGTATATCATCACATAGCACTTGTTGAGGAGCATCTGCTACGTTTTGGTATGGACAAGAAGTATACTCGCTGGATATGGCATGGGGAGGGTGATTTGAATGAAGTTGTGTATGATGATGAGGATATCAATGATGATATTGATGCTGCTGAACCTATCAAACATGGTGGTATAGGTTCACTATTAGATGATTTACATCAAGGTGTTACATCAAATATACCTGTAAGTACTAGTGCATCTCAAAGCAGTTCTGATCATGAATATAATATTGATGAGCTAGAGGGGGCTTTTAAACAGTTTGTAAAGCTTGTTCGGGATGCATGAGAGCCACTCTATCCAAATTATGCGAAGTTCTTCAAGTTAGAGTTTTTAATTAAATTGCTTCATATTAAAATAGTGAACCAATGGAGTCAGAAGTCACTTGATCAAAATTTGGCATTGATTAAAGCAGCTCTTCCTGATGGATCAACACTTCCAAAATCATATACTGAAACAAAAATGTATATGCGGGAGTTGGGACTTGGCTATATTCCTATACATGTCTATAAAAATGATTGTATATTATTTTACAAGAAGAATGAATAGTTAAGTGAATGTCTGTAATGTGGTAAGCCTAGGTACAAAATCGATGATAGAAAAGAAAAGAAGATACCTCATAAGGTTTTAAGATATTTTTCATTGATTCCAAGACTTCAAAGATTATATCTATCCACAAAAATAGCTAAAGAAATGAGATGGCATCATGAATAGTGGGTTTCAAAGGAGAACATACTTAGCCACCTAGCTGACTCTGTAGTATGGAAAGACTTCGATGCAAAGTATCCGCTATTTGCGAGTGACCCATGCAATATCTGACTTGGTCTAGTGACAGATGGATTTAATCCATTTGATAATTTGAGTACTTCCTACAGCATGTGTAGTATATAATGTGTCACCTTAGAAATGCATGAAAAAGCCATTTATTTTTAGTCACTATTGATTCTGGGTCCAAAAGCACCAGATAATGAAATTGATATATATATCTACGATCCTTAATCGATGAAAGAGCTATGAAAAAATGGAATACAGACATATGATTCTACCAGTCGAAGAAAATTTAAGTTGCATGCATCGATTTTGTGGATGATAAATAATTTTCCTACATACAAAAACTTATCTGGATGGAGTACCAAAGGATATCTGGCATGTCCAATATGCAATAAGGATACGTCCTCCTTATATTTAAAACATGGAAGAAATATCTGCTTCATCATCATTGATGGTTTTTACTTGCTAATTACTCTTGGAGGACCCATTATAACCAATATTTTGATGGTAAGTTTGACCGACATTCGCCACCTAAGAAGTTAAGTGGAGCAAAAGTATTAGAACGACATGAAGCTATAGAAAATGTGAAATTTAGAAAAATATTAGGTACTCGTAAGTGGAAGTATACTGAAGCTGAGTTGAATTGGATGAAGCAAAGCTTATTTTTTGAACTACCATACCGAAAGCAGTTATTACTTCGTCATAACCTGGATATAATGCACATTAAGAAGAATATTTTTATTAATGTCACTGGTACAATGTTAAACATCGCAGGAAAAATAAAAGATAATTCAAAAGCTCACATTGATTTGCAAGAAATGGAAATCTGGCCAAAATTGCATTTAGTTCGTCAAGATGACAAATTTTTTATGCCACCTACATATTATTCACTATATGGCGAGGAGAAGAAGAGTTTCTATGGATGGTTCAAAATCATGAAGTTTCCTGATGCTTATGCTTCAAATATATCGCGATGTGTTGGCAACAATGACGGCAATATCTCTAGCATGAAAAGTCATGACTCCCATGTAATGATGCAACACTTGCTTCCTGTGGTGATGCATGGCTATCTGAATGATGATGTTCAAGCTGCATTGATTGAGTTGGAAGCATTTTTTCGAGAACTGTATTACCAAAAGTTGAAGATTAACTTAATTAAAAAGTTTGAGAAGGATATTGTGCTCATTCTTTGTAAGTTAGAAAAAATTTTTCCACCATCATTTTTTGATGTTATGGTACACCTAGCTATTCATCTTCCAAAGAAAGCTCTTCTGACCTCGGTACATTATCGATGGATTTATCCTATTGAAAGGTAAAGAAATCATAATTTCTTTAACATATTAGTTGTAAGATGTAAATCTATTACAACTCTTTATTTTTTTTTATTTGCAGATTCTTGTGTACACTGAAAAGCTATGTGCGTAATAAGGCACGACCTAAAAGGTACATAGTGGAAGCTTACATAGCTATGGAATATCTCACATTCTGCTCAATGTATCTTGACGACATCAAAATAAGATTCAATCATATAGATCGTAATGCTGACTGTGAATGGGATGATGATGAACCGATACTACCCATATTCTAACAAACAATTCGACCCATGGGTGGAAGAAGATATGAGTTTATGGACATGAATAAGCTATCTAAGGCACACTTCTATATTCTAAATAATTATGAAAAAATTAAAATTTTAATTAAGTATTATCATAGCATAATTTTAGTGTTTTAACTAATTTTTTTATGCCGATATAAAATTAAAAATCATGACTTATTGCAGTGGGCACAAGAATATACTATTTAGGGAGAATAATACAAATGTTGATGATCGACATGGGATGGAATTTGCAAAATAATTTGAAGACTGATAGGTACACGATGCTGTCGTTAAGACACCGTATTTATCAATTTAAATCCGACTCTTTACTTTTTAAACTAATTAAAAATTATGAAGAAAGTGGTGAGTCGGGTCGAATCCACAGAGAGGCAATGATTTATTTCTAAAATCTTTGATTTTATTTTTTTTTAAGAAAAGAAAGCAAAGATTAAAGTCGAAAAATAGATCTATAAATAAAAATAGAATTTAAGCTATGCAAAAATAAATTTGATACTAAGATCTACTATTTAGATCTTAGCAACTACTTATAGTAAAATTAAAGAGCAATAAAGAACAAATAATTTAAAGAGCTAGAATTGAAAAGAATAATGAAACTTTCTTTATTAAATTTAAAACTAAGATGCAGAATTTAAATACAAGAAATTAAAGAAAATTCAGAATTTTAATATAAGAAATTAAAAAAAAAAACTAGATGAAGATCGCAGATCGGCGTAGGCATGAAGATGGCGTAGAAGACCGGCTCTTCTTCTCAGCAGCACCGCAGCTTTGAAGCAACCTTTAATCCCGAGCTTGACTTCCACCCTATACCTTAGCTTCTCTTCCAACCCTCCTCCCTTTCTTAGAGGCTTAGGATCCTTTTTATAGAGCTAGAAGAGGTAGATATTTATTTCTAAAAGCAATATGGGACTAATTCCCTTTGTAATCGTAAAAATTTGAATAAAATTTGAATAAAAACAATCCTGTTACGTCTCTGGTAAATCTGGTAAAATCAGGCTATCCGATAGGAATCGAACGGTTCAAAAATCGTCAAAATCGGATGCCTATCAGCCCAGATCAGCTCGAATTAAATTACTGGCCGTCCGATCGCGCTTGATCGAGGAAATCTGGCCGCAAATCGCGCTTCGGGAGTCCTGATCACCGCCGGGAGCGTTCTGGACCGTCGGATCGAAGCTGGAATCAGGCGCTGCCGTTTGATGGTGATCCGAGTGAAAGTTGGCAACCGAAAAAAATGCTGACCGTCCGATCTTAACCGCAATCAACCGCAAGCCGTCCGATCGCGCAATTACTGTTCCCATGGACCGCGTAGACCGGCCGCACCGCACACCGCAACCAATCAAGCGCCGCTTCTGTCGGACCGAGTGAAATGACCAGATTGCCCTGTGAGCCGCGATAAATTTCTGTAGACCCTTTAAGGGTCTAGGTCCACCACGTGGCAAGCTCTGATTCGCCGGATTTTGCTGAGCTGGCGGTCCACGCCTGGATCGTAGACCGGCTGATGGCTTCAACGGCTGAGTCGGCTTTGATGGCTCGGCTTGGCTTGGTGGCTCGGCTTGCGGAGCCGGCTGAGCCGTTTTCTTTTTTTATTTAATTTTTATTTATTTTATATTTTTAAAAATTCATATCTTTTTCATTTTAGCTCCGTTTTACTTGAAATTTATTTCGTTGTGATCAAAAAAATGAGCTCTTTCTATTGATAATAAAATTTTATTTTTTAATTTTTATTAATTTTTATTATTTTTTAATTAATTTTTTAATTAATAAAAATATGAATTTTTCAAAAATTATATATAAATTGATTATTAATTCTTAAAAATTAATATAAATTAATTAATAAATTAATACTTTTATTGGTGAATTTATGATGCTTATCACACCCCCCAACTTAAGCTTTGCTCGTCCTCGAGTAAAGAAAGAATTTAGTTTTAAATACCTTTTAACTTTAGAGTTTCGAATTTTACCTAAGCAATTTTTAAAATGACTATTGATATTCAGTAGAGCTTAAATGAGATATATCATTGGGGTATTAATACTTATCAATAGAAAAATTAAGTAAAGAATAATAAATTTTTCAGAACTTTTTCTAAATTATTCCACTTTTATCTCTGATTTGTCTAAACTTTCATATAGGCAGGTGTATTGCTACTTCCATCCTTCATTTATTAATTTTTATTTTTACATTGCCCACTTTTTGACGCGAATATCATTGCTTACTTAGGCAACGGGACCCGGTTACTCGGTGGGAAACCAATGTTTCTTTTCTTTTTTTTTTTTTTTTTTTTTTTTTTTTTTTTTTTTAACGTTGTACCACTATTGAGTGTCTTAACTCCTTAAGCTTTCTATTTGATCCATGTAGCGAGTCTTGGGCCAATGACTCCCAAACCAGTTGGCTTTAGGGCACTAGGTATAGAATACCCCTCGGGCTTACTAGCTCGAATCAAATAGGCTACGAGTTAAGACTAGCTTTACAACGAGCTTCTTTGCCCTTCCCACCTTTTGACGCGAAACTCAATGCTTGCTTAGGCAAAGAGGCCCGGTTACTCAGTGAGAAGTACTTGGAAACTATTTTATTAAAATAAATTTTTATATGAAGAAACGTATAGTTACCCTACACAAGCCTATAAAAAGTAGACTTTTCTTTGATGCTAGTAAAAATAATTAGAAATGCTCCAAGAAAAATTTTTTTATGTTCTGGACTTAACTCTTTATTGAATTTTCTTAATACTTGATTCCTCAATATCTCACAGATTCTCTGATCTGTGTATCAATTTTTTTTTAAAAATGCTTAGTTTTATTCGATTCTTAAGCATAATCAAGTATCTAAATACTAAATACTAACTTTTTCGAGGACTTAAAATTTTAAAATTTTTATTTTTCCCTCCCCCCAACTTAATCGACATTGTCCTCAATGGAGAAGAAAAAATAAAGGATGTAATAAAGAATATGGAAGAATACACCTAACTCAGTATATATATTTTTTATTTTTTATTTATTTTTTATTTATTTTTATTTTTATTTTTTTTTTGGTCCAGCACATGCCTTTACAAATTTGAGCTTTCCCTCCAACTTATTCAAATTATCCTAAAAAAAATAAACTAAAAAAATAGATTAGATAAAAACTAAATATTGGGTTGCCTCCCAACAAGCGCTAAGTTTACCGTCTTCAGCCAGACACAATGTAGCTCACTATCCTGTGTCGAATATTGGATTGACAAATTCCAATGGATTTTGGATTGCCAATCTCAGAAAGTTGATGTTGATTTTTAATCCCATTATTGATATATTCACTGTTAATTTTTGGGATATATTTTATGATTCCATTCTCAGACCCATGTTTATTAAGAATTACTCCTATTTGTTCTTCTAAAATGCTCATGAATGGAGTTTTAGGAGTTAAGTTTGATTCAATGGGTGCTGGAATGGTGACTAAAGGCGATTTTAATTCTGGAGGTAAATTAATGTGATCCTGCTTAAACAACTCCATTGATATTTCATTACATGCCTTTTGATTTTTATTAGAAGAACCAGCTTCTAGGGTTGAAGGGAATAGGACATTAGGTTTATAAGTCTCGGGTAAATCATCTATTCTCTTTTCCCTTATTTCTATCTCATTTAAACTGGAACTAGCATCAGTACTAATTCCTGGCTTGGGTTCTTCTATGTGGTTAGTCTCAGTACTAACCAGTTCCTCTAAATTTTTATTTTGGCTAGCATCAGTACTAGCCTCTCTCACCTGGTCTTGGTATGGGTTCCATAAGAATCCTATAGCTTTTAAGTTCAGGAATTACTTTGGTATTCTCAAATTGAAGATTCTTAGATGAAACATTAGATTGATAATTTAATCCAGGTGGTTGGTAGTCATTAGGTGGGTTATTTGAAATTGGTAGGTTCGGTAGTTGATCTAGTTCTCTCCTCATGTTAGACTCAACTAATTGTCCTATTTGAGCTTCTAGTCTGGCGATAGATTGCTGTTGAGTTAGAATTAATTGTTGAAGTTGGTTAAATCTATCATCAGCTAGATTGGTCTGTTGAGGAGGTGGGTATGAAGGCTGATTATAATATGATGGCTGGTTAAACTGACTAGGCTGACCATTATTATAGGCATAATTTTGATAATTTTGCTCAAGTGAAATTTGGGTCTGAGCCTGAGTCTGTTGGGATGTCCAAGAAAAATTAAAGTTACTCCAATCTGAATTATATGAATTTGAAAATGGGTCATTAATCAATTTGGAGTATCCTTGAGTAGCTTGAACTTGTTCTTGGATAAAATGTGGAAACTGTGCAGTCATAGGATATTCACTTACATGATGGGTTGGACTAGCACAGATTGAATAATTCTCCTGATAATTAGAAGATTGTTGACCTAGGATTAGGAGTTGATCTATTTTCTGATCAAGAAGGTCAACTTTATCTAATTTTTGGACTATTAGATTTATATTAGCCATTTGATTATTATGTTTAATGTGAATCAACCATTCAATTAAGTTCAACTAAATCAGAAAAAGTGATTTCCTACCATGCATGTATTAGTGTAACCCTAATGTATGGTTTAAAAATTTTTAGAATATTTTTTTTATTTTATTATTATTATTATTATTTTATTATATTAAAAATTAATTTTTTTAATTATTTTTATTTATTAATTTTAATTTAATTTAATTTAATTTAATTATTAATTTTTAGTTAGTTAATTTTTATTTTATTTTATTTTTAGAGAGAAAGGAGAAGAAAGAAAAAAGAGTTCTAAAGAAGAGGTCCTAAGGAGTCCTAGAACTAAGAAGAAAGAGAAGAATTTTTAATTAGATTTAATGTTGGTTAGCAATCAAGTTGGTCAATCAATCCTGACTAAGAGTTATCCTAGATCTAGACAGCTCCTAACTGCCAAGATCACCTTCAAGCCCTCCAAATAGAGGATTAAGCCAATCAACTGGCCAGGTAAGTGTAAAGTCGGTGGGAGTCCCTCCGTTGCTTGCCTTAGACACCAATTGTGCTTGGCCAGGTAAGCGAACAGAACCAATTAAGTAACCACCTTCTTTCGGGCCCAATCGTCCCTGAACCACTTTCCTAGACACCAGTCAAATTGATTAATCCTAACTTGGTTCAACTCTTAGGATTTCTTGTCCTATTGAGCTCGAATATCCTTAAAGGTTAATGTCTAATTGATTTTAAGATTTAAGGTTTGGGTTAATGCAGGATGCTGGTTGGTTGTTTGTGGGCTAAGGAAGGGTGATCAAATCCCCACCTTATCTTGTTTAATGGGTTGTGCCCTTAATTTGGTTTAATATGAAATATGCAAAAAAAAAAAAATTCCAATCAAAGAGTTCTATGCAATTTAAACTAATAACTAATTAAATTATAAAAAGGCTTACCTTGACTCCAGCAATCACCAAAAATAAGAATAAAAACTAATATGATGGATGCTCTAAATAATTAGGGTTTCTAATCTTGTGATGAGATTTTTAATTAGGTTTATGTAGGTAATATTTTTAATTAATTTAAAATAAAGCAAATAAATATAAAATAAAGAAAGAGATTTAGGGTTTAGGAATGATCTCACCGAATAGGATTGAGAGTTTTGTTCGTGCCCTAATCTTCCTTTTTTTTTTTTTTTCTTTTCTGCAAAATAAATAAAAAATAATGAGTAGGCAGTAAAAAAAAAATCAAAGAAATAAAGAAATTTTAATTTTTATGCCTCCCCGGCAACGGTGCCAAAAACTTGATAGGGACACGATGCTGTCGTTAAGACACCGTGTTTATCAATTTAAATCCGACTCTTTACTTTTTAAATTAATTAAAAATTATGAAGAAAGTGGTGAGTCGGGTCGAATCCACAGAGAGGCAATGATTTATTTCTAAAATCTTTGATTTTTTTTTTTTTAAGAAAAGAAAGCAAAGATTAAAGTCAAAAAATAGATCTATAAATAAAAATAGAATTTAAATTATGCAAAAATAAATTTGATACTAAGATCTACTATTTAGATCTTAGCAACTACTTATAGTAAAATTAAAAGAGCAATAAAGAACAAATAATTTAAAGAGCTAGAATTGAAAAGAATAATGAAACTTTCTTTATTAAATTTAAAACTAAGATGCAGAATTTAAATACAAGAAATTAAAGAAAATTCAGAATTTTAATACAAAAAATTAAAGGAAAAAAAAACTAGATGAAGATCGCAGATCGGCGTAGGCATGAAGATGGCGTAGAAGACCGGCTCTTCTTCTCAGCAGCACCGCAGCTTTGAAGCAACCTTTAATCCCGAGCTTGACTTCCACCCTATACCTTAGCTTCTCTTCCAACCCCTCCTTTTTTAGAGGCTTAGAATCCTTTTTATAGAGCTAGAAGAGGTAGATATTTATTTCTAAAAGCAATATGGGACTAATTCCCTTTGTAATCGTAAAAATTTGAATAAAATTTGAATAAAAACAATCCTGTTACGTCTCTGGTAAATCTGGTAAAATCAGGCTATCCGATAGGAATCGAACGGTTCAAAAATCATCAAAATCGGATGCCTATCAGCCCAGATCAGCTCGAATTAAATTACTGGCCGTCCGATCGCGCTTGATCGAGGAAATCTGGCCGCAAATCGCGCTTCGGGAGTCCTGATCACCGCCGGGAGCGTTCTGGACCGTCGGATCGAAGCTGGAATCAGGCGCTGCCGTTTGATGGTGATCCGAGTGAAATTGGCAAACGAAAAAAATGCTGACCGTCCGATCTTAACCGCAATCAACCGCAGCCGTCCGATCGCGCAATTACTGTTCCCATGGACCGCGTAGACCGGCCGCACCGCACACCGCAACCAATCAACGCTTCTGTCACCGAGTGAAATGACCAGATTGCCCTGTGAGCCGCGATAAAATTTTGTAGACCCTTTAAGGGTCTAGGTCCACCACGTGGCAGGCTCTGATTCGCCGGATTTTGCTGAGCTGGCGGTCCACGCCTGGATCGTAGACCGGCTGATGGCTTCAATGACTGAGTCGGCTTTGAGCTTGGTGGCTCGGCTTGGCTTGGTGGCTCGGCTTGCGGAGCCGGTTGAGCCGTTTTCTTTTTTTTTATTTAATTTTTATTTATTTTATATTTTTTTAAAAATTCATATCTTTTTCATTTTAGCTCCGTTTTACTTGAAATTTATTTCGTTGTGATCAAAAAAATGAGCTCTTTCTTATTAATAATAAAATTTTATTTTTTAATTTTTATTTATTTTTTATTATTTTTTAATTAATTTTTTAATTAATAAAAATATGAATTTTTCAAAAATTATATATAAATTGATTGATAATTCTTAAAAATTAATATAAATTAATTAATAAATTAATACTTTTATTGGTGAATTTATGATGTTTATCTAAGAGTACTATAATTATATAATTAATTATGTAATAAATTATTTTCTTTTAATAAAGAAGAGGATGCGACTGATTTATATAAAGCGGCTCCGATCGAAGGATTAACTACTAGACATCCTGTATCATTGGAGGAATGAGATTTCATACAAAAGAGCTTGAGATGCAAAAACAGACCCAGAATAGTGGGACTGCTATGATAGGATATGAAGGAGAAGAAGAGATTGAATATCTTGGTGTATTGATAGATATCATAGAATTTAAGTATGGATCTAAATATTTAGTATTCTTGTTTCAGTGTGAATGGTGGGATATTAGTAATAAGAAGATCGGTATTCATATCGATCCACACTTTACCAGTGTAAATTTTACATGAACATGGTACTAGAATGAGCTGTATATATTAGCAACTTAAGCCAAACAAGTAATATATTTAAAGGATCTGAAATATCGAGGTGATTGGCATGTCGTACAAAGAATAATACCTAGAGACGTATATAACATACCAATCCGATTAGAGATGGACGATAATTCAAATCTATATAAAGAGGAAGCTTTTTAAGAGGAAGAATCAACATTGATCGAGCATCTTATTGACAAAGAACTTATGCCAGCTCCTTTGAATAGGGCTGATCTGCCGTCCAATGAAGTTGAAGCTGATTTTTTATTTAATCTTGATGATTTGGAAGGCGACGATTAGTTCATAAATGACGATGAGATAGAAGATGATACATTAATCAATTATTATAATTCAAAGGAGGATCTAGAAATCGAGGAGGATATGGATGTTGATAAGTAGATCTATATCCTTTGTTGAATCTTCTCTTGTAATAATGGTATGCAATACAATTCTATTCATTTATGTATTTTTCGCTATTATTATTCATTATTATATTTATTTATATGTCAAGTTAATTATATGCATAGTTTAAGCATTATAGGTATGGCACCGAGAGCGAGGTGACAACATTCGAGTTCCCAGTCTACCCCTGAGCCTTCCTCCATTTCCACTGCTGCACCATCAGAGTCGCCAGAGGGTCTTGTAGAGGCGAGTCCGAGTGAGGCGGATCGAAACTGCCAGTCCTGACATTTCTATGGTCTTGGGTTGAAAATCTATTTAGGACTTTGATGGGGGTGATAGTTATGATTTTGCCTATTGTGTGAAACAAAATTTTGTTTTGTTGGTGTCAAGTGCCAGTCAGATAGTTGGCAAATTCTAGCTCCTTTTTATGGTTTATATTTATTCAATGCCAAATCTTGTTCTAGTGTTGAATTGTAACCACAAAGCCGGCATAACCAAGCTTGTCTTTGGTGTTTGTATTTGTGCCAAACATTCCCAACAATATCTTATAACGAAAAGAAAAAAAAAACATGAGATATCTTTCTTCTTTGATTCTTTCCAAGGCATTTGAGACTTGCAATATCAGCATCCTCTCTGTCAACATTGCCAGGACTCTCTTGAGTCTTGAAAGAGATATAATGGCAGAATAGCACTCATTAAGGGAATCATGAATGGATGAATCAAGATCCATTACCAGTTCATCAACTTATTCATCATTCGTGCTACATCATTCTGTTCCCTTCTTAATCTGAAGGACTTTGTGAAGGCTTGTATTATGACCTGGTTGGTGGGAGTCATCTGAAGTATATTCCCTACCGGTAGACCACGTTCAGAGAGTTGGCTGATGTCTGAATCAAAGGTGAATCTCAGGGCTCGATCATTATATTTTATTGCAGTCCATAACCTTCTAGCTTTCCAAATGGTATGCATGATTTGTGCAATTTATTTTCAACATCTACTTATGCTGGCGTAGAGATAAGAAATCAGCTCAATCTTTTTAGGTAGTTTAGAGCACTGTTGGCTATAACCCACCTCTACCTCCTTTGGTAGACCCTCCTATTGATCGAACTTACCTAGCCTGTGAAATTATGTTTTGATTGGATTACTTGACTATTCGAGTTGATCCATGTCAGCTAGGTAAATCAGTATGATTGATTTAGGTGCTCCTAGACCAGCCTATTAATGATCTCCCTTAAGCTGACTTAATGAAGCCAGTGGGAGGATCATGATAAGCTAATTCATCTGACATTCTCTTTTCTTTAAAAATTAAATCCTCTAAAATTATTAGATTACTGAAATGAAATAGTTATTATGATAACTAGATCATAGCCTTCCATTAAGTGGATGATAATGGGTCCATTAGTTAGATAATCATTGAAGGTCCAAAGGCCTGATGCTTATTAGCTAATGAAATTATCATTTATTATATGATTTCTTGGCTACATCTTTCTAAATGGTGGTTAGGTTAGCCAACCAAAGTTGGACCTAATCATTCATTAATTTGATGAACCAAGTATGGTCATGTTAATGGTTGGACACAACTGAACCTTTTCAGTAGAGGCCAAAGCCTACTGATTAGAGACTGGGATAAAAATTTAATTATTAAAAATTATTTAAAAAAATAATTGGTTATGAACCTATCCTTATATGTACATGGATTGGCCAATCAAAGTTGGACTCATGTGCAGTCTACGTGGATTCTAGTATCCACTAAGATATTAGAATAATTCCTCGAATTGGAGGTAGAGGCTACCATTTTGAATAAAATAATGAAAAAATCTTTTAATTGAAATCCAAATCTTTAGGTTTAATGAATCAATTACTAATTAGGTTATGATTTTTTTTTATACAAATATGGTCACTTCCCTATCGCTCCGATCATTGTTGGATAATGATAAGTTGGTGGGATCCAACTTTGGTAGCTGGTACCAAAAGTTGAAGATAGTCTTGGAACATGAATGGATCTTATATGTGTTGACAGATCCTGCACCTGAGGAGCTAGCTGCCAATGCCCATAGAACAGTTAGAGATACTTATTAGAAGTGGCTCAATGATTGAACCATGATGCGCTGCATTATGCTGGCTGCCATGAGCGACGAGTTCAGTTGCAGATTCAAGACCAGTCAGCCAAAGGATATGCTTTAAGTGTTGGAGGATTTTTTTGGCACACCTGATAATGTTGAAAAGTATAAGACTAGTTGTGCCATCTTCAACATCAGGATGTGGGATGGAGCCTCTATCACTGATCATGTACTGTACATGATCGAGTTGATAGAGCGATTGAGCAAGCTCGGCTTTTTCTTGCATAAACAGCTTGGAAAAGATGCAATACTAAACTTGCTGCCCAAGTTCTATCTCCTATTCCTCACTCATTTTAGAATGATAAAGCCTGAAGTTGACTATCATGGGTTACTAGGATTGGTTCAGAATTTTGAGAAGGATCACCAACTCTACAAGAAGTCGGTGAATTTAGTGGGAGGTTCATCTTTTGGTTCTCGATTCTTTAGGAAAGGAAAGAAGAATAAGAAGAAGAAGGGCAAAAAGATGTAAGTTCAGGCTGGGACATTTGTGCAGGGCCAAACCAAGAAGATCAAGCTCGATAAAAGTCAAGCTGAATGCTTCTTTTGCAAAAAATGGAGGCACTAGAAGAGAAACTGTCCTCAGTACATTACCTTCCTAGACTCAAACAGACAGAAAAAGAAGCAAGCTATTGCTGGACAAGATATTTATATGATAACTCCTTATAATTTCTCTATTTATGATTATAATGACTGGATAATGGATACCGATTGCTCTTACCATATTTGCAATTCATTGTAGGGGTTGAAGGTCAATAGGAGATTCAAGCAAGGTAAGAGGTTTCTGAATGTTGGAGATGAAAGAGCAGTTTCAGTTCTAGTATTAAAAATCTTGAAACTTGTATTTGAGTCCCATACTATTGTTCTTGATGCTTGTCATTTCTATCTAAGTTTCTTTTTAAATATTATTTCTATAGGCCTTTTGGCAAAAAATAATTATAAAATTTTAATAAAAAAATATTTTTATAATATCATTATGAATGGTGTTACTGCTTTCTCTGAACATTTGAATAATGATATGTATATGTTATCACAATCTGTTAACATTGTCTATTCAACTAGCAAGCACCCTAGATTAGATAGTGTGTCAAATATCTACTTATGGCACTGTAGGCTAGATCATATAAACAAGAATAGGATAAATAGGTTGACTCAAGAGAGAATCCTCAAAATCAGTGATTATGAATCACTTCCAAATTGTGAATCTTGTCTTCTTGGCAAAATGACTAAGTCATCTTTTACTGAAAAAAGTTAGAAAGCCACTAAGCTCTTAGGTCTAGTACATACTAATAAATGTGGATCAATAAGCATAGGTGCCAGAAGTGGATATTTCTACTTCATTACTTTCACAGATGATCTATCCAAATATGGATATGTCTATTTGATGAAACATAAATTGGATTCATTTAAAATGTTTAAACGATTCTGGAGTGAAGTAGAAAAATAAACTAAAAAGAGTATTAAAACTCTTCGATTTGATCAAGGAGGGGAATACCTTTCTGGTGAATTTCTCACATATCTAGGAGAGAATGAGATTCTCTCCCAATGGACTCCTCTAGGAACACCACAGCATAATGGTGTATCTGAAAGAAGAAATCAAACTCTATTAGACATGGTTCAATCCATGATAAATTTTGCCAGCTTGCCGATATCCTTTTGGAGATATACACTCGAATCGGCTTGCTATTTGTTAAGTAGGGGTTTCAAGTAAGTTTGTAGTTAAGACTCCATATGAGATATGGACAGAACGTAAGCCAGCACTTTCACACATTAGGATCTGGGGGTGCCTGCCTTATGTCAAACGGTTAGTTACAGATAAACTTAGACCTAGGTCTGACAAGTGCACATTCATAGGATACCCAAAAGAGACCAAAGGATATTTTTTCTACCATACTGATGAACAAAAGATATTCGTCAGTCTTAAGATAATCTTTTTAGAAAAAAAGTTCCTTGGTGAAGGAACTGTTGTCTCTAAGATTAAATTTGATGAAGTTTAACAGGTAGAAATACTGACTCCTGTAGTTGAATCTGAGTCGAATTTGATTAGATCAGATCTAGAGTCTAATATACCTGCACCATTAAGACGATCCAGTAGAGTACCACATCATTCGGATAGATACTATGGTTTCTTGGTTTGGGATGGTGATCCCATCGAACTCAATGAAAATTATAAGGATTCGATCACCTATATGGATGTAATGCAAAGATCTGATTTGGAGAAATGGCTCAAGGCCATAAAGTCTGAAATGGAGTCCATGAAGGTCAATAATGTGTGGACATTGGTTGACCCATCTGAAGAGATTAAATCCATTAGGTGTAAGTAGATCTTCAAAAGAAAGAGGAACGCAGACAGAAAGTTGGAGATATATAAAGCCTGTCTAGTTGCTATGGTGTATCTTCAACATTATGGTATTGACTATGATAAAATGTTCTTCCCTATGGCAATGCTCAAATTCATTCGGATAATGCTTACAATAACTATCCATCTGGATTATGAGATCTGGCAGATAGATGTGAAGACAGCATTCCTGAATGGAGAGCTAATCGAAGAGGTGTATATGATATAACCTGAGGGGTTCACATCTATAAATGAGTCCAAGATGTGCAAGCTTCAAAGATCCATTTATGGATTGAAGTAGGCATCTCAGATTTGGAACATGCATTTTGATAAGGTGATGAAAATGTATGGCTTCATTAAGAATGGAGAAGAGCCCTACATTTACAAATAGGCAAATGGTCTAGCAGTAGTATTCCTTGTCTTATACGTAGATGATATTCTCTTAATCGGAAAAGACATCCCCATACTACAGGAAATAAAAGTTTAGTTGTCATTGCAGTTCTTCATGAAGGACTTGGGTTAAGCATCCTATATACTAGAGATGAAGATCTATAGGGATAGATCTAAGAGGATGCTTGGGTTATCCTAGTTCACGTACATAGATACTGTGCTGAAGAGATTTAGCATGAAGAATTCCAAAAAGGGCTATCTCCCAATAGGCCATGAAATTTTTCTCTAAGAAGGATTGTCCGACAACTCCTGAAGAGAGAGAGAGTATAAGTAGATCTCATATGCTTCGACAGTGAAATCTATCATGTACGCCATGACATGTACGAGATCAGATATGGCATACTCACTAGAGGTTGTGAGTTGATACCAATCTAATCCTAAAGAAAATCACTGGAAAGTGGTTAAAGCCATGCTTAAGTATTTGAGAAATACTAAGGACCAATGGTTGGTTTATGGTAAGTCAGATTTAAAACTTATGAGATTCACTAACTCCAGCTTACAGTCTGACCATGATGATAGTAGAAGCATGTTGAGTTATATCTTTACTCTAAATAATGGAGTCATCTGTTGGAAGAGTTTCTAGCAGCATACTGTGGTAGACTCTATTTATGAGATGGAGTATATCGTAGCATCAGATGCCGTAAAAGTAGTTGTGTGGCTAAGAAAGTTCATCATCGAGCTCAGAGTAGCATCCTTCCTTGATGGTCCGATCTTGATCTACTACGATAGCACTGATGCCATAGCTCGGGTGAAGAAACCGAAGGCACACTAGTGGGTGAAGCACATTTGGTGCCACTTCCACATGATCTGAAAGATCGTGGATCGAGGTGACGTCAATCTTTAGAAGATCGACAGAAAGAAAAACTTGGCTGATCTCTTCACTAAAGCCCTAGCAATAAAGAAGTTTGATAACCACAAGTCAAAGATGGATATTACATTCTGTGTCGAGTAGCTTTAGGACAAGTAGGAGTTGTTAAAAAATGTCCCAAAGCTAATCATTAGCTTGTTGATAGTTGAGCTATATTATAATTGTAATTGATTTATTAATGAATAAAATAATTCTTTTGAAATTTTCATCATAAAGTTTTCATATTCTAATGAACTCGATTATTGTGATGAAGTTCTTAGGGCTATTTAGGTTCGATAAAGAGAGGATTTATCGATTAGTCCTTAAAATAGTTCATGACCACATGATAGATTGTTAATAAGAACAACAGCATCTATCGAGCATAGATTATTATGTGTCATATAGGTGGCCGTCCTCTTAACGAAGGAGTGTAGAGACACTGGTATGTCATACAGGTAAGATATAAAGGTACATCATTATTGAACGTGACCAACTTCAGAGCATTCCACTGTCGGGAATATTTCTGATGGGATATAAGTATTTCTTAGACCTAAGATCATCTCTGTGGCTTGCAAGCAACTCACTGTGCTTTGGTACCGGACTAACTGAATTTCTAATTCAGTAACGAAAGATTTTTGGACATAGTCAAATACTTTCTAAGTCGGTGTGTGGTCAAGATAGGATTAACCACTCTAAGAGTTGGAGAAGAATGTATCACTATATTTCAATATAGAAAAAGCTTGGCTAGGATAATCCATGAGATGGATTTAATATTTTGAAATACAATGTAGGCAGCCTAATCAGAGTTGATAGTTGAACTCTGAGGTGTCCTATGAGCATTTTGATCAAAAGAATGAATTATATGAAAACTATATCCGTATAGGTTCTAGAGATGTTATTCTACACATTCGACCTATCTAGCCATCGAATATTATTGATGCAGAATTTGGTTGACACCGGATCGAGCTGGAGTTGGGGAAGAGGGGGTCACCGCTAGTGACCTGCAAAATAAAGTTCCATCCGGAATCGATGGTGGTGGCTCCAACAGGATCCTCTGATGATCAAGTCAGCTCTTCTGACCAACAAAAATGGAGTGCTCAGACAAGAATTTAGCAGAATTTTTGGAAAGAAGAAGAAAGCTTAAAAAAATATATCTAAAGGATTTTTTTTTATAGACGGAGCCTGTCATAACTGTCCAGTAGTAGAGTCGCCTATAGCAGACTAATAAATGACAGTCGTAACCATCCTGATAAATGACAGTCATAATCGTTCAGTAGTGGGATCGTTTGTTCATTAAGATTTAATAGTCGAAGTTTGGAGGAAGCAGGCATTGTTTGGTGAAGAACTTTGACATCTATCAATTTCAGAGGAGTTTGGACTCTTATAGGGAATACGGCTAGAGGGGATCATCTGGGAGGAATACTATTTAAAATCTGAAAGTAATCCACTGGAGGAATCTAAATGAAGTTTGATTGAAGGAGAAGTTTGGAAGAAGTTTGGCTCCTGAAGGAATCCGACTGAAGGAGAAGTCCGGAAGGAGTTTGGCTCCTATAGGAATTCGACTGAAGAAGATGTCCGAAAGGAGTTTGGCTCCTAGAGAAATCTGACTGAAGGAGAGGTTCAAAAGAAGTTTGGCTCTTGGAGAAATCCAACTGAAGAAGTTCAAAAGAAGTTCGACCATTGGAGGAGTTCGAGAGGGGTTTGACTGCTGGATGAGCTTAGCTGCTAAAAAAGTTCGGCTAGGATTTGGCTACTGAAGGGAGAATTCTCAATCGAAGCTCTTCCATGATTACCAGTCGCATTAGGCTAAGCATCAGACTAGACTTCGATGGGAGCGGAATTTATCCCCAACAATAGTCTCTCCACTCTCGAGTTTGAAATTCGAAAGAAGGGAGTACAAAAAAGATGACTGCCAAAGTCCTTTTTCGGGCCCTACACACGTTCAAGTTGAAGCTCGGGAGAGATCTTATCTCCAGCCAAGGTTGAAGGAGATCTTATCTCCTACTAAAGTTGAAGTTGAAGCTCGAGGAAGATCTTATCTTTAGTCGAGGTTGAAAGAGATCTTATCTCCTATTGACGTTGAAGTTAAAGCTCGAGAGAGATCTTATCTCCAACCGAGGTTGAAGGAGATCTTATCTCCTATTGATGTTGAAGTTGAAGCTCGGAGGAGATCTTATCTCCAACCGAAGTTGAAGAAGATTTTACCTCCTGTTGATATTGAAGCTTGGGGAAGATCTTATCTTTAGCCGAGGTTGAAGGAGATCTTATCTTCTGTTGAAGTTGATGTTGAAGCTCGGAGGAGATCTTATCTCCAGCTAAGGTTGAAGATCCTGAAAGCTCGGGAGAGATGTTATCTCTAGCTGAGGTTGAAGGAGATCTTGTTGAGGTCTCTCCTCTTATCTCGTCTAAAATGAACAAGGCCTTCGACTTTGCTCACATTAGGACGAGGTTCTCCTCTTGTTCCTAACTGGCTGTAGAGGCACTTAAGGGCCATTGTTAGGGCCTCTTGTCTCGTCTTGTCTAAAATGAACGAGGCCTTCGATTTTGCTCATGTTAGGATGAGGTTCTCCTCCTATTCTTAATGGACTGTAGGGATACTTAAGTACCGTTGTCAGGGCCTCTATCCTCATCTCGTCTAAAAGCCTTCGATTTTGCTCACATTAGGATGAGGTTTTCTTCCTTTTCCTAACGAAGTGTAGAGGCACATAAGGACCGTTGTCAGGACCTCTCTCCTCATCTCATCTAAAATGAATGAGGCCTTCGATTTTACTCATGTTAGGATGAGGTTGGCACATAAGGGCCGTTGTCATGGCCTCTTCCCTCATCTCGTCTAAAATGAACAAGGCCTTCAATTTTGCTCATGTTAGGATGAGGTTCTCCTCTTGTTCCTAATGGACTGTAGGGGCACTTAAGGATCGTTGTCATGGCCTCTCCCCTCATCTCATCTAAAATGAATGAAGCCTTTGATTTTGCTCACATTAACTTGGTCATTTTTTATTGCTTCTTTTCTGTCATCACATAATTTTTGCACCAAGAAATAATAATATTGAAATGAAGGAGTTTTATTGAAGAAAAATTACTAGCAGTACATTCTCAAATTTTTTGAATTTCAAGATTATGGGACTGTTGTTCCTCCGAGCTCCTTCAAGCGATAAGCTTCGGATCGGACGACCTCCTCTATTTCATACGGGCCTTTCCAATTTGGGGCAAGTTTCTCCTAGTTCTAAGGCTAAGAGATGGTGGCTCACCAAAGCACTAAGTCCTCCAGAGATAGTATTGATGATGTTGAGAGATGGCCAATCTCTTTGTTATTCCTCATTCCTTGGTGGTTCTGGCTGCGGCAGTGCTCTCGGTCGATCTTCTCTTACTTCAGGCTGACGTCTGTGGAGCATTGAGGGGGACGTAGTTGCAAAACCTTATGGGGGAAGAACTTCTTTGTGCCCTTCTGTCGGAACTTCTTTGACGATGAGCTCGAAGAGGAGTTCAGACTCGCTTACGCTCGGAGAAAGTCCATGAGCATGGTCGAACTTCATTCGGCCCTCCATCAGCTGTAGGTTTATTAGATTTGCCCACCTGCCGCTCTTTTGTGGCTTCCTCATCCTTCAATTTGAAGGTTTCATTGTTCGGGCATATCCTTCAGCTCGAGCTAGCAGATCGGCAAAGTTCTTAGGGTACTTCTTCTTCAGGAAGAACAATAAATCATTCTTCTGAAGACCATCCTTGAGTGCGGCCATTACAACAAATGGGTCCAGATTTCGAACTTTCAATGCAGCGGCATTAAATTGGATGACATAAGCCTAGATAGATTCTCCCTCTTTCTGCTTGATATGCATCAAAAAATTCAAACCTCGGTGCAGACATCGGCTGCTAACGAAGTGAGCCACAAACTAATGACTCATCTGGTCAAAAGAAAAGATCATACCCGACTTCAACATCGAGTATCAGTTTCTTGCTGCTCCCTTTAAGGTAGATGGAAAAGCTCGACATAAGATGGTGTTTGGTGCACCATAGAGTAGCATCATGATCCGAAAGACCTCTAGATGATTGACTAGATCAGAGGTTCCATCGTAGCTTTCAAATTAGGGAAGCTTGAAGTTCGGCGGAATGAGCTCTTGCATAATCCTCTGAAAAAAAGAAGGGTCAGTGCAAATATTATTACCGTATGAGGGGGGAGTATGATGGAGCTCTTCAATTTATCGGCTCATTTTCTAGAGCCTTTGATTCAGGAAATCTTTACGATCATTGATCTCTAGAGTTTTCTGATGGACGGAGGCAAAGCTTCCCCTGAGGTCGAATCATTATCCGAGCAATGGCTCTTCGTCCTCTATTTCCCCTTTTTGGAGGTCACCAGTCGGCTAGCCCGAGTCGACCATCCTCCGATTGGATCATGGGGCTCCAAAAAAGCCTGCTCCAATCAAATTGGCACCGAAGCCTGCCAATGTATGGCCTGCACTACCTCTATGAGATCGCGAACCTGGTGGACTAGCAGGTTGAATTGCTCCACATCCACCATGGCTGTAGGTGGAGCTTGAATTATCAGAACTAGAGCGGGAATGGATGGATCTGGATAGGATCTGGTTACAGAGGCCGTTGATTGCTGGATTGAAGCTTTCCTAGGAGGCATTTTTTTTTTGAGAAGAACTCTAGAGAGGAAAAAGAGAGATCATTACTGAGCACTCCTTTAAGAATAAAGAAATCTTAGGAAAAAAGGTTCTTCTCCTTCTAGCACCAATCCTATTGGTGCAGAATATGGTTGACGTCGGATCGAGCTAGAGTTGGAAAAGAGGAGGTCATCATCGGTGACCTACAAAATAAAGTTTCATCTAGAATCAATGGTGGTGGCTCTAGTAGGATCATCCGATGATCAAGTCAACTCTTCTGGCCAACAGAAATGGAGTGCTCAGGCAAGAATTCGATAGAGTTTTTGGAAAGAAGAAGAGAGCTTAAAGAAAACGTATCTGGAGAGTCTCTTTTTATAGATGGAGCCTGTCATAATCATTCGATAGTGGAGTCATCTGTAGTAGACTAATAAATGACAGTTGTAACCATCCTGATAAATGACAGTCGTAACCATCCGATAGTAGGATCGCTTGTTCATTGAGATTTAATAGTCGAAGTCCGAAGGAAGCAGATGTTGGTTGGTGAAGAACTTTGACATATATCAATTTTAGAGGAGTTCGGACTCCTAAAGAAAATACGGCTAAAGAGGATCATCTGGGAGGAATACTACTTAAAATCTAGAAGTAATCCGCTAGAGGAATCTAGATGAAGTTTGACTAAAGAAGAAATCTAGGAGTTTGGCTCCTAAAAGAATCTGACTGAAGGAGAAGTTCGGAAGGAGTTTGGCTCCTGTAGAAATCTGACTGAAGGAGAAGTTTGGAAGAAGTTCTGCTCCTATAGGAATCCGACTGAAGGAGATGTCCAAAAGGAGTTCGACTCCTGTAGGAATCCGATTGAAGGAGATGTCTGAAAGAAGTTTGGCTCCTATAGGAATTCGACTGAAGGAGATGTCCGAAAGGAGTTCGGCTCCTTAGGAATCTGACTGAAGGAGAAGTTCAGAAGGAGTTTGGCTCCTGGAGGAATCCATCTGAAGGAGAAGTTCAGAAGAAGTTTGGCTTCTGGAGTAATCCGATTGAAGGAAGATCCGGAATGAGTTTGATTTCTGTAGAAATTCGACTGAAGGAGTGGTCCAGAAGGAGTTCGGCTCCTGGAGAAATCCAATTGAAGGAGAAGTCCGAAAGGAGTTTGACCATTGGAGGAGTTCGAGAGGGGTTCGACCACTGGATGAGTTTGACTACTAAAGGAGTTTGGCCGGGGTTCGACTACTAGAGGAAGAATTCTCAATTGAAGCTCTTCCATGACTACTAGTCGCATTAGGCTAAGCATCAGACTGGACTTCGACGAGAGTGGGATTTATCCCTAATAGGTACCATTGCTCGATGATCATTTTGATTAGTATAAGAATTTGTTTCTGTGCTACTGGATTAGGTTCAGATCTATGAGGTCATAGATATTAAAGTTCATGATCTGATCGGATGGTTGATCAACTATTAAGAATCGTTCTAGGCATAAACGGTCAATATGATTGATCTTTGACCTAGTGTAAGTATTGTAGGAAGATTAATTAGCAACTTGATTGCTAATTGGCTTAATTTAATTAAGTCAAAGGGCTGAGATTAAATCTAATTAAATATAATTTAATTAGATTTGGTTTAGACTTGATTGGATCAAGTTCAATTGATTTATTGGATAAACCAAGTGCAAAGAAGAACTAGTCTTAGTTCAACTAGGACTTGGGTTAATCCAATTTTCTAATTTAATTAAAAAATTAAATTAAAATTAAATCTAATTTAATCTGATTTAATTAAGTTTTTAATTGAGTTAGGGCTTAATTTAATTGAGTTGACTTACTTTTAGTTTAATTTGATTTGAGAAACCATTATTGACCAAGTTATATATGGAATCCTAGTAGGACTAGAATTCCACCCTTGCGCCATCCAACCCCCAATGCCCTCCTCTCTCCCTTAGAGTTTTGTGAGACAAAACTCTCACACCCAGCTTTCTCATGCATGCCCACCCTCTCTCTCTCTCCCCTATTTGGTACTTAGGTGTGGACCAAGTCAAAGAAGGTAAGTTGTTTTGGTTTCAAATTCTATGAGATAGAATTTTGAGAAACCAAAATTCTTCCTTCCAATGTCACCCATACTTTCAGATCTTTTCTAAAATTTTTGGTGGAAAGGGGAGACTTTTTGTGCAACAATTTAAGGTAGTCTACGCCTAAAACAAGGAAGGGGGTGCCCAAGTGTTGGGCTCCCCAACTACTTGCCATATGCTATCTTACCTTGTGTAGGAATTTGACCCAACAAAGACTTCCATATCTCTTTATAAGAAGGTCTTTTTGGACTAATTTTTGCACTGGTTCTAGACCATTAAGAGGGCTCTTGAGCTTATGAAAATCAAAGAGAGAGACCCTTAGGGCATGAGGATTTCATAGACACCAATTTAAGTGTCTAGGTGAGAGAAAAGAGAAGAAGAGAGTTTTCTTCTAGGATCTTTTGCTCTTCCTTTCTCCTCTTTCACAGAGATTTTTGAGTATTGTTTTAGATCGAAAGTTTCTTTCCTTGCTTTTGATTTTTTAGAGTGTCCATATCTTGAAGAAGGACCGGATCGATCGTCAAAGAAGAATCAGCACAGCACTAGCATACTATATTGATTTCTTGTATCGAACTTCTCATCGAAGTTCGTGGGCTCATGTGGACATCTCTTAGAGGTCGAATACATGTGCGGCTCGAAGCTTCATCCTTTAGTCTGGATCAACAAGTTAGTACATCTAACTTGCACAGATAATATAGATCTGATCTATTATTACATACCTGCATTAGATGTAGTGTAAATGCATATTGATATGATCAACATATTTTTCTTTTTAATATTTTTAATTTTTAATTTAATCTCATTCTATAATCATATAATAGAATCTTAGATCTAAGGGTTCTCTATTTTTTTATAAATAAATTTTAATTTATTTCAATCTTCTACTTCCTAATCTTGAAAAAGTTTCAAGATCTCATTCTGAAACCATAGATCTGGTTTCTTCAATTGGTATCAGAGCCTAGATTCATTATTACATTATTATATTTGCATATTTAGATTATTTTTTAGATTAAATCTAATTTATAATTTAATTATTAAATATAAAATTAAAAAAAATTATGATCATACGAACTGATATAAGGTTGTCCTACTGTAAGATTTATCCCTTATAATGGAGTGGTTATCTTAGTTCATGTAGATCTATTTTTTATCATAAATTTGTTAGATATGATCTAATTTTATTTATAATTTATTAGATTTAAAAGATTTCTAGATCTAAAAAAAAAAGTTTTAGATTGTATGGACTGATTATACGGTTGTCCTACTGTAAGGTTTATCCCTTAGAGTGGAGAGATTATCCTAGTACGTACTGATCTAAAATATTGTTCATAAAATTTTAGATTAGATCTAAAAAATTTTATGATCTGATTAAAAATAATTTAGTCTAATTTTAAATCATCATAAATATATTAGATTTGATCTAAGGTAATTTATGACTGATTGCAGTTGAAACTATTTCAATTACATGAACCTATTTAGATTAGATCTAAAGTAGTTTCATGCTTATCTTATTTGCATATTAATTATAAATCAAACATGCAAATTGGTTGGTAGAACCATGTTGTAAAAATATTTTACAAACATGATAATCATTTTCAAAAAGTTGAATCCCAACCCCCAGTCTAAAACTTAATTAAGAATTAAGAAGTTGTTTGATTAGGATCTAGGATTCTGATTGAAGATCCCAAGATACAAATCATAACACATTGGGTTAAATGGGTTAGTGGAGATTAAATTCATTAATTGGATTAGACCTAGGGTTAGATTAAAGAATAAACTTAATTAGAGAATTGACTAAATCTAATCAGTTGTTATCTTAGATTAGGTCAATGATTCTCTAGATCAATTATAATAGTTGTAGTTGGTTAAGTCCATGTCTTTAACGAGATCCAAGATGGACTTGATTCTTGGCTACACGGTCTAGCACGAACTACTAGGTTGATCTAATCGGACCAATTAAATCAATTGGTGTCTAAGATAAACCAGATCGATGATTTTGAATTGGTAGTCCACTTACCTAGCTATTTATGATGGCATCTAAGACAAGCTTTGGTAGACCCTTCCATTGATCGAACTTATCTGGTCTCTTGGTGAAATTATATTTCGATCGGATCACTCGACCATTCGAGTTGACCCATGTCAGCTAGGTAAATCAGTATGATTGATTTAGGTGCTCCTAGACCAGCCTATTAATGATCTCCCTTAAGCTGACTTGGTGAAGCTAGTGGGAGGATCATGATAAGCTGATTCATTTGACCTTCTCTTTTCTTTAAAAATTAAATTCTCTAAAATTATTAGATCACTAAAATGAAATAGTTATTGTGATAACTAGATTATAGCCTCTCATTAAGTGGATGATAATGGATCCATAGTTGGATAATCATTGGAGGCCCAAAGGCCAAATGCTTATCAGCTAATAGAATTATCATTCATTATATGATTTCTTGGCTGCATCATTCTAAATGGTGGTTAGGTTAGCCAACCAAAATTAGCTCTAATCATTTATTGATTTGATGGATCAAGTATGGTCATATTAATAGTTGGACCTAACTAGATCTTTTCAGTAGAGACCAAAGCCTACTGATTAGGGACTGGAGCAAAAATGTAATTACTAAAAATTATTTAAAGAAATAATTAGTTATGAACCTATTCTTAGATGTACATGGGTTGGCCAACTAAAGTTGGGCTCATGTGCAGTCTAAGTGGATTCTAGTATCTACTAAGATATTAGGATAATTCCTTGAATTGGAGGTAGAGGCTACCAGTTCGAATAAAATAATGAAAGAATCTTTTGATTAAAGTCCAAATCTTTAGGTTTAATGAATCAATTACTAATTAGGTTATGATTTTTTTTTTATGCAGATATGGCCACTTTTCTATCGCTCCGATCATTGTTGGATAATGATAAGTTGGTGGGATCCAACTTCCGTAGCTGGTACCGAAAGTTGAAGATAGTCTTGGAGTATAAATGGATTTTGTATGTGTTGATGGATCCTGCACCTGAGGAGCCAGCTGCCAATGCACGTAGAATAGTTAGAGATACTTACCAGAAGTGGCTTAATGATTGAACCATGATGCGCTGCATTATGCTGCCTGTCATGAGTGATGAGTTCAATTATAGATTCAAGACCGCTCAGCCAAAGGATATGTTTTTAAGTGTTGGAGGATTCTTTTGGCACACCCAATGAAGTTGAAAGGTATAAGACTAGTTGTGCCATCTTCAATGTCAAGATGCAGGATGAAGCCTCTATCACTGATCATGTACTATATATGATCAAGCTGATAGAGCGATTGAGCAAGCTCGGCTTTTTCTTGCATAAACTGCTTGAAAAATATGCAATAATAAACTCACTGTTCAAGTCCTATCTTCCATTCCTTACTCATTTCAAAAAGACAAAGCCTAAAGTTGACTACCACGGGTTACTAGAATTGCTTCAGAACTTTGAGAAGGATCACCAACTCGATAAGGAGTTGGTGAACTTAGTGGGATGTTCGTCTTCTAATTCTTGATTCTTTAGAAAAGAAAAGAAGAACAAGAAAAAGAAGGGCAAGAAGATGCAAGTTTAGGTTGGGACATTTGTGCAGAGCCAGACCAGGAAGATCAAGTTTGATAAGAGTCAAGCTGAATGCATTTTTTACAAAAAGTGAAGGCACTGGAAGAGGAACTATCCCCAGTACATTGCCTTCCTGAACTCAAACAGGCAGAAAAAGAAGCAAGCTATTGCTGGGCAAGATATCTATATGATAACTTCTTATAATTTCTCTATTTATGATTATACTGACTGGTTGCAATTCATTGTAGAGATTGTAGGTCAGTAGGAGATCGAGCAAGATGAGAGATTCCTGAACATTGGAGATGGAAGAGCAATTTCAGTTCTAGCATTAGGAATCTTGAAACTTGTATTTGAATCCCATACTATTGTTCTTGATGATTGTCATTTCTGTCCAAGTTTTTTTTTAAATATCATTTCTATAGGCCTTTTGGCTAAAGATAATTATAAAATTTTAATAAAAAAATAATTTTATAATATCATTATGAATGGTATTACTATTTTCTCTAGACATTTGAATAATGGTATGTGTATGTTATCACAATCTATTAATATAGTCTATTTAACTGGCAAGCACCCTAGATTAGATAGTGTGTCAAATATCTACTTATAGTACTGTAGGCTAGATCATATAAATAAGAACAGGATAAATAAGTTGACTCAAGAGAGAATTCTCGAAGTCAGTGATTGTGAATCACTTTCAACCTATGAATTTTGTCTTCTTGGTAAAATGACTAAGTCACCTTTATTGGAAAAGGTGAGAAAGCCACTAAGCTCTTAGGTCTAGTACATACTAATGTATGTGGACCAATGAGCATAGGTACTAGAGATGGATATTTCTACTTCATCACTTTCATAGATGATCTATCCAAATATTGATATATCTATTTGATAAAACATAAGTCGAATTCATTTGAAATGTTCTAACGATTCTAGAGTGAAGTAGAAAAATAAATTAGAAAGAGTATTAAACCTCTTCAGTTTGATCGAGGAGAATACCTTTCTGATGAATTTCTCACATATCTAGAAGAGAATGAGATTCTCTCCCAATGGACTCCTTCAGGAACACTACAGTATAATGGTGTATTTAAAAGAAGAAATCAAACTCTGTTAGACATGATCTAATCCGTGATGGATTTTGCCAGTTTGTCGATATTCTTTTGGAGATATGCACTCGAATCGGCTTGCTATCTGTTAAATAGAATTTTAAGTAAGTTTGTAGTTAAGACTTGATATGAGATATAGATAGAACGTAAGCCAATACTTTCACAACTTAAGGTCTGGGGATACTTGGCTTATGTCAAATGGTTAGTTACAGATAAACTTGGACCTAGGTTTGATAAGTGCACATTCATAGGATACCCAAAAGAGGCCAAAGGATATTTTTTCTACAATGCTGATAAACAAAAGATGTTCGTCAGTCTTAAGACAATCATTTTAGAAATGAAATTTCTTGGTGAAGGAACTGTTGTCTCTAAGATTGAATTTGATGAAGTTTAACAGGTAGAAAGACTAACACCTATAGTTGAATCTGAGTTGGATTTGATTAGATTAGATCTGGAGCCTAATATACCTACACCATTAAGATGATCCAATAGAGTACCATGTCAGTTGGACAGATACTATGATTTTTTGATCCAAATGGTGATCCCATAGAACTCAATGAGAATGATGAGGATTCGATCACCTATATGGATGCAATGCAAAGATCTTATTTCGAGAAATGACTTGAGGCCATAAAATCTAAAATAGAGTCCATGAATGTCAACAATATGTGGACATTAGTTGACCCACTTGAAGGGGTTAAATCCATTGGGTGTAAGTAGATCTTCAAAAGAAAGAGGGGTGCAGATGAAAAGGTGGAGACTTATAAAGCCTGTCTAGTTGCTAAGGGGCATCTTCAACATTATGGTATTGACTATGATAAAATGTTCTTCCCTATGGCAATACTCAAATTAATTCAAATAATGCTTACAATAACTGCCCATCTGGATTATGAGATCTGGCAGATAGATGTGAAGATAGCATTCCTGAATGGAGAGCCAATCGAAGAGGTGTATATGATATAATCTAAGGGATTCACATCCATAGATGAGTCCAAGATGTGCAAGCTTTAAAGATCCATTTATGGATTGAAGTATGCATCTTGGAGTTGGAACATGCATTTTGATAAGGTGATTAAAACGTATGGCTTCATTAAGAACGGAGAAAAGCCCTGCATTTATAAATGGGCAAATAGTCTAGCAGTAGTATTTCTTGTCTTATACATAGATGACATTCTCTTAATCGAAAAAGACATCCCCATACTGTAGAAAATAAAAGTTTAGTTGTCATTGCAGTTCTCCACGAAGGACTTTGGTGAAGCATCCTACGTACTAAGGATGAAGATCTATAGGGATAGATCTAAGAGAATGCTTGATTATCCTAGTTCACGTACATAGATACTGTGCTGAAGAGATTCAGCATAGAGAATTTCAAAAAGGGCTATCTCCTGATAGGCCATGAAATTTCTCTCTCTAAGAAGGATTGTCCGACAACTCCTGAAGAGAGAGAATATGAGTAGAGTTTCATATGCTTCGATAGTGGAATCTATTATGTATGTCATGATATATATGAGATCAGATATGATATACTCACTAGAAGTAGTGAGTCGATACTAATTTGATCCTGGAGAAAACCACTAGAAAATGGTTAAAGCCATCCTTAAGTATTTAAGAAATACTAAGAACTAATGGTTAGTTTATGGCAAGTCAAATATGAAACTTATAGGGTTTACTAATTCCAGCTTACAGTCTGACTATGATGACAGCAGAAGCGTGTCGAGTTATATCTTTATCGTAAATAATGGAGCCATCTACTGGATAAATTTCAAGTAGCATACTGTGGTAGACTCTATTTGCGAGATGGAGTACATCGTAGCATCAGATGCCGTGAAACAAATTGTGACTGAGGAAGTTCATCACCGAGCTCGGAGTAGCATCCTCCTTTGATGGTTCGATCTTTCTTTACTGCGATAGCACTGGTGTCATAGCTCAAGCGAAGAAATTGAAAGCATACCAATGGGTGAAGAACATTCGGTGCCACTTCCATCTGATCTGAAAGATCATGGATCGAGGTGACGTCGATCTTCAGAAGATCGATAGAAAGAAGAACTTGACCGATCCCTTCACGAAAGCCCTGGTGATAAAGAAGTTCGAGAACCACAAGTCGAACATGAGTATTACATACTATGCCGAGTAGCCTATTAATTTATTAATAAATAAATAAATTTTTTTAGAATCTTCATCATAAAGTTTTCATCTTCTAATGAACTCCATTATTGTGATGAAGTTTTTAGGACTATTTAGGTTCGATAAAGAGAGAATTTATCGATTAGTCCTTGAAATAGTTCACGATCAAATGATAGGCTGTTAATAAGGACGACAGCATCTATCGAGCATAGATCATTGTGTGCCATATAGATTGATTGTCCTCTTAACAAAAAAGTGTGAACACACTAGTATGGCATATATGCGAGATATAAGGATATATCATCATTGAATGTGACCAACTCTAGAGCATTCTGCTGTCGAGAATGTCTCTGATGGAATATACATATAAGTGTCTCTTAGACCTAAGATCACCTCAATGGCTTGCAAGCAACTCACTGTGTTTTGGTACCAAACTAACTGAATCTCTAATTCAGTAACAAAAGATTTCTGGGCATAGTAAAGTACTTGTAAAGTCGGTGTGTGGTTAAGATAGGACGACCACTCCAAGAGTTGGAAAAGAATGCATCACTGTATTTTAATATAGCAAAATCTTGGCCAGGATAATTCATGAGATGAATTTGATATTTTAAAATATAATGTGGATAGCCTGATTAGAGTTGACAGTTGAACTCTGAGGTGTCCTACGAGCATTTTGGTCAAGGGGATGAATTATATGAAAACTATATCCACATAGGTTCTAAGGATGTTGTTCTATATATTCGACCTATCTGACCATCGGGTACCATTGCTAGATGGTCACTTCGATTAGTATAAGAATTTATTCCTATGCTATCAGCTTAGGTTTGGACCTATGAGATCACATATATTAGAGTTCATGATCTGATCGAATGGCTGATCAACTATTAAGAATCATTTTAGGGTTAAATGGTCAATACGATTGATCTTGGACCTAGTGCAAGTGTTGTAGGAGGATCAATTAATAATTTGATTGCTAATTAGCTTAATTTGATTAAGCCAAAGGGTTAAGATTAAGTTTAATTAAATATGGTTTAATTAAATTTGGTTTGGGCTTGATTGGATCAAGTCCAATTGATTTATTGGATAAGTCAAGTGCAAGGAAGAACTAATCTTAGTTCCACTAAGACTTGGGTCAATCCAATTTTTTAATTTAATTAAAAAATTATATTAAAATTAAATTTAATTTAATCTAATTTAATTAAGTTCTTAATTGGATTAGTGCCTAATTTATTAGGTTGACTTACTTCTAGTTTAATTTGGTTTGAGAAACCATTATCGACCAAGTTATATATAGAATCCTAGTAGGACTAGGATTCCACCCTTGCGCCATCTAACCCCCAACACCCTCCTCTCTCTTTTCTTAGAGTTTTGTGCCACAAAACTCTCGCACCCAGCTTTCTCATGTATGCCCACCCTCTCTCTCCCTCTCTTATTTGGTAGTTAGGTGTGGACTAAGTCAAAGAAGATAAGTTGTTTTGGTTTCAAATTCTATGAGATAGAGTTTTGAAAAATCAAAATTCTTTCTTTCTTATGCCGCCCACACTTCCATATTTTTTCTAAAATTTTTGGTGGAAAGGGAAGACTTTGTGTGTGATAATTTAAGGTGGTCCATGCCTAAAACAAAGGAGGGGGTGCCCAAGTGTTGGGCGCCTCAACTACTTGCCATATATGTTCTTACCTTGTGTAGGAATTTGACCCAACAAAGACTCTTCCATATCTCTTTATAAGGAGGTCTTTTTGGGCTGATTTTTGCACTGGTTCTAGACCACTGAGAGGGCTCTTGGACATGTGAAAATCAAAGAGAGAGATCATTGGGGCATGGAGATTTCATAGACACTAATCTAAGTATCTAGGTGAGAGAAAAGAGAAGAAGAAGAGGGTCTTCTTCTAGGATCTTTTGCTCTTTCTTTCTCCTCCTCTTTCATAGAGATTTTTGAGTATTATTTCAGATCAAAAATCTCTTTCCTTCTTTTTGATTTTTTGGATGTCTTATAAAATTTAAAAAAGTCTAAAATAGAAATAAGTCCTCGATTTAGTTCTTGAAATCTTCTTCGATGGTCCACATCTTCCAATCTACAACATGGACATATATAATAAAAATTAATTTTAAATTAAGAGCCAAGCATATGGAGGAGATGATGAAGGATTTTTTAGAAAATTTAATCTTCTAGTGCGTGCTAAAATTAAAAAAAATCTGACAATGAAAAAAATTTTAGATATGATTAAAACCTTTTTAATTAAACGTGCACGTGGTAGATCTAGTCTATTACCATCCTAAGATCTATCACATACAAGATTAAGATGTAAAAAATAAAACATCATATTTATAGAAGATTCATACTTTAGCATCGATAGCAAAATACCGCAATCCAATTACCGTGTTAATCTGGTGAGGTTCTTGTAGAGCCGCACATGCATCCAGCCTCTACGGGTATCTAAGCGAAGTTTTCGATCTGATCAGAGGCCTACATCTTCACTAAAGTGCTAGCTTCCTTGCAGAAGATGTCTCCTAATGCTTGATTTGAATCCTTCCTTGGATCTCTCAGACTCTCTACAGAAGAGAAGGAATAGGAGAAAGAGATGGAGGAAGAAGAAGAGAGCCCTTCTCTCTTTCTTTTCTCTCAAACCAATGCCTGCAAGAGCTCACGCCCTTCCCTATTTTTTTCACGCTAAGGGGAAGGAACCCATTCCCTTATTTCACTGATTTTCATGGTAGAAATCTACTTATTTCTCATGCCACAAACTCCTTTAAAGGTGGCATCCCTAAGAGTTTCATAGTAGGTCAAAGACCTAATTAGATAAGGACTAAGGCAAAGAGTTTGGGGGGCATCCAACTCTTGGATGCCTCCCCTATTTTCTAGGCATGGCATGAACTTCTTTCATGCTAAAAATAAAGAGTAAAGGGAGTGTTATCAAGGGTAGGCATGGGGCTAAGTTGGTGCAAGAGAGGGAGGGAGAGTCCTCATCCAACTAGGCTCTCTCCTGGTCTTTGGTTAAACCTAACCTAATCCCTATTTTAATTTAAATTGGTGCACCTAATTTAAGAAAAATCCTAGTCCAACTAGGAGCCTAATTAAATCACATTTAAATCTTAATCCAATTAAGAATTAGGTATACACAAATCCTAATCAAATACAAAATTGATCTCTCTTGTAATTGGATTATCTCATAATTCAATTAGGCTTGATCCAATCAAATCAAAACCAATCTAAATTGAATCCAATTTAATTAGACTTGATTTTAGTCCTATTGCTCAATTAAATTGAGCTAATTAGCAATCTAATTGCTAATTAATCCTTCTACAACTTGCTAACTTTTAGTAAGTTTATCAATTGCAATAATTGCATTGGATTAATCATCAATCTCATTGATAATTAGATCTATATGTGATTCATAATCATGATTTAACCATCTGATCGGTCAAGAATATCTTTTGTATGTGACTCTATAGATTTAATTCTATCCGATAGTTGGATACATTATGATCTCAATCAACAATATCATTGAAACTTATTTCAGTGGACTGAAACTCTTTCCAATTTAATCAATTGAGAATTATTGATTATCAAAATAATTTTTATTGATCCCATAATCCATCAATGATACCTAGCAGTATATAGTAGTAATCCAACAAAACTGAAAATGAACCTCTCGGTGTAGTTATCATATAGTTCAGTTCTTCTATTGTGAGTTTCGATAAAATGTAGGTCAAAGATAACTCATTAAACCAGTTCATCCATCATATAACAGATTCAATCGACTCGAGTCTATGTAAAATCTTACGATTTTTTTTCATCATTTATTTACCATGGCCATGGATTTTAGGATTCAGTCTCATGAGCTGCATATGACCTCTTCTTATCTATCAGAGTCGACAGATCTCATCTTAGTGCACACTCTATTTCTATAATAGACTTACTGTAGCCAACATACGCCATAAGATTTTGAATGACTAGGTAATCAAGTGATTGTGCAGTCAAACCATAGCAACCTTACTGTGAACAGCCGAGGCACTGCAGGTCAAAAAAATATCTACATAGTACTGCAACATCAAGTAAGTCATCAATGAGTGGGTAGCCATCTAAATGATTTCTCTTATTGGTCATGCTCAAAACCTTTGATTTCTATCAAGCACCTACACTCTCGCTCCAATGTCCCTACACTATAGACTCGAGACTCGTCTACATATAAAGAAAAGTAATTCATGTATCGATCTATTTGAATTAGTTACTATTCTCATGACGATCCATCGATTGAAAGTATTTAAGAATTAACCACTAATGACACGTGCCTCAGATTCACAACTCTTGAGAATACATGTTATTATCCATTAATTCCTCGGACGAATCATGGACACAATTTAAACATAACATAAAAAAAAATAAAATTTTATTTATTTTAAAATTTTAATTATAAAATTATATTCCTAGAATGTGTACATGTATCAGCCAATCTGGCTTCTAGGGCTTACATCTAATAGATGAATGCTAGCACTAGATATATGGCAAAAATAACATCAAGCAAGTTGCTTTGTTTTAAAAATGAGATCAAGCCTGAATTATGTTGCTGGGTCTCATCAAGCAATAAACATAGCATGAGGTACTCTCCTGCGATGTTTATCTGGTGGTCACTGTTTGAAGTAGAGAAACTAGATAGTAGAAACAAAATGCAAATATGATAGCCATATCACTGGAGACAACCCTATTGACATCTTGCAAGGAAAAAGGATAATGCAAAGAATTGAGATTAGGATGCAAACAATAACTCAAGCAAGAGTAGCAGGACAATTTTAACTTCATTTTACTTAATCTTTTGTTGTCTACACTTGCCAGATCAGAAGTTCTATGAGACCATTAAATCTCCAACTGTTAAGGTGCAATGAGTTAGTTATCAATGACGTTCCTTCTTGGTTTAATTTCTACTGTTGTGCAACCTGTGAGTGCACTACAGCTAATTTACCAAGTCAAATGCATCGGACACCCATGTAGTTCTCTTCGTAGGATACTAGTAAGTGGAAGCAGCAGTTTCTTCAGAAATATCTATGGAAAATGCTTCATTGACTTTCAAATGCATCTAACAGTCTCCCATGAGTTTGGTAGTTAGAAGAGAAGAAGAAGACCACATCACAAAGAGACCTTCCATCTCACCTCTTATCACCAATTGCTCAACCAAAATCACCATTACTACAACAAACACTTCATCTGCTTGATATTAACTCATCTTGCAACAGAATTAGCTCTACATTCTTATGTAATGCACAGCTGAGCTTGAATTAATTACAAATAACAGACTCAAGAAATTTGACAGGAGCCTAAAATCCCTTAAAATTTTACATGTGTACATGTCCGCGCTCAAGCACACATGTGTTGGAAAGTCGGTAGTACATATGCTGATTTTTACATATTACATTAATCATAGGGGAAGAAGATTTAAAAATAATTTTTAAATCAATCTAAACAAGCTGATCTAAAACACAACTACCTTAGGATCGTCTAACATGCATGCATAAATTTATTTACAGATCTGAAACTAAATAAACGAAGGAAGAAAGTATACCTATCGCTTTTCTCTCCTTCTTCATTGAACCAGAACAATCTAATCTCCGGGGCTCCTGTCATAGCCGTGCATGTGCCCGGCCTCTATTGGTAATTTACATAGAGCTCTTCCCAATCAGAACTCCGAAACCCCCGGGGTGCTAATTTCTTTGCAAGTTTTGTTCTTCGCCTTAGATCTAAATCTATTTCTCGAAATAGGTTCTATAGAAAGGGCTCTCTCTCATCTTGGATCTGATCTAGAGGAGGGAGAGATGTGGGCATGGAATAGGATGGTAGAAAGAGGAAGAGGGGCGGCATTCAATAACTTGCAGCAAGGAAGAGAAAAGCAGATTAGATATGTGAAGCATGCCTACCCTTCTCTTTCGTATTTTGTTGCACAAAACAACTAAATATTCCATGCCACAAATAGATAGGGATCAGGGGAGATAAGTTTGGGATTTATCTCTTATCAAATAAGAGTCCTAAACTATCAAGTAATGAGGTGGCACCTCATCCAAACCCTAATTCCAACCCAGGCGTGCTCCAATGGAAAATTAGCATGATTTTTCACTGTGCCATCCTTCTTTTGGTTGGCCAAGAGGAGAGAGAAGCATAGAGGACTTGGGCTCTAGTGGTTAAGGTCAATTGGGTTCAAACTGGGTCCAAATCTAGTCCAAATTGAGTCCGAATCAAATCGAATTCAAAAGACTATCAAACTTGAACCAATCAAGTCTAAAATCCAAATCTCATTTGGATAATTGAACCCAATTAACATTAAATTAAATTAAATTAAATCTAATTAAAATTTAATTCATAATTTAATCAGTCTCTAATTAAATTACAATACTTATATTAAAATCAGCATGCTAACAATTAGCATCTGCCAAATCTATAATACTTATAAATTAACAGTTTCTAAAATTTGAACCATCAATTCGATTGATAATTTAAAAATGATCCAAACCATTGATTAGATCAAATTTCTTTAGTATATGATCCCTTAAGTTCTATTCTATCTAGTAGTAAGACATACCACAATCTCTATCACTGTATTATTGAAACTCATTTTGATGGACCAGAATACTTTCGGCTCAACCCAACAAAGATCATTGATCCAAAAATAACCTTAGTAAGTTCTTATAATTCACTAGTGAGACCTAGCAGCATGTAGTGGCAATCCAGTAGAATAAAAAAATATGAACCTCTAAGTGTAGTTAACATGTGATTTAGTCCTTTTGCCATGAATTTTGACTTGATGGAGGTCATGGAGAACTCATCAAATCCCATTATTAGTCATATGTCAGCTTGACTCAACTTGGGTTTATTTGTGAATCCTGTGGAAACTCTTTTCCAGTATTCACACTTCCTTTGGCCGAAGACTTCCTGAACTCAATCTTGCTAATCATATAGGACTTCTTTTTCTCTACTAAGATCGATAAATTTCATCTAGATGCATCCTAATCCTAACATAAAACCTGAACTAATTAAAGCCAATGTACACAGCAAGGATCTGAAAAGCTAGGGACTAAGAGAACATGCAGTCAAACCTAGTAGCTCGCTGCGAATAGCTAATTCATTGTAGATCAAAGGACTAGTCACACTACTACAGCATCGAGAAGAATCACTGACGAGCGAGTAGACATCTAAGTGATTTCTCATAATGGTCACATTCAGTGCGATTTGTTCTCTAACAACCACCTGTACTCTCATCCCAATGTCACCATACTATAGGCTTAATATCCTCTATCCGAAAGGAAGGTGATCCGTGCACCAATCTTAATGAGATCAATCGGTGTCCTCCATAATGATTGTACAATCGAGAGCATCTAGAAACTAACCACTAATAATGTATGTCTTAAATTCTCAACACCTTGAGAATATACAAAATCATCTTTGTTAATTTTTAGAACAAATTATGGACACATAAACATAATTAAAAAAATATCTTTATTAATAATAAAAAATTATAAGTACAAATAAAAGCCCTGAAATACATGTGTCAGCCAACAATTAGCTTCTAGGGCATACTTCTAACAAACTCCTACTTGACCTAAAGCCAATTGGCCATATACCTAAGACCCATCTTCTCAAAGTGAGCTTCGATCTTTTGCTGTCTAAGAGGATTTGAAAATGGGTCATCCACATTTTGCACAAAGTCAACTCTATACCTCGATGAACTACTTCTTGAGGTGTTCACGTATGGTGTGGAAATGCCGCTCTATATGCTTGGACCTCTGATGAGACCTAGACTCCTTAGCGAGTGCTATGGTACATTGTTGTCATAGTGCAGTGCAATGGCATGTGCATCTGATGGCATCACATCTAGCTCCATAATAAAATTCTTGAACTAGTAAGCTTCCTTAGTAGCTTCAGAGGTGGTGATGTACTCAGCTTCCACAGTCAAATCTATGACCAACTATTTAGATCTTTTTCAACTAATTGATTCACCATTACATAGAAAAATAAATCCTAATGTAGACCTTCTATCATCAACATTAGATATAAAATCTAAATCAGTATAACCTTCTACTTTTAGCTCCGAACCTTTACCAAAGATTAAGAACAAATTCTTAGTTTTTTTCAAGTATTTAAGGATATACTTTACAGCTATTTAGTGCTCTTCGCCTGGATTCAACTGATATATGCTCGTAACACTCATGGCAAGGGCTATATCAGGTCAAGTATACAATATGACATACATGAGGCTTCCTGTAGCTGAAGCATAAGGAATTTTGCTCATGCATTGGATCTCCTCAGGTGTGTCAGGATATATCTTCTTAGAGAGATAAATGCCATGTCTAAAAGACAAGAGACTTCTCTTGGAGTTTTCCATGCTAAACCATCTCAGCACCACCTTTATGTACATGTGCTATGAGAGTCCTATCATTCTCTTAGATCTATTCCTATAGATCTTAATACAAAGAATGTAGGAAGCTTCTCCTAGATCCTTTATGAAGAATTTCTTCGACAACCAAACCTTGACTGATGTTAACATGGAAATATTATTCTCAATCAGAAGGATGTCATCCACGTACAATATGAGTAAGGTGACAACACTCCCACTAACCTTTTTGTATATATAGGGATCCTCCTCATTTTTGATGAAATCAAATAATTTGATCACATCATTAAAGTGAGTATTCTAGCTTCAAGATGCTTGCTTAAGTTCATAAATGGACCTTTGCAGCTTATAGACTTTATGATCGCTATCACTAGATGTGAAATCTATAGGATGCTCCATATAGATATCTTCCTCAAGATATCCATTTAGGAAGGTAGTTTCACATCCATCTGTCAGATCTCATAATCATAATAGATTGCAATCGCAAGAAAGGTATGGATGGATTTTAGCATGGCTACCGATAAAAAGATTTTCTAATCGTCAATGCCTTCATATTGACTATAATTTTTTGTCACTAGCCTTGCCTTATAGATCTCTGCCTAATCCAATCTTTCTTTTATAGATTCATTTACATCTAATAGGTATAATACCTTCATGTGGATCTACAAAGGACCAAACCTAATTGGAATGCATGGAGTCAATCTCCGACTTCATCACTTTCATCCATTTCTCGGAGTCTACATCTAACACCGCTTCATCATAGGTTTTGGAATCATTCCTAATATCCCTATCTTCCATAAGACATGCTTTTTCTAGATCTTCTGTAAGAATACCAAAGTACCTTTCAGGAGGATGGGAGCTCCTACTTGATCTACGAGATGTAGGAGGTATCACATCAACTGACTCACTAACAGGTTCATGCTCTTGGACTTGATGCTCTTCAGAAATTTTTTCTTCAAGCTCAATCTTCCTCCCATTGTCTCTGTCTTGAATGAACTCTTTCTCTAAGAGGATGGCATGATGGCTCACAATCACATTGTGATCCTCTAAAAGATAGAAATAATATCCTATAGATTTCTTAAGATATCCTCTGAAATGAGCCCTAAGTGACCTAGCCTCTAACTTGTCCGACTACTATTGCTTGACATGGTAGGAACGGATTTAGAGGAAACCTGATTTAAAAGGTGAATAGTAGAAAGTAACACATGTCACCATAAAAAAGTTGGATGATCTGCAAAACTCATCATGAACCGAGCCATATCCAATAGAGTTCAATTCCTCCTTTTAGATACCCTATTGAGTCAAGACATCTCTGGAGGTGTCCACTATGAAACTATACCATTGTTCTTAGGATAATCTCAGAATTTTCTACTAAGATATTCACCTCCTCAATCAGATCGAAGAACTTTTATAGGTTTTTCAGTTTATTTCTCTACTTCATGTCTGAACTCTTTGAACTTTTCAAAAGTATCAGATTTATGATATATCAGATATACGAACTCATACCATGAATAATCATCAGTAAAGTTTATAAAGTAGACATAGCCATCTTTGGCCTGTACATCAAATGGACCATACACGTTAGTGTGCAGCAGAGATAATATATCAGTGACCCTTTTTCCTTGTCCTCTAGAGGATAGCTTAGCCATCTTTTCTTGAAGATAAGACTCACAAACTGGATAAGACTCGGAAGTCAATGGCCCGAGTAGACTATCTTTCTTCAATTTGTTAAGTCCGTCCTCTCCAATATGGCCTAACCTAAGGTGCCATAGATATTTTTGGTTAATCTCATCTCTAAGTCTCTTGGATCCTATAGTATTCATGATTTGTCCATTAATATTTACACTCGCATCCATATGCAAATGATAAAGTCCATCAATCAAAAAGGCATGTGCAACAATTTTATTTTTAATATATCTTTATTAAAATGAAAATTGTAATTATCCTATACCAGCACAAATACAAAAATCAAATTTCTACTAGCTATAGGTACATAAAAATAATCCTTTAAAACTAAACTAATTCATAACGGTAACTTTAGAGAGTAGGTCCCGATGGTGATAGTTGCAACTCTTGCCCCATTGCCTACTTGAAGAGTGATCTTGCCTTCTCTCAGTCCTCTAACCTTTTCAAGATCCTGCATAGAAGTATATAAGTGAGCACTCAAACTATAATGTAGAACCCAACTAGAATAAGAGGATCCGTTAGATTAGTTTCAATTATGAGCAAATCAGATGTACCTTTAGAAGGCCCATCTTTCTTCCTGTTCCTCACTATTTCTAGGTATGTAGGATAATTTCTCCTCCAATGGCCATGAACATTATAGTAAAAACATTTTTCCTTATCGTTGATCTTTTTTGGAGCTTTTTTCTTCTTCCCACTCTCGGTCTATTGCTTCTTTGCAGGCTTCTTATTCTTCTTCTTCTAAGTAGACTTTCTCTTGGAAGAAACCTATTCCATAGTAAGAACCACTCTCCTTGAATCTTGTAATGCACCCTCTGCTATCACCAGCATATTCAATAGCTCAATAAAGGTGCTATCAATCTTATTCATATGGTAGTTTATAATGAACTGCCCATATGAATCAGGAAGAGACTGCAAGATCAAATCTACTTGCAGTTCTTTATCCATGTTCCCTTCAAGTTTTTGAACCTCCTCTCTATCCTTGATCATTGTTAAACAATGATCATGGATGGACTATCCATCACGCATCTTCACTCTGAAAAGACTCCAGAAGACTTCAAAGCGAGTCGTGCGACTTTGCTCATCATATAACTCTTATAGGTGAGTCAGAATTTTCCTAGTAGTCCTAATATCTTCATGTTGATGCTGAAGATCGTTGGATATGGACACAAGAATATAGCACCTAAATATATTATCATTGTCCATCTATTTGTCAAGCGTAGCTCATTAATCAGCTGATGGACGAGACAGCAATACAAGCATTTTCTGGTCTAGGACATTGATCAATTTCTTAGAATTAAGAATGATTCTCAAGTTTCAGAGCTAGTCTTTGTAATTTAGGCCAGTCAACCTATTGGTGTCGAGGATTCGAGTTAGGGGGTTTGAGCTCGACATGGTCAACTATAGAAAGAAACAATTTCTAATTAGAAGTTTGTACTTATATTAATATTTTTTATAAGAATTTTAATAAATAAATAAGGATTTCACTATTTCAATGGATCTCCCACACTCCTTGGGTGGAGAAATAAAAATCTATACATAATCAGTTTCTAGTGGATGCTGCGCTCCCACTGATCTATGCACACCTGACCTAATAGTTATTGGTGAACATAGACCAATGAGTGGACAACACTTTATCCATTGTTTCACTAAGTAAGATGCAGTATATTCAATCTCTAAGTTCTATGGCCTCATCTAACAGTTATTGACACATTTCTTAGTTAAGTTAGATCTATCGTACATTAGTGCGTGCAAAACTATTATTGGGTTATTCATTTAATAGTTATTAGGCCGAATCCCATCTCTATCCTGAGGCATCCAATGCCATAGAGTGGTGGTACCTACTCAATACAACCGAACTACTATGACTAGCTGAGAATAATCAATGTCAGGTAGACACTCGCATCTCTATAATGATGGAATACCGCTAGACTTAATATTTAATTGAGGAGATTTAAGTTCAGGTTTCATCCTTAACAAGCCATAATGTGAGCTCAGAAGTGGCACTCCCAAGTCTTGAAAATATGATAAGATAGATCATGGAAAGACAAAAGCGAGCCGGAAGAGAAATCAGCTCTCCTAGCAAAGTTTAAAAATTGGATCGGCTCACTTTGAGACTGAGCTGGATAAGTTGGAAACTGAGCCAGCTCAGTCTAAGACTAGGTCGGCTAGATCTCAAAGAAAAATTCAAATAGAAAGCAGCATTTTTGGACTATTGGCATGGTATACAACTAGATCGACTCAGTCTCAGTTGGAAACTAGGCTGGCTCAGTCCAAGACTGGGTTGGCTAGATCTCAGAGAAAAATTCAAATAGAAAGCAGCATTCTCGGACTATTAGCATGGTACACAACTAGGTCGGCTCAGTCTGGCATGGTACACAACTGGGTCGGCTCAGTCTGACTATTAGCATGGTACACAACTAGGTCGGCTTAGTCTGGCATGGTACACAACTGGGTCGGCTCAGTCTCAGACTGAGCCGACCCAATCGTAGGTTAGCCGGCTCAGTCTAAAATTGGGTCGGCTCAGTTTTTATAGATTATTATTTTATGTACATGGGTTGTTTGGATTTGGAGAGTTTTTCTATAAGCTTGGGCTTGATCCTTTGTAAAGTATATATACTAGAAATAGGTCAAGATTGTAATGAGGCTGAAATATACTGAATAAAAGCTCTTTTCTTTTAAAAATCTTTTCTTCTCTTTTTCTCTATTCCTTAAATTTTTTGATCATGCTTTCACTGAAATCTCTGAGAAGTACTTTCTTATTGCTTGGCTAATCATCAGCGGCCACGCCAATCCATGTGGGAAGAGCATGCATTCCCGACATTTGGTATCAGAGCAGTGTTGCATGGAAGGAAGGAAGACACCTAGGATTTACTATATCTAGGATCTGTTGCACTATGTTTTATCCTAAAACTTCTAGTTTGCTTCGTGGTTGTCTCTACATTGAGGTAAAGATTATTTACACGAAGGAACGAGGATACAGAAGTTTGGAAAGAGGATCTAGGGCTAGTTAGATCTTCTTTGAAGGATAGTTTTGCTGGTGTGTGAGATCGTGAAGAGTGTTAGGGATTTATTCTTGACTTATTTAAAGTCATGGGATCAAGTAGATTCAAGATGAATTTTGAGAAGTTTGATGGAAAGAAAAACTTTACTCTATGGTAGCAAAGAGTAAAGGACTTGTTGGTTCAGCAGAGGATCAATAAGATCTTGATAAAAGAAAGATTAAAAAAGATCAGTGCTGAGAATTGAGAAAAGTTGGAGAAAATTACTTTTAGCACAATCTAGATGTACTTGGTTGATCAAATTTTGCCTGAGGTTTGCACAGAGACTATGGAAAAGGGGTTCTAGGAGAGATTGAAGAACACATACATGGAAAAGAACATGACAAATAAGCTGTGGCTGAAGTAACAGCTGTATTGTCTGAGGATGTCCGAAGGCAGAGATCTTGTTACACGTATCCAAAGGTTCAATCAAGTGTGTTCTGAGGTGATGAGTTTGGATATGAAGATCGATGAGGAGGATCGGGCATTGCTACTATTATGTTCTCTTTCAGGATCGTATGATGGTCTCATAATAACTTTAGTTTATATAAAGAAGATCCTAAACTATGAAGAAGTTGTTGGTGTGCTTAGATCAAATAAGCAAAGAAAAAAGATCTGCAAGAGAGACCCTAAGTCTGAGATCTTAGCTGTGAATGAAAGATAGCGAAGATCAAAAAAGAAGACAAGAGAAAAATCCAAGGATAGGTTAAAGTCTCGTGATTAGAGAAAGATGATATTGAAATGTTATAAATATCATTAATCTGGACACCTGAAGAGAGATTGTCCCCTTTTGAGATTAGAAAAGAAAGGGCCAGCAAGAAAGATGATACAGCTTCTAAGCAGTGAAGAAGACCTGCTAGTTGTATCAGATGGATCCATAGAGTATGATACTATGTGGATATTGGATTCAGCATACTCGCACCACTATACTTCTCAACGAGAATGGTTTACTACCTACCAGAAGGTCGAAGGTGAAAGTGTTAACCTTGAAGATGATCATCCATGCAAAGTAGCTAGAATTGGATCTATGAGGGTGAGAATGTACGACGGGATCATTCATACATTATCAAATATCAGGCATGTACCAGCGTTAAAAAAGAATTTGATTTCTTTGGGCTACTTGGAGTAGGGTTATGCTTTTAGTAGTCAGGCTGGGAGTGGATATCTAAAAATTTTCAAGAAAGCTTTAATGATAATGAGAGGTAGAAGACTAAGTAACAATCTTTACAGAATGGAAGACTCAGTGATAAATGATAGTGCAGAGGTTCTAGCAGCGACATAGGAGGAACAGATTTTATATCAGCTATGATACTATCGGATGGATCATATGAGTGACTGTAGGCTCACTGAACTAAGCAGAAGAGGTATGATCCTAATTCTGAAGGAGAACATAGATCTTTGTGAGCCGTGCATCTTTGGCAAACAGCATAGGATAAAGTTTGCCAGAAGTACCAAGCATAGCGAGGGAGTACTGAATTTAGTGCACTCGGATGTGTGGGGTCTATCTCATATATCAGCTAAAGATGGGGCAAAATACTTTGTCACTTTCTTTGATGATTTCTTAAGGAAGGTGTGGGTTTATCTGATCAGAGAAAACTTAGAGGTACTTGCCCAATTTAGAGCCTGAAGAGCTGAAGTAGGAAAGAAGTTAGGAAGATAAGTGAAGTATCTGAGGTCGGACAATGGAGGAGAGTATACTAGCCTGAAGTTCAGGAGGTACTATGAGGAAAATGGCATTAAACGCCATTACATGATGAAGATGACTTCCCAGCAGAATAGTATCGCAGAAAGAATGAACCGACACTGATCGAGAAGGCACAGAGTTTGAGGCTGCAGACATCACTCCCAAAGTTTTTTTGGGATGATGCTCTAATTTTTTCTTATTTTCTTATGAATAGATGCCCTCATTATAAGCTGAATAGAGGCATTCCAAAGGAAGTCTGGAGTGGAAAGAAGGTGGAGCTTGATCATCTGAAAGTCTTTAGTTGTACAGCCTATGCACATGTGGAGGCAACTGAGAGGAGCAAATTAAATCCAAAATCTCAAAAGATGACATTCATAGGATATCCACAAGGAGTCAAGGGGTACCTGCTGTGGGACTCTCAGGCATAAAAGTCAGTGATCAGTAGGGACATTATCTTTGATGAGAAAAGCATCTTGAGGAGGTCTGGGATAGATGTAATTAGAGAAACAGAGGTGAATAGCGGTGGTCAGTCAGAGAATGATGGTATGCATGTTACATCCACTTATAGGAGTATTTCTGTTGAGGTGGAGCTGGATAGAAAAGTATTGTTTCAGATTAAAAATTAGTATGGTGGGTCGGCAATTCAGACAGATATGTAAGAGTAGCCACAGACATCAGACAGAGATGTGTCAGTGGGAGTGGCTTTGCACAAGCTCCAACGTACTATTAGAAGGTCGATTAGATATGGCATTGATGAGGTATCTCCTATACACTCATCACTGCTAATAGAGATCCAGAGAATTATGCAGAGGTCATGGAGAGTGAGGATCATGATTTATGGATACAGGCCATGATGGAAGAGATGGAATCACTTAAGAAGAATCAGACATAACAACTGGTGGATCTTTCAAAGGATGCTTGACCTATTGGCTCAAAGTGGATGTTTATAAAGAAAGAAGCACCTTCAGAATAAGGTGGAGTTAGGTTCAAAGCAAGACTGATAGCAAAGGGATAATCATAAAGGGAAGGAATTGACTACACCAAAATTTTCTCTCCTATGGTGCTTCATACATCTATTCGAGTTTTGCTGTCACTGGTGGCACAGCATAACATAAAATTGGAACAGATGGACATGAAGACAGCCTTCCTTCATGGGACTTTGGAGGAAAGAATCTATATAAAGCAACCAGATGGTTTCATGGAGATGGGATAGGAAGAAAAGGTATGTTTACTTAGGAAGTCTTTGTATGGCTTGAAACAATCCCCTCGTCAGTGATATCAAATGTTTGATAGCTTTATCTTGAGCTTGGATTTCAGCAGATGTGAACATGATTATTATGTATACGTCAAGGATGTAGATGAGGAGGATGTTCTGTACCTATTATTGTATGTAGATGATATGCTCATAGCCAGTAGAAGCATGGATGTTGTGAAAAGGTTGAAAAGAGCATTATGATCTGAGTTTGAGATAAAGGATTTGGATCCAGCTGAGAAAATTCTTGGAATGGAGATTTGCAGAGATAGGTACAAAGGAGTGCTCCATTTGTCACAAGAAAAGTATGTCCAGAAGATTCTGGAGAGATTTGGAATGGAGAAGACCAAACCTACAGAGACATCATTACCGAGCCATATGTCTCTCTCCAAGTTACAGAGCCCCTAGTCAGAAGAGGAGAGAGTACATGGAACAAGTCCCTTATGCAAATGCTGTAGGTAGTCTGATGTACACTATGATATGCTGTAGATCAGATATAGCACATATAGTGAGCACGGTTAGTAGATACATGGCTAACCCTAGGAAGGAACACTAGAAAGCATTGAAATGGATATTGAGATATCTGCATGGAACAAGAGATTCTGGTTTGGTATTTGGTGGACAGCCGAAAGAATTTGGAGAATAATCTGTGAAGATGTGTGAAGATTCAGATCCTCTAGAAGGATTTATTGATGTTATGTTGGTGATCTTGATACAAGAAAGTCTACTACTGGATACCTCTTCTACGTATATGGTGGATCGATGTCTTGGAGATCAATCCTTCAGCAAATCATGGCCTTGTCTATCATAGAGGCCGAGTACATTGGGATAACGAAGGCTACAAAGGAAGCCCTTTGGCTTAGGAGGCTGATTGATGAGTTGGGGATGGAGCAGAGCAAGGTTACACTATTCAATGATAGTCAGAGTGCTCTGCTATTGGCACAGAATCCAGTCTATCATGCACGCACAAAGCATATAGACGTAAGATACCATAGGATTAGAGAGCTGATGGAGGAAGGTGAAGTGGAACTGATGAAGGTCCATACCTAGGAGAATCAGTCTGATGCACTCATGAAGGTACTCTCTAGAGATAGCTTTCAGAGATGTGTAGCACGGATGGATCTGTTGAGAAGAGATGAGTTCACAAGGACTTGAAAGCACCAAGATGGAGAATGTGAGCTCAAAACTGGCATTTCCAAGTCTTGGAAATATGAGAAGATAGGTCATGAAAAGATGAAAGCGAGTCGAAAGAAAAATCAGCTCTCTTAACAAAGTTCAGAAACTGGACTGACTCATTCTGAGACTGAGTCGACTAATTTGGAAACTAGGCCGGCTTAGTCCAAGACTGAGTCAGCTAGGTCTTAAAGAAAAATTCTGATAGAAAACAGTAATTTTGGACTGTTGGCATGGTACACAACTGGGTCGGCTTAATATGGGACTGAGCCAACCCAGTCGCGTGTTAGCTGACTCAATCTGAAACTAGGCCGGCTCAGTTTTTGCAGGTTATTATTTTATGTACGTGGATTGAATTTAGAAAGTTTTTCTATGAGCTTGGGCTTGACCCTTTGTAAAGTATATATACCGAAAATAGATCAAGGTTGTAATGAGACTAAAATATACCGAATAAAAGCTCTTTTCTTTCAAAAATCTCTTCTTCTCTACTCCTTGAATTATTTGATTATGCTTTCGCTGAAATCTCTGAGAAGTACTTTCTTGTTATTTGACTAATCACCAACGGCCAGTCGATCCGTGTGGAAAGAGCGCGCATTCCCAACACATAATAGTTATAACTAACTTAGTGTTATGGGCTAGCTTGAATCATTAGCAACTTAACTCAAAACTTAATGAACGAAATTGACTAGGTAAATGAGATCGATGGAAGGGATATGTCATTAACTTATCATAGACTCAATCTATGCGAGTAGCTCCTAATTAAGGAGCACCAGTTGACACTGCCAGACTTACCTTGACATCAATTAATCAATAAGAATTGGTTAGGTTAATCTATAATTCAGGCTCGAACCGTTGAGCTAAATTAGTTCTTTTAGATTTGATCGATAACATGTGACTGTTAATTGATCTAACTAAACTATAACTAATTGGGTTGGTTATGAGCATATTTGATCTAATCCTAATCAATATTTGATTGGTTTGATCAACCGCTCAAATCTAGATCTAATTAACCTACCCATATCCTTAACCCATGTTTATGCATTGAAATTTAAATCTTAAATTCATAATTTTAGATTTTTTAATTTCAAATCTTAATTCTTAATTAAATGAATTATGAACATAGTTAGTTTAGATGTCAAAATAATCTAAACTAATTGAACTGTATCACATATAATTTTAATGTCAGAAGACTCAAGTCGACTCGCCCTGAAACTCAGCTCGTCTGTGATGATCAAAAATTATGGGCTTCGACTTGCTCAGATTGAGTTGAATCATATGTAAATGATTCGATCCACCAAGAACTCAATTCGACTCCAAAAAGATGAGTCGAATCACTTAGAACTTGAATCGACTTGAACTGAATCTAAGTTAACTCGACAAACTCACAAGCCATAATTTAGTGTTTGATGTAATTAGATCCTAGGATTTCAGATCTAGGGTTTTACAAAAATTAAATTTTAGATCATGTGTTGAAAAACTATATATCAAAAATATAATTTTATAATCTAAAAATTAATATATATATATATATATATATATATATATATATATATATATATATATATATTGAAAACGAAACCTAGATCTAAAACATGCATCATATACATATACCTAGGATCTTACGTAACAAAACATGCATTCCTTTTGTTCAAATTAGATTTATCTTTCATATATCTAATATATGAACTATTAATCTGTTCATAAATAATATAATTTCAGATCTAAAATTTATTGAAGCATATTAGAACGACATGGTTCTGATACCATTATTGGAAATCTAGTAGTATGCATACTGACTTTTACTGATTATGTTAATCATAGTAGAAGGAGATTTAAAAATAATTTTTACATTAATCTAAGCATGCTGATCTAAATTACAATTATCTTAGAATCATCTAACATGCATAAATAAATTTATTTACATATCTAAAACTAAATAAATAAAGAAAAAAAGTATACCTGTCGCTTTTTTCTCCTTTATCGAATCGGATCAATCTGATCTCTGGAGCTCCTATCATAGTTACACATGCGCCCGACCTCTAATGGTATCTAAATAAAGCTCTTTTGGATCAAAACTCTAAAACTTCTAGGATTCTAGCTTCCTTACAGGCTTCATTCTTTGGCTTAGATTTGAATCTGTTTCTTAAAATAGGTTCAGTAGCTTTTAGGGAATGATTGAACCACCAAGAAGAATCAAGAACTCTTTCTGATTTCTTTTTCTTTTCTCTCAAAAAGGGCTCTCTCTTCTCTTAAATCTAATCTAGAGGGAGAGATGTGGGCATGGAATAGGATGGAAGAAAGAGGAAGAGGGGCGGCACTCAATAACTTATGGCAAGGAAGAGAAAAGCATATTAGATATGTGCCACGCCCACCCTTCTCTTTTGTATTTTATCGCACAAAATGACTAGGTATTCCATGCCACAAATAGATAGGGATCAGGGGAGATAAGTTTAGGGTTTATCTCTTATCAAATAAGTCCTAAACTATCAAGTAATGAGGTGGCACCTCATCCAAACCCTAATACCCAACCATGCGCGTGCCAAGAGAAAATCAACATGATTTTTCACCATGCCATCCTTCTTCTAGGTGGCCAAGAGAACAGCACTCCCACTGACCTTTTTGAAAACACATGGTTCCTCTTCATTTTTGATGAAACCAAACATTTTGATCACATCATTAAAACGAGTGTTCCAGCTCCGAGATGCTTACTTAAGTCCATATATGGACCTTTGCAGCTTGCAAACCTTGTGATCAGTATCACTGAATATGAAACCTAGCGGCTGTTCCATATAGATATCTTCCTCAAGATATCCATTCAAGAACGCCGTTTTCACATCCATTTGCCATATTTCATAATCGAAATAGGCTGCAACAGCAAGCAATGTGCGGATGGATTTTAGCATAGCCACTGGGGAAAAAGTATCCTGATAGTCAATGCCTTCGCGTTGACTATAACCTTTTGCCACTAGTCTAGCCTTGAATGTCTCCACATTTCCATCTGCACCAATCTTTCTCTTGAAGATCCATTTACACCCAATAGGTACTATACCTTCTGGTGGATCTACCAAGGTTCAGACTTGGTTTGAGTGCATCGAGTCAATTTCTGACTGCATTGCCTCTAGCCATTTCTCGGAGTCGATATCTGATATCACCTCGTTGTAGGTTTTGGGATCATCACCATGAGCACCATTACCTACGAGGAACATTTCCTCTACTTCCTCTGAAGTAATACCTAAGTATCTTTCAGGAGGACGAAAACTCTTTCCGATCTACGAGGTGGAGGAGGTAGTGTTCTTATTGGCTCAACTCTGATTTGGTTCCAATTGGTCCTTAGCTCATTGTACTTGTGAGACTTTCTCATCAAGCTTGATCTACTTTTCAATGCCGCTATCTTGAATAAACTATTTTTCAAGAAAGATGGCATGTCGACTCACAATCACATTGTGATCTTCTGGAATGTAGAAATAGTATCCTAATGACTCTTTAGGATATCCTATGAATCGAGCTCTAAAGGACCTAAACTCTAACTTATCCGCTTGTTGTCTTTTGACATGAGCCGGACAACCCCAAATTCTGAGATGACTCAGACTTGGTTTCTTACCGTGCCATATCTCATACGGTGTGGTAGGAACGATCTTAGAGGAAACTCTATTCAGTAGATAAATTGAAGTTAACAATGAATGTCCCCAAAGAAAATTAGAGAGGTCTGTGAAGCTCATCATGGATCGAACCATATCCAATAGAGTCCAATTTCTCCATTCTGAAATTTCGTTGAGTTGAGGTGTTCCTGGTGGAGTCCATTGAGAGACTATGCCATTATCTTTGAGATAGTCTAGGAATTTCCGGCTAAGGTATTCACCTCCTCGATCTGATCGAAGAACCTTAATGGGTTTTTCAGTTTGTTTTTCTACTTCATGTCTGAATTCTTTGAACTTTTCAAAAGATTCAGACTTGTGTCTCATAAGATACACATACCCATACCTAGATAGATCATCGGTAAAGATAATGAAGTAGACAAAATTACTTTAGCCGGCACATCAAATGGGCCGCACACATCAGTATGTATTAAGGCAAGGAGATCTGTGGCCCTCTCCCCATGTCCAACAAAAGAAAGTTTAGTCATTTTGCCTTGAAGACAAGATTCACAAGTTGGATATGACTTGAAAGTCAATGGACTCAATAGCCCATTTTTCTCCAATTTGTTGATCCTATCTTCTGCTATATGATCTAATCTTAGGTGTCATAGATATCTGTCGTTTGGACTATCCCTAGGTCGTTTGGCATTCAAGTTTTGCTCGAATAATGAGCATACCTCCAGAAGGACCTTCCTTCTTGTTCTTCAGGGTGGCCAGGTAAGTAGGGCAGTTCCGCTTCCAATGGCCGTCGCTGTTGCAATGGAAACACTTTCCTTTGACATCGGCCTTTTTCTTCGATTCTGCCTTCTTCTTCTTTGATCCTTCCACCTTCTGCTTTTTCACAGACTTTTTTTTCTTTCCATAAGACTTTCTTTTGGAAGAAGTCCGTTCCATAGCAAGAACTGAGCCTTTAGAACCTTTCATAGAAAGCTCAGCGGTGACCAGCATATTCATTAATTTGGCCAAGGAATTTTGAAGTTTATGCATGTGGTAATTCATGATGAATTGCCCATATGCATCAGTCAAGGATTGCAGAATAATATCGTTCTGCAGATCCAAGTCTAACTTCACACCGAGCTTCTCAAGCTCTTTCATGTCCTTGATCATCATCAGACAGTGATCTTGGACTGACTGCCCATCACGCATCTTAGCCTTAAAAAGTCATTTCGTGACTTGATACTTGGCTGCGCGACTCTGTTCACCAAACATCTCCTACAGGTGAGCCAACATTTGGCGAGCAGTCCCGATATCTTCATGTTGGCGCTGGAGCTCATCAGACATCGAGCCCAACATGTAATATCTGGCCTTATTATCTTCGTCTATCCATTTTTTCAGAGACGCTCTCTGTTCAGTGGATGGACGGGCTGGTAAGGTGGGAGGGTCCTGGTCCAATACATGGGTTAACTTCTCAGAACCCAAAATAATTTTGTAGTTTCTGAGCCAATCTTTATAATTGGGTCCAGTCAGTCTATGTGTGTCCAGGATACGTGCCAATGGGTTGGACGCAGACATTTTTCTGTAGAGAGTCAAAGATTCTAGTTAGATACTGTAATTATGACTTGACCAATTTATTTAAAAATTTTATTTTTAAACAAATTAGCTCCCACTATTTTCTCGGATCCCTACACTCCCTCTGTAGAGATGCGAAAATCTCCATGATTAATGATTTCTAGTGGGTGGTGCGGTCTCACCAACTGACTCATCACCTCACCTAACAGTTATTGGTGATGGGTTAGCCAATGAGTGAACAACTCTTGTTCAATGATTCTCTAATCATGGTGCACCCAAACTTGGTCTCTAATTCATGAATCTCACCGTATCCAAAATATTGATCCACTCCTTAGTTAAGTCAGACCCACCATTTGCATAGACTGGGATTCCTAATTGAGTCTCTCACCGTATCCGAAATATTGAGCCCAACTCATCCTCCAGCCCATAGCATCCAATGCCTAATAGACATGGTTGCATCTTCCCGGTGCAACTGAGCCACTGTATCCAGCCGAGAACAATCAACCCCGGAAAAGGGCCCGCACATCTACAATGGTGGAAGACCTCAGACTTAATCTTTTCTTAGGGAGAATTGATTCAGGTCTCATTAAACTAGACTTGGTCTTAGTCATAACAATTATGACTAACCTAGTGGCATGGGTTAGCTCGGATTATTGACCACCTCAGATCAGAACTGTGTCAACAGATATGGCCAGGTAAGTGAGACCGGTGGAAGGAATATGCCATTAACTCGTACAAGAACGCATTCAGGTCGAGTAGCTTCCAATTAAAAACCAGTCGGTCGTATGTGCCAAACTTACCTTAGACACCAAATTGTTGAGTCAGAACCAATTGGGTTAGCCTACAATCCAGACTCTAACCTCTGAGCCTAATTAGGTCTTGCTTGATCGTGACTCGATCTTGACCCAGACTTAATCCTATTAGGCTGGTCAATTTAAGCATTGTTGATCCCATCTAACCAACTCTTGATTCGGTTTGATCAACCGCTTAGACCTAATTGAGCTACCCAAGCCCGAACCCAGTATTATGAATATGTCTTAGATCTGAAATTCTCAATTTTAGACCTAATTAATATTTCATAAACTTAATTCTTAATTAAGTAGGGTTCATAAACAAAATATGCACAATAAATCCTAGGGTTTCAGGATCTAGGGTTTTGCAGAAAGTAAGTTTTGGGTTTCTGATTAAGGACGAACACGCAGCACCCCTACACATCATAAGAACACCCCATCGAATGGGAAGAGAGGGCCTTTAAACCCTTCTTCGTTCTTATGACCGGACGGCCAAGAGGAACGCCTTAATCAGGAACATTCAATACTACTAAAAATAGTTTTAGATCTATATCATATATCTCATATACAAATTAGATCTAATCATGGCATATTTTGCATACATCTCATGTATCATAATCATGCATATTTTTCAGATCTAAATTATCTCATAATAATCTAAAAAATTAGATTTAAATTGATCTAATCAAAATAAATTCTAATCTAGACAATTATGTAGAACTATTCTACAACTAGTCTAGACATGCATCAATCATATCTCATATGATATTTAAAATTAAATAATTTTTATTTGCTATTTTTTCAGATGTTATTATAACACTTATAATATCAAAAAATAGTAAATAAAAGATCTAAAATATGATTTAATCAGATTAAATCAAAAACATGCAAGACTATTCTATAGAACTATTCTATTCTAGAACTAGTCATGCATATCTTCTAATCTTAGATCCAAATTCATTTAATTTTAATTTTTTTCTGATTTCAGATCTGATCACATCTCATGTGACATCTGAAATCACTTATTTTCTAATTAAAATAAATTTAAAATCAGATCTAAACAATTTTAGAACCATGGCTCTGATACCAGTTGAAGGGAAAATCCTGATTTTTCGGACCAGGTTCGTTCAGATCTGATCAGATCAAGAGATATATTTCAAAAATTTTTTCTCTTTGATCTAATCAGATCTTGAGATATTTTCAGATCTGATTCTTATTATTTTTTAATTTAAATAAAATAAAAAAAAAAAATTAGAAAAGATAAATTAAATCAAATTTAATTTACCTGATTTGGGTAATCCTATTACCCTGTTGATGATCCTGTTTGCAGCGGAAGGTTCTGGATCTAGCCACGCAAGCGCCTGGCCTCTACCGGTATCCACTCGGGTTGGATCTGGAGATCCTCTTCTTCTCTATCACGCCTCCAAAAATTAGATCTGGATCTGATCTGGAGGATCTTCAAAACTCTTTTGAAGATCAGCAGTCGTCCTTTGCAGCAGCGCAGCCTTCTTAGCTTTTCAGTCGCCTTTCTCTGATCTGGATCGCACCAACCAAGGTCCAAAACACTTTTGGACATGGAGAGGAGAGGGGAGAAGGTGCTTTGGCATGTGGAGGAGAGGGAAGAGGCAGCCTTGGGGCGTGGGATTTCAATCCTCTTTGAGTTGGGCACAGGGTCTTATTTATAGACTAGCTGTGATCCAACTCCTCTTCTTCCCAACCAATCACAAACCCTTTGTGAAATCAGATCTAAATCTGATTGGTGGAAATAGAGTCCCCTGGATTCCTCCTTAGAGGGTGCCTAAGACCAGTCAAAGTTGGTTCTTAGAAGAACTCTAATTGGAATCCAAAAAGGAGATGGAGTCCTTGTCCAACAAGGACTCCTAGGCGCCTCCAACTTGGGCACACGCCAAGGGTGGCGTGCGCCCTTCCTCCTTGCCAGGTTTTCTGGCAGGGGGACAGGCCCCCACCAGCTCTCCAATAGGTGCATGACACATGTGGTCAAAAGTCAAAGTGTCAATGGTCAACGTTTGACCAGTCAAAGGTAGACTTTTGACCAAAGTCAAAGAACAAGAAATGGCAGGTGACCAAAAATGGCAGGTAATGTCTTACAAAATAAGACAACCTTTTCTGACTTGGACAACCTCCAGTCAGACCATATGAAGGCCTCTGATTGAGCACAAACTCCTTTGGCTCAGTCAGGACAACTTATTTATGATAGTAAAAGAAGAACGTTAGGTTCAATCGAGTGCTAGCACGATTTTCTTGAACCTAATTGAATCTCATTCAGATCAATTGAACTAGATCAGTTCAATTGATGATCACCAGATTCAAACCCTTGTTTGTGTGACCCAGTTAGGTTCAGTTCTGTATGGTAATGGGATATGTCATGATCTCTATCATCGACATCATCGAAACTCCTTTCGATGGATCAGAACTCTTCTGATTCGAACAGCTAGAATGATCGATCATCTAAATCATTCTAATTGCTCCCAAAATCCACCAGTGACACCTAGCAGTATATGGTGGCAACCCATCAGAGCTGAATGCGAACCTCTTGGTGCAGCTACCTGTGTGATTAAGTTCTTCTATCTTGAGCCCCGATCAGATTAGGGTTAAGGTGAACTCGTCAAACCCTAGTCTCTGTCATATGATGTAATCATTCGATTCGAGTCCAATGTGAAAATCTAAATAGAAACTCTTTCTATTATTTCACTCTGCCATGGCCATGGACTTCTGGACTTGATTCTCATGATCATCATAGGGCTGCTCCTCTACCACCGAGGTAGATAGATTCCATCTTGATGCAATCCAGTTCCTACAATGAACATGCTATAGCCAACATACACCTCAGGATTTCCATATGGCTAGGAGACCGAGTAATGGTGTAGTCAAACTATAACACCCTCAAGGTGAACTGCCGATGCATCTCAGGTCAAAGAACCAGACACACTACTGCAGCATCGAGTCAGTCATTGACGAGAAGGTAGACTCCCTAATGACTACTCGAGGTGGTCACGCTCAGTGCCCTCGTTCTCTAACGAGTACCTGTACTCTCGCTCCTGGTGTCTCCACACCATAGACTCAAGACTCATCTACTAAAGAGAAGCGATTGTACACCAACCTTTCGGATTAATCACCATCCTCATGATGATTTTATGGTCGAAATCATTTTATAAGTTAATAATGATTATTCATGTCTTAAATTTTTAACTCTTGAAAATATGAATTATCATTACCATTAACTCAAAGGATGTATCACAGACACTAAATACACATATGTGATAGAAAATAATCCATTTTATTGATATTAGTCAAAATTATAGTTTTGCCCCTAGAAGTGTATTACAAGTGTCAGCCAATTCTGGCTTCTAGGGCACATATATCTAACAATTAGGACATATTATACAGTATCGAATGAATAGATTGGCAAAAGAAGGTCTTTTGGGACCATTAAATAAAGTTGATTTGCCTGCTTGTAAAAATTGCCTTATTGAAAAAATAACTAGAAAACCATTTGGAAAGAGAACCAGAGCTGAATATCCATTGCAATTAATCCACTTTGATATTCGTGGCCTAATGAATATTAGGACAAGACATGGAGTAGCAATAAATTGGCCCGATGAATATTTGTCTGACCAATTTAAAGAGTTGTGCAATAAAAAGGGAATAACAAGGCAATTGACTATTCTTTGGACTCCTTAACAAAATCGAATAGCTAAAAGAAGGAATATAATCTTATTTGAAATGGTTAGGTCTATGATGGCTCAAGCCAACTTGCCAATTTTCTTTTAGGAGGATGCATTGTTGGCTGTAGCCTATATCCTTAACCGAGTGCCCTCCAAATCGATTAATAAAACTCCTTATGAATTATGGACTGGTAGAACACTTGAACTGAATCATTTGCGACTTTAGGGGTCGGCAGCATATGTTCACAATTCCTCGTATAAATATGAAAAAATGGGTCCGTAAGGAAAGAAATGTGTTTTTATAAGGTATTTCGAATAGTCAAAGGGATATGTGTTTATAGGTGATCATACTGATGGGAGTTTGACCCAGATAGAATCAAGGGATGCTGTTCACAGAGGTAGCAACCCATGAAGGGGGGGAGGGGGTGAATTGGGTTTATAAACTTTTTGGCCAAATTTAGCTTTAAGCAAGTATATGCTTTTAATGAGATTAATTTAAATGATTGTGTTGTATATTTGAGATGTATATGATGTAAGCAATAGTAGAATTTAGATATAAGGAAGCAAAGCTGAATTTGAAATGATGCACTGAAAATATGAAAAGTAAAGTGAGCATGCACATCACAAAGATAAAAAAATTTATAGTGGTTCGAAGCAACTCGCTCCTATGTCCACTCTTCAAGCTATCCTCTTGAAAATTTTACTAAAATTTTTAGATTACAGTGCATTTATTTTTATTAAAAATTATATCCCAAAATCAATTATTAGCTTATTGATGGTTGTACTATTTTATACTTATAAATAATTTATTGAATAAAATAATATTTTAGCATTTTCATCATAAATTCTACATCTTCTAATGAACTCCTTTTGTGATGAAGTCCTTGTTAGATGTATGCCCTAGAAGCTAGATTGGCTAAACACTTGTAATACACTTCTAAGAATAATTTTATAATTTTGACTATAAATTAATAAAAAAATTATTTTCTATCATAGTATGTATTTAAAGTATCTGTGATACATCCTTTTAAGTTAATGGAATGACAATTCATATTTTCAAAAGTTAAAAATTTAAGATATGAATTTTTATTATTAATTCATAAATTACTCCTAATCGTAGGATCATCACAAGGATAGTGATCGATCTGGAAGGTTGGTGTATGATTGCTCCCTTAGTATAAATGAGTCTTAAGTTTATGGTATGGAGACGCCAGAGCGAGAGTACAGATACTCGTTAGAGAATGAGGGCACTGAGCATGACCACCTCGAGTGGTCATAAGAAAGTCTATCTTCTCGTCGATGACTGGCTCAATGCTGTAGTGGTGACTCTGATTTTTTAACCTGCGGTAAATCGATAGTTTACCTTGAGGGTGTTATAGTTTGACTACACCATAACTCGATCTCCTAGTCATTTAGAATTTTGAGGTGTATGTTGGCTATAGCATGTTCATTGTAGAAATTGGATTGCACTAATAGAAGATATATCTACCTCAGCGCGAAGGCATTGACTATCAGGATACTTTTTTGCCAATAACCATGCTCAAATCTATCCGCACATTGCTTGCTGTTGCAGCTTAGTTCGATTATGAAATATGGTAGATGGATGTGAAAATGACATTCTTAAATGGATATCTTGAGAAAAATATCGATACAGAACAGCCACTTAGTTTCACATCCAATAATGATGATCACAAGATTTGCAAGTTGCAAAGATCCATATATGAACTTAAGCAAGCATCTCAAAGTTAGAATGCTCGTTTCAATGATGTAATCAAATCATTTGGATTCATCAAAAATGAGAAAAAGCCCTGCATTTTCAAAAAGATCAGTGGGAGCGCTGTTGTCTTCCTTATACTGTACGTAGATGACATCCTCCTAATTGGGAATGATGTTCTCATGTTGGCTACAGTCAAAATATGGTTGTCTAAGGAGTTCTCTATGAAAGACTTAAGAGAAATATCCTTTATTTTGGGAATTAAGATCTATAGAGATAGAAAAAATTGGATGCTAGGTCTCTCACAGAAGATGTACATAAAGGAAGTGCTGAAGAGGTTCAGCATGAAAAACTCCAAAAGAGGATTGGTACCCTTTAGACATGATATTCATCTCTCCAAGAAGATGTACCCTAGCACACCTGAGGAGATTGAATGCATGAGCAAGATCCCTTATGCTTTAGCAATAGAAAGACTTATGTATGCCATGTTATGTACACGATCTGATATCATCCATGTTGTGAATGTCATAAGCAGGTATCAGTCGAATCCAGATGAAGAGCACTGGACTTCTATGAAATGTATCCTTAAGTACTTAAGAAGGACTAAGGATATGTTTTTAATTTTTGGTAATGAAGAAATCCAAATCCAGGGATATATAGACTCAGATTTTATGTCCGACATAGATGATCGAAAGTTGACATCTAGAAGTCTATTTATTTGCAATGACGGAGCTGTTAATTAGAAGAGTTTCAAGTAGACGGTGATAGCAGACTCCACCGTAGAAGCAGAATACATCACTACATTGGAAGCTGTAAAGGAGTTATTTTGGAATAAGAAGTTTACCACAGAGCTTAGAGTGATGCCATCAGATGCTATTCCTCTGTACTGCAATAATAATGGCACCACAGTCTTAGCTAAGAAGTCGAGGTCTCACCAAAAATTCAAGCACATCGAGCGGTGATACCATCTCATCCGTGATTACCTTGAGAAGAAATACGTCGAGGTCAAGAGAGTCGACATTGCAAATAATGAGTCTGACCCATCGACAAAGCCATTGCGTTAGCAGAAGATCGAAGCCCACCTTGAGAAGATGGAACTTAGATTTGTAGCCAATTGGCTTTAGGTCAAGTGGAAGTTTGTTAGATATGTGTTCTAGAAGTCAGATTGGCTAAATACTTGTAATACACTTATAAGAATAATTTTATAATTTTGACTATAAATTAATAAAAAAATTATTTTTTATCATAGTATATATTTAAAGTATCTGTGATACATCCTTTGAGTTAATGAAATGACAATTCATATTTTCAAGAGTTAAAAATTTAAGACATGAATTTTCATAATTAATTCATAAACTGCTCCCAACCGTAGGATCATTATGAGGATGATGATTGATCCAGAAGATTAGTGTATGATCGCTTTCTTAGGATAGATGAGTTTTAAATCTATGGTGTGGAGATAATGGAATGAGAGTACAGGTACTCGTTAGAGAATGAGGGTATTGAGTGTGACCATCTCGAGCAGTCATAAGAAAGTCTACCTTCTTATCGATGACTAGCTCAATGCTACAGTAATGTGTCTGATTCTTTTATCTGAGGTGCATCGATAGTTTACCTTGAGGGTGTTATAGTTAGACTATACCATAACTCAGTCTCCTAGCCATTCAGAATCTTAAGGTGTATGTTGGCTATAATATATTCATTATAGAAATTAGATTGTACTAATAGGGGATCTATCTACCTCGATAGATAAGGAATAGTTCTATGATAATCATGAGATTGAGTCTTTAAGCCCATGGCCATAGTAGTGTGAAGATAATAGAAAGAATTTCTACTAGGATTTCATATCGAACTTGAATCAAATAATTAAATCATATGATGGATATTAGGTTTGACGAGTTCATCTTAACCCTAATCTTATCGAGGCTCAAGATAGAAGAACCCAATCACACAGGTAGCTGCACCAAGAGGTTCACTTTCAGTTCTGATGGATTGCCATCATATATTGCTAGGTGTCACTGGTGGATTTTGAAAGTAATTAGAATGATTTTGATGATCAATCATTCTAATTGTATGAATTAGAAAAGTTCTGGTTCATCGAAAAGTGTTTCGATGATGTCGATGATAAAGATCAGAACATATCCCATTATCATATAGAACTAAATCTAACTGGATCACACAAATAAGGATTTGGGTCTGGATGTCATCAATTAAGCTAATCCAGTTTGATTGATTTGGATTAGATCCAATCAGGTTCAAGATAATCATGCTAGCACACGATTGAGCCTGACTTTCTCTTTTTGTAATCTTTCTGATTTATCGCAACTGAGTCAAATTTATTTGACTCATTTTTATATCTTGAATAAATTTATTTTTATTTGACTGGAACTAGTCCAAGTTAGATTAATTATAAAAATTAAATCCATTCCTAGTGTAATTGGACTAGGGTCAATAGTTGACCTAATTGAGAAAATTGAGGGTCACCTGATCAGATGCTTCTAGAAAATTCTTTGAAGATCATTTTGCTCTAATTTTTGGATACGTGATAGGGCTCGATCATACTTTAGGTGTGCCAAATTTCATGATTTATGGAGGTGCCTAGACTAAGTTTTGGAAGAGTTTAATTTGGATCAAACTCTTGAGGGAAGAGTCCTAGGCACAATGGACTCTTTCTTATCTACTCATGCTGCCCCCTTTTTGATGGCTTTTTGGCATGAAAACTAGCTAGGATCTAGTGCTCTATGTCGGGAATAAGACCTTGAATCCTAATGATAAAATAAATCAGTTATTTTGGTCAAAAGGGACTCTATGTGGTGTTGGATTATGATAGAAATTCCTCCATGCCAAAGCTTCCATACGCATAAAATTAATTCCTACACCAAGGTGCTGCCATCCCTTCATATCCCATGCCCCTTCTGATCCTCTCTCTCTCCCTCTTCTACATGCCTAAAAGTTGGACACAAATTAGAGAAGAAGATCCAAGCAAATTGGTAAAAAGATCAGCATCTATGCGACGGTGTTCGTGAGACGAGCGCACTGCATTCAAGTTCCTTTTGAAGGATCTATAGATCAGATTCAGACCTAATCTTTGAAGAAAAGATTCTCGAGGAGAAGATGTCTAGATCCTACTTGAGTAGATACCGATAGAGGTCAGGCACATGAGTAGCTCATTCTAGAACCTCAGAAATGATCAGGATCATCGTAGGATAATTAGATTACCCAATCAGGTACTTAAAATAAATTTGATTTAATTTTATCTTTAATTTTTAATATTAAATCACCTCGATCAGATCTAAGAACTCTTTGATCTGATTCGATCATAGAAATTTTTATAGAAAAATCCACCTTAAATCTGATTAGATCTAGATGATCTTGCGGCAAAAAATAAGATTTCTCTTCAATCCTTAGGACTATTTAGCTTCGATAAAAAGAAAATTTATCAATTAGTCCTTAAACTATTCATAACTAAATGATACGTTGTTAATTAGAATGACAACATTTATCGAGTATAGATCATTATATGCCATATAAGTTGATTGTCCTCTTAATCAAAGAGTATGGAGACATTGGTATGGCATACATGTGAGATTAAGGGTACATCGTCACTGAACGTGACCAACTCTAGAGTATTTTGTTGTTAAGAATTGCTCTGATGGGATATGGGTATAAGTGCTCCTTAGACCTGAAATCACTACGGTGGCTTGCAAGCAACTCACTATGCTATGGTACTGGACTATCTAAATTTCTAATTCAATAATGAAAGATTTCTGGGCACTCCAAGGATTTGGAGAACATGCATAACTATATTTTAATTTAGCAAAATCTTGGCCAGGATAATTCATGAGATGGATTTAGTATTTTGAAATACAATGTAAATAAGCTAATCAAAATTAATAGTTAAACTTTGAGTCATCCAATGAGCATTAAGGTCAAGGGGATGAATTATACGGAAACTATATCCACATGGGTTTTAAGAATATTGCTTTACACATTCGACCTATCCAACTGTTGAGTATCATTACTAGATGGTCACTTCGATTGATACAGAAATTTATTTCTATGCTACCAACTTAGGTTCAAACTTATGGGATTACATACATAAAAGATCAATCTGATTGGATGGTTGATCAATAATTTAGAATCGTTCTTAGGTCAAACAATCAATATGATTGATGTTTGACCTAGTACAAGTATTGTAGGAGGATCAATTAGCAATTAAATTACTAATTGACTTAATTTTATTAAGTTAGAGGGCTAAGATTAAGTTTAATTAAATATAATTTAATTAGATTTAATTTAGATTTGATTGAATCAAGTCTAATTAATTTATTGGATGAGCCAATTGCAAGGAAGAGTAAGTCCTAGTTCAATTAGGACTTATATATATGCACCCAAATTCTAATTTAATTAGAAATTAAAATTAAAATTAAAATTAATTTAATCTAATTTAATTAGGCTCTTAGTTGGACTAAGACCTATTCTAATTGGGTTGAATTAATTCTTATTTAATTTGGTTCAAATATCATATTTGATCAAGTCAAAATTGGAAGTCCTAGTATAACTAGGACTTCCCTTCCTTGCACCAACTAATTTCCTTAGCCTTCTCCATGCCAATTTTTTTTTTTTTCCCCTAAAATATCTCTTTTCTAGAGAGAGGACATGCATCCCTAAGCCCCATATATTTCTTACATGGTATTTGGTTAAGGACTAAGTCTAAATAAGTTGGTCGTTTTGATTTCAAACTTTATTTGATGGAGTTTATTGCAACCAGAATTCTTATTCATGTATGGCACCTAAACCCCTAATTTTCTTCTCTAATATTTTTCATGAGAAATAAAAAATATTTATGCACTTTCTCCCTGGTTTCCACACCAAAGAATAAAGAGAGGGCACCCAAGAGTTGGGTGCCCCAAGTCTTGCCTTTTTTGGACAATCCTTGCTAGGTATTTGACTTGGACAAGGAGTCCGTCCTATCTCTCTATATAAGGAGACTTTGGGCTTGATTTTTTCAATAGTTCTAGATTTGAGAGAGCTATTAGGGCATGGAAAAAATTTAGGAGAGAAAGCTTTGGACGTTGGGTTTGTGGAGACACTAGTCTAAGTGTCTTGGTGAGAGAAACAAGGAAGAAGAAGAAGGATTCTTCTTCTAGGATTTTTCTTTAACCTCTTCCTCCTTGTTTTTATGATTTTGAGAGGTGTCCCTTCTTCACAAATCACTTTTCTTTCTTCTAAAAGTTAGAGAGTCCAAAATTTGAAGAAAAAGATTCCAGATCAGCCATCAAAGAAGGATCGGCATAGTACTAACATACTATGCTCATTTCCTATTATCAGACTTTGGGTCTTGCATTGAGGCCTTGTATGAACAACCTGTAGAGGCTGGATATGTGTGCGGCTTGGAGCGATGATCTCAGTCTTAGATCAGTAAGTTAAGGAATCTAACTTACAAAGATAAATATGATACGATCTCCTTTCTCCTATCTAGATATGATCTAGTATAGTATTGCTTTGATGTTGATTTGATCAACATCATCCTTTCTTACTTTTATTTTTAGATTTAATTACATGCCTAAATCATATGATAGGATCCTAGATCTAGAGGTGTTTCATATATTTTAAATAAATTAATATGATTAATTTATTACTTTTGCTATTTGATTTCTGAAAAAGTTTCAAAATCGATCCTTGAAATCCTTGATCGTTTCATTAAGTTTTGACCTGGGATCACAAACAAATCCAGTTGATTTTGCCATACTCACCAACCACAATCCTACATCGATAGTTTTTTGAATTCACTATCAACCCTATTAGTTTTAAACTAGGAGCACCAACCATAATCTTTACACTATTCAATTACCGGCTTGGACTAGCCTACATCCCAAGTTTTTTTTTCTTAAGAAACTTGTAAAGAAAATGAAAATACAAGATATGAAAATTCAGCACAAAACACAAAACAAAGAAAAACTCTTTGAAGCTCGAAGAAGTGGCTGAAGATGTGCTCTTTTAAAGCTTCATTTCTCTTCAAATGATGCTAAGAGATTGCTTGAGACATTGTAGAAGCTATTGCTTGAAAGCCCTCTAAATTTAAAGCTCAAATTTCTCTCTTTTCTCTTACTTTTGGATATTCAATGAGACTCCCTCGATTTGAATGATTTTCTTTTTCTAAATCCTCAATCTCTTATCCCAATTATTTTTCTAACTCTTTTTATACTTGAGAGTGGCTTTTGAGTGAGTTTTGGTCATTAGGAAGCTTGGACTAGTCATTAGAGTGGAAAAAAGCCAATTGGAGAAATGCAGAAAACTAGCCGTTATGCTCAGTCCTATGCTTGGGGTCGATACTTTTTCTTTAGGTATCGATACTTTTCCTCAAGTGTCGACACCTCTTGCTCTGGGGTCGACAGCTCATGGGATCTAGAAAAATTCTTCTTTTCGTCTTCTATTCTGTGCAATAGAGGTTGACGCTAGGGTCATCCTCTAGCACAGGGATCGACTTGAAGGTCCTTCCTTCTGCATGCCAGTGCGTGCCAGCACATGCCAAAAGGCTAGGATCGACACCTTTGCTCCTGGGATCAACATCCGGCCTTCCTGAACTTTAAAATCTTGATATTTTTGCTTTATTTCAGGGTAAGAGTCGACATCTTTAACTTTGAGGTTGACACTTTCAAGTTTGAAACTCAAAATTAATTTATTTGAAGCTCTTGACTTGATGATTTTTATGTAGATCTTTTTTAGGATTAATTCTTTAATTTGAACACCTAGAAAGACCTATATCTACTTTTGAAATACATGATTAAATACTTAAATACTCAAAGTTTGACGATCATCAAAATCAATCATGGGATCAACAATCTCTTCCTTTTTAATGATAGCAAAGCTTTGAGTGTATGCATAGAAATAAAGTTTGATATGCTTCACTAAATTGGCTAGTTTAAATTATGAAGTGATACTATATACAAATAAAAATGCACACTTCATGAAAGCTTCCATTTAATTTAAATTCAAATTTAAAGAAAAAAACTTTCAATAATCTCCATGAAATATATAAGCTTAAGTATAGCATATACTCAACCATTCTTATTCTTCTCCCTCTTTTTGACAATATCAAAAAAATATTATGGGAAGAAATAAGGAATATCATCAAAATCAATTAAAATTTAGAAAAAAATATATCAAATTCAAAAATTTTAGAAAATTAAGCTTAAGAGGATATCAAATTTGAACTTCATGGGATATGAAAAGTGAGCATGTTTGATATCAAATTTTATTGATGTCACTCTCCTCCTTTCAAAAATATTTAAATCTAAATTTTATCAAGATATTTAAGGGATAGAGCTTTCTCAAGATGTTTTAGCATAATTGATACTAAGTAAAGCATGTCCGAAGCCAAAATTCTATTTGATACCATAAAAATAGATTTTTTATTTAAGTTAAAAAAATTAGAGCTTTTAAATTAAAAATAAGTATAACATGATATTTATTCTTTTCTTTTCTTAAAAGAAATCCAACAATTCAATTTAGAAAAGATATGTATCACAAATATGTCGAATAAAAGAAATTCAGTAAATCAAGTTTCAATTTTGAAAATCTTTCATATGGTAGAACTTAAAATCATTTTTAGATCTTTAAATAAATTTTAAGCTTGAAAGTGTATCAAATTTAGCTTGTTTATAGTATAGAAAATATTTCAACTTTAAATTGACTCCTATTAATTTTTTAAAGAAGTTTAGTAATGTAATCAAGTAGATCAAAAGGAATAAGCATATGCAAATCAAGATTTCATGACAATTCAGAATAGGATGAAATTAAATTTTCTTAGCACAAATTAATTTGAATATTTCAGGATAAAACATGATTTGTCACAAAAAAATCACATTTAGAGTATGTTTCAAATATATTTAAACTTGAATTAATTGTTAAGAATAATTAATCATTCAAATTATGCAAGCTAAGATAGAAAATTAAAAGCACATGAAAGCTTAATGGTGTTATGTAGTGAATGTTTATTTTCCAACATAAGTCATTTAAAATTTTCAATCAAATCAAAGTAAAGTATGTGAAGTATTTCTCCCCCTTTTTCTTTTAAATTAAGCATATTTAACATGAATTTAACATTAAAATTCAAATTCATGAAATTTAATGTATTTTTAATCAATTTATCTTTTCTTCTTTAAAGTTTTCTCCCCCTTTGTTTTACAAACATAGCCATTTTCATTAGTTAATTTATATATCAATCAATCAAATCATTTATTCATGAAGAAACAAAATGATATGATGGAAGAAGTAATGAAAGATTTTTTTTAGAATTAATAACATCATTCATTAAAGTCTTAAAATTTATTCTTTTTAAGAAAACAAGAATCAAAATTTGTTTTTTTTGCATTAAATGCTTTTACTTTCCAATTGTTCTCCCTCTTTAACGAACACTTTTAAAATTTTAGATTATCAAAATTAAATATTTATATTCATTTAAATTATAATTCTTTAGAATTTACTCCCCCTAACTTTTGTGGTAAAAGCCAAATTCAAAGATATAAAAAGATAACAAGACATCAAATGAATTAATATTGATCAAGGCATTTTGACACCATATTTTTCAAAAGAGAGTATCTTTTTCCTTTACTCCAAAAGATATTTACAAAAACTATTTACATAATCAACAGAAAGGTCAAAATGCAAGACTTCTAGGTTTTAACAAAAGAGTGGATTGCTAGGAGGCTCTAAGGCTATATGAAGAAGGTCCTAGCATCCTAAGTGAAGGGATCGGACTCTAAGAACTAGAATAAGGTGGAGGAGAAGAAGATGGTTCAACATCTGCAGAAGGCTGGCTTGAAGCATCTATCCTCATAGTAGAAATCTCCTGAACTAGTCAAGCAGCCTCCTCTCTGAGCAATGAAATGACCTCTGAGGTGAGTCACTAAATCTCCAAGCTGATAACTGTAATGATCTTTGAGGAAACTCTCTCAACTAGCAAGTCCTCATCCAATCTAGAGTATGGTCTGTCTGAGCTCTTTGGGCGGTCCGCTGGTGCCTCTATGGTCTCACAAGTCTGCTCTACCGGTGCTGTTGGCTTCTCCATCTGAATATCTGGCACTGGTACAAGAGGTGGAGCCTCAACTAGATTCTCTACCTGAATTTGAGCTCTTCGACAAATCCAATGAACATCCTATCTCTCAAATTCCATATGGTGCAGGGAGTGTTCATTGTAAGTATCTGTATGCATCAGAGTTTTAGTGGTCTCCCCATCAAGATCTACCCCCTACTCCTAAAAAATTAATGTCAAAGCCATCTCGTAGGGTAGAGAAGTCCTAGATTTTCCTGGTATATCCTCTATAAATCTGATCATAAGTGCCGGGAGGTTCAGGAGGATCTCTTAAATCCCATGATACATGAATGATATGTCTCTCGTAGCCACAAAGTCAAATCTACCAGTTTTAAGGAAGAAAATCCTACTGGTAATATGATGTAGAAGGCGCATATTAGTAGACAACTGGTTGGCACTCACCTCCTCTAAATCACTAATATCCTCTCTTTCTAAAATATATTTAAGCCCTTCTGATCTCTTTTTAAGTTTTATCAATTTGGCTCTCTTCAACTCTCATCCTTAGAATTCTTCCTAACTTTTCACAGTCAAAAATAATTAGAACTTCTTTCACCTCGGATTCAATGACCCCACTTCCATTTTTCAAGTTCAAGTAAAATTCTCTAACAAGATTAGGATAGGTAAGTACATTTAAGGAATAGAAGAACTCCTAATCTAGATTTTTAATTTTCCTTCTGAAATCAAATCCATTTTTCTTAAGAAAGCTAAAATCTACCTTTCTACTAGTGGAAACCATACGGAAGACTATGGTTGACCGAGAAGGGGTGGCTCATGAAGACGAGGGAGCAGTCGGAGGAGGAGACATTGCTACAGGTGGTGGAGATGGAGTTGCTAGAGAGGGAGGAGATGTTCTTTGCTCAGCACGGTGCTTGGAGTGCCGTTCACAGACCAGAGATGGAGAAGAAGATGAACTAGGGCTTAAAGAATCCATTTGAGGTCTTCTTTCCCATCGAGCAACCCGCTTCACATGAGGCATTTTGCACCAAAACAAGGAAAGGAGGGAATGGGGAAGGGTTTGGAGGTTTGGATTTGGTAGTGGAGGGAGTTTGGAGATGTCCCTGTTCGAAGAAACGAACAAAAAATGAAAATAAGAAAGGGATGGTTAGGGTTTTAAAAAACTCAATCTCGAGAAAAGGGATGACACCTTGCTTAAAAAGTGTCGACACCTTGGAAGAGGTTGATACTTCTTAGTGTAAGGTGTTGATATCTTCTTAGAATAGTTCTAGAAGGATTTTTCAGTTCAAGTGTCAACACCTATAGGTTTAGGATCGACACCTTGATATAAAATTAGTTCGGAGATGATCCCAATCAAGAGAATTTAATCAAATTTTGATCAAGAAGATATTCAATTGATTTGGGGGTTAAAGATGACATTCAAATTAAATTTGAGATTTAATGATTTGATCAAATGAGATGTGATATTCAATCAATTTAGGAGTATCGTGATGGGGAAATCTAGATATATAGTTCTATATATTTAGTTTCAACTAGGAAAGTTTATGAATCCTTAGAAACCTAAAATGCAATGTGATATTAAGTATTTGAATTTTATGAAAAGATGCTTTATCTTTAAATATTTATTTCATGCAAAAATTTGATATGAGGAAAATTTGATATTTAAGTAAATTTGATAATTTAGCATCTTATGAGGAAAATGTCAAACTTAGTTTCTCTTATGAATTTAGCAATTAAAATATTTAAACAAATTAAGCATCTTTTAGTTTAAATTCATCAAATATAGAATTGATGTGGGAAAACTTAAGATATCATGCTGAATTTCAAGTTAAAATGATTTCAACTATAGCATGATATATAAAGGAGAGCATATTAATTTAAAAATTAAAACATTCAGTCATTACAAGCATCAAAATTAATTATACTTATCGAAATATGAAGAAAATCATCATATGCATACATATTAATAAATCATTAAAGTCAACACATTCAACAAATAATTATTGATGGTATGATGTGAGAAAAATTTAGATTATACCAACAATCACCATCCATCATCTATCACTTCCAAGGCATCCACACAAAAAAGTTTTTCTCTTTTAAGCTTATTGGATCCTTGGTATACCTGTAAAATCACTTCATAGCTTTTGGTACCCAAGCCATCTTGGGTCTATAGGAGTTAGTGTTTAAGATTTATTTTGAAATCCAAATTTGTTTTATCAAGGTTTGGCCAATTCTTTAAAAATTACATTCTAAAATTTTATGGCTAATTTGATCACACTTAAAATACTTAATAGTATGATCTTTAATTGAAGTTCTTGTGAAAGTATTATTTGCATTTTGCTATTTTCTTGAAGTATTAAAACCCGTTTCTACTTTATTAAAAGCATCCCCATTGGTTTTTACCATAGATTGAATATTTTGAAAGCTAATTATAAACTTTTCAACTATAGATTTTAAAATCTCAACTTCTCTTCTTAATTTCTTACTTTCTTCCAAAAGCTCTTTCTTTTCAATTAAAAGATTTTTATTTTTTTTAGTGATGATTTTAAAATATCATTTTTCTTTTTAAGCTTAATATTTTTTTAACTAAAGAATTTTTAGATTTAATCAAATCTTCTTTATTTTTAGCTAAAGAATTATTTTCTTTCATTAAATTAGAATTATTCTTTTTAAGCTTCCTACTTTTCTATTTTAATTTTTTAAATTCACGCATTAGTTCATTGAAGGCATCAAGTAGTTTATCAAAAATAAAATTGGATGAGTTTTCAATATTTACCTCATTCTTCAATGCCATGAGACAAAGGTTCTCATTTTTTTATTTCTCATTCGAGCTTAATGAGTCACCACTTTTCCAAAGTCCTAGTAAAGCACTCTTCTTCATCTTTTTGGGGCGTATTTGGTTGTTGGTGATAATTTTCTTCTCTTCTTTCTTTTTGTTCTTCATATCTTCTTCATGAGAAACTTCTTGAACTCTCTCAAAAAAAGTACCATGTCCTCATCATCATCTTCTTCATATTCCTCTGACTCATCACTTTTTTGATAATTTGAAGTAGACTTGAAGGCAATGGTCTTCATTTTTGTTGGCTCCTCTTCTTCTTCCTTTTGAACTATATGCATCTCATGGATCATAAGAGAACCTATGAATTCTTCTAGGGATAGCTTGGTGAGATCCTTTGCTTCTTGTATTGTCATCACCTTAGCTTTCTATTCTTTAGGTAAAGACCTAAGCACCTTACAAACAAGTTTTTAGTTAGAATAAATTTTGCCTAGGCCATTAAGAGTATTTATGATTTCAGTAAATTTGGTGAACATATCAAAAATAGACTCATATTTTTTATTTTAAATATTTTATATTTATGAACAAGTAAGTTAATTTTAGATTCTTTGACTTGGCTTGTTCTTTTATGAGTTATTTCTAATATGTTCCAAATTTTTTTAGCTAATGTGCAAAATGATATTCTATTAAACTCATGCACATCTAAAGAATAATAAAATACATTTATAGCTTTTGCATTCAATTGAGCCATCATTTTATCGAATTGATCCTATTCTTTTTCCAGTTTGGAAAGAGTTATATCATTTACTATTTTTGTAGATGTGTGTGGTCCTCTAGTTATGATTTTTCATAAATCATAGTCTAAAGCTTGTATGAAGATTTTTATTTTAATTTTTTAAAAAGTGTAGTTGATGCCATCAAATAGAGATGGTCTAGAAGTGGATTGGTCCTCAATAAAAAGAATACCACTTGGGATTGCTATTTGATCTTTTGCCCTTGACAGTTAGGTCAATAATTAATAACAGAATACTTGCTTTGATACCACTTATTGCCTAGAGATTATAACCCAAGAGGGAGGGTGAATTAGGTTTATAAAAGTTTTGGCCAAATTTAGCTTTAAGCATGTATGTGCTTCTAATAAGATTAATTTAAGTGATTGTATTGTGTATTTGAGGTGTATATGATGTAAGCAATAGTAGAATTTAGATATAAGTAAGCAAAGCTGAAATTAAAATAATACAATGAAAATATGAAAAGTAAAGAGAACAAGCACATCATAAAGACAAAAATTTATAGTGATTTGGAGCAACTTGCTCCTACATCCACTCTCCAAGCTATCTCCTTGAAAATTTTATTGTAATTTCTAGATTATAGTGCATTTATTTTAATCTAAAATCATAAATAAATCTAGTTAATTTTGTCGAGCTCACCAACCACAATCCTACATCAATAATTTTTTGGGTTCACTATCAATCCTGTTGGTTTTAAACTAGGAGCACCAACCACAACCTTTACATCATTCAATTATTGACTTGGACTAGCCTACATCCTAAGTTTCTTTTTCTAAAGAAACTTATAAAGAAAATGAAAATACAAGATATAAAAATTCAGCATAAAATATAAAATAAAAAAAACTCTTTTGAAACTCAAAGAAGTGGTTGAAGATGTGCTCTTTTGAAGCTTCACTTCTCTTCAAATAATATTGAGAGATTGCTTGAGATGTTGTGGAAGCTATTGCTTGAAAGTCCTTTGAATTTGAAGCTCAATTTTTTTTTCTTATTTTTGAATATTCAATGAGGCTCACTCTATTTGAATATTTTTTTCTAAATCCCCAATCTCTTATCTCAATTATTTTTTCTATCTCTTTTTATACTTAAAAGTGGATTTTGAGTAAGTTTTAGCCATTAGAAAGCTTTGACTCGCCATTGGAGTGGAGAAAAGTTTATTGGAGAAGTACAGAAAACTAGCGATTATGCTTTATCCCATGCTTGGGGTCGACACTTTTTCTTCAGGTGTTGATACTTTTTCTCAGATATTGACACCTCTTGCTCTAAGATCGACACCTCCTAGGATTCGAAAAAATTTTTCTTTCTATCTTCTAGTCTGTGCAACAGAGGTCGATCCTGGAGTCATCCATTGGCAGAGGAGTTGACTTGAAAGTTATCCCTTTTACATGCCAGTGCATGCCAGCACATACCAAAGGGCTGGGATTGATACTTTTGCTCCTAGAATTGATACCTGATCTTTCTGAACTTTAAAATCTTGATATTTTTGCTTCATTTCAGGGCAGGGGTCGACACCTTTAGCTTTGGGGTTGACACTTTCAAGTCTGAAACTCAAAATTAATTTCTTTAAAGCCCTTGACTTGATGATTTTTGTGTAGATCTTTCTTGAAATTAATTCTTCAATTTGAACACCTGGAATGACTTACATCCACTCTTGAAATGTATGGTTAAATACTTAAATACTTAAAATTTGGCGATCATCAAAGAGATCATTCTAGAAAGATGATTACTCTTTCTGAAGAGTCTTATATAAAAAAACTTCTTGAACATTTTTGAATGGAGAATTGCAAGCCTATGAATACTCCTCTTACAAAAAGCAAAAATCTAAGCCTTGATATGTGCCCAAAAACTCTAGAAGAAGAAAATGAAATGGCAAGGATATTGTAGATGGTGTGGTGCTCCTAAGCCTTGGGAGGCCACAAGAAGAGCCAGGGTGTTGGCTCCGAAAAGACTAGGACTGGTATAGTCCAGGGCTAGGATAGGAGTTGTCCTAGGATGGAGGCAGTGTAGCCCTCCACAAACTCAAGATTCAGATGTGAGGACCTTAAAAGGCTTGGCAGGTGCTCCAGAGACCTGGACACAAGATGGAGCAAGGAACTAGAGCTAAGAGAAAAATCAGCCAAGATATGGAGCTGACATAGGCAGACTGGCTTGAATATATAGTTAAGTCGGCTCGAGCTGAGATCGAATCAGCTTAGGATGAATTCGAGTTGGCTCTCATAGGCAGATAGAAGATACGGTTCAAGCAAGATGTTGTTGAGCCAGCTCAACTTCTGACAAAGCCAGCTCGATGGTGGTGAATAGAATAAGATGGGATTTTCTGTTTGGTCTTAGATTGAGTTTAATCTAAGAGATCTTAAGGCCTAGTTTATAAGGTCCTAAGGGAAATAATTCATGTATGAATCGGATTTAGATTCAGAGGATGAGAGCATGGGAGATATGGTTGTACATGGGCTCGATAAGTACTTTCATGTATTGGATTAGCTAGATGAGTTTTTGGTCGAAAATAGCTATGTATAAATACATAGGTTGTATTAAGGTTTCATAACGATGCATTGAAATATAGATCTTTTTTTCGTCAATCTCTCTTCTCTCTAGTATTGCCTTCCCAGGGTTCTTGAAGAAGACCTAGAAAAGGGGGCACCTCCCTCAAGCCCTAAGAGGGAGGCATCCCATCATAGTCTAGGTGGTGGATCGATGGCTCGCTGTCCTTAGAGAACGTCAAAAATCTCCTTAGATTCATGCTAAAGATCCTGAGTTTTCACAGCATGGTATCAGAGCGATATCAGGTTTTAACAATTGGTATCAAATTGGTACCATGGTTCTCAATAGATATCTTATTCAAGTGTAGTTGGAAGTTTGATGTATGCTATGTTGTGTACATGTCCCGATATATGTAATGCCACTAGATTGATTAACAGGTTTCAATCGAACCTAGAAAAAGGACACTAAAAGCAGTAAAGAAAATTTTATGGTATTTGAAAGGTACTATCGATTATTATTTATGCTATGATGGATATGATTTGCACTTGGCCGGATATTTTGATGCCGACTTAGCTGGCAATTTAGCTAAATAATGGTACTATATCATGGAGTAGCAAGAAGCAGTATAGTGTATCCATATCGATAATGGAGTCTGAGTTCGTAGCAAGTTGTGCTGTAGTGCATGAAGCTATTTGGTTAAGAAGATTCCTTGATCATTTGGGAGTCATTGAAAGTTCAAAGGATCCTATGATGATTTATTATGATAATAAAGCAACAATTGTTTTTCTGAAAGATCCCAAATATCATTCAAAGTTCAAACAAATTGATTACAGTTACTTCTTTATAAAAGACTTTATAGCAAAGAAAGAAGTAACAATAAAGTACATATCTATGCATAATAATGTAGCAGATCCCTTTACAAAGTCTCTTTCAAAAGAAGTGCATGATAGGCATGTGAATGCTTTGGGATTGCGCAGAATGTAAATGTTGTTTTTACTTTGTATTGTAATCTTGTCAAGTACTCTGTTAGCTTGTATGAAAGACATAAGTTGTCTATGAAAATGCACTTGATGTTTTGGAGATGAACCCTAATCCTCTATTTTAAATGCACACACATATAGGAAAATGACATGTAAAAAAAAGATATGTCAGGTAGGCTTGAGATTGCTTTCTCACATGAGCAATTACCTCTAACACCGAGGTGTGTAGAGATGAGATTCTTAAGTATGAAATGATCATTGAGAGAGATCAAGATTAAAATAGTTATGAGTCACCTTGATGTAAGATCAAGATGAGGTCAATAAATGTAATATATATATATAGATCGATGTGGATATCCCACAATCCATGAAGCCTATTGGAGGCCAGACAAGAAATCTTAGTTACACCTGATATTGAGAAAAATAAATTAAAAGTGTCTCCCTCTGAGATTTCAAGTTAGTCAAATAAGGATGACTAGCTGAGGTCTGTACGGTGTTCATAAATATAAGTATTATAAATTATATTGATATACGCTCCAAGGAGAAATTTGAATGCCGTAGCTTGTGATTCATGTCATGTATGCTAAATATTGACCAAAGGGATAGTAGGGGCAAAATTATAATAGTGAAAATAAATCCCTGCTCTCCACTGTGTGAGATCCTAGAGGTTATAAACCTTTTATTGTACCCTTAAGGCTTTCGACTATATTTCAAAATTTTGATCTAGTAACTGCTACTTTAACATATTTTCTCTGGTCAAGAATGATGCGGCCTTTGGGACATATTAGAAAAGTAGCAAGGTTAAGATAGAAAGATTCGAGTAGGAGAGGAAGACCAATTTGCATTTACATCGACACATGTATTCTCCTATCTGACAGTCATGTCTAATTTAATTGGTTATAACCTGATTATGAATATATGTTGAGAGTCAAGCATATTTTTTTATAAGAGATTAAAGACACTTGGACTGATGTAATTAATTGAGTCTAGGATATAGCAAAATTGTTATTGTGGCTTCTATGTAACCTTAACCAGTGCAAATAAGCTTAATGTAGGTGTACTCGCTTGTCGCATGACAAATATGCTCGTATGAATTGATCTGTTTGGAAATTGCTTATAATTAATAGATATAATATCTACGTGGGATATACGAATTCCGAGATTATGTCAAACTCATAATGTACGAGTGGAAGATGTTGGTTTGCATAGCCCATAATGGGCTTGACTCATGCCTCCCCTCATTATTTTCAACTATTCCTAAGGAGGGAACAATTTTCTTTTGGAAGTTACGTAACTTCCTTTACAGTGCACAATAGGACCCACAAGTACATGTACTATGGAAAATATGGATGATAATGAGAACAAAAAAAAAGGTATGGGTGCTGAAGATACGTGCAATAAGTGAAGCCAGAAGAAACAAAAAAAATTCTGACAAATGCAAGTGATGTCCAAAGTGATCAAGGGGCATATTTGGTTGTAAATATATAGGTGTTCGTCTAATCACGTGGTGGCGCTTTTGATCATTAAGGAAACACATGCATTATTATGGAGCAATCTTAATTGTGGAACTTGAGTTATGATTCTATAGAACTCATCAATAGCTCTGCATGAGAAGGCGGCAGAACACAGACATGGAATCGACTAACTATTTGACAATAATTTCCATTAAAAAATATCATGATACTTGAAAAGGCCTACACATATGTTCGAAATTATTGTCCAAAATTCACACCAGATGAAATTAAACATAAGAAACAAGAAAGCAATAGATAAATTTTTAGTAGGCCAATGGATCAAGAAGAACTAAAGCATTTTGCAGCGATTTTCATATAGGCATAAAATCAAACACATGGTGGGTATAAACAAGCATGAGAATAGAAAACAACAATAAATTGATGCAGAGGAGAGAGAAGAGAGAGAGAGGAAGAGAGGTGTAGAAGAAGGAAATGTACTCCTTTTTGTGGGTGAGGATGAGGGGGTCGTCGTTCATAGGGGTATCACCGGGGGCCCTTATCATCGATGAGCTTCCTATAGAGGATTTGGTGAGGCGAGCACTGGCCTGCTAGTGGAGGAAGGAGGCAGACGGTGATTGGTCTAGGGGAGAGAAGGAAAAGAAAATGATGGTAGGGGACAATGGGAGAAGGAAAATGAAAAGGCGGAAGGGGAAAATGGGAGAAGGGAAAGAAAAAGCCAGAAGGAGAAAACAAGGAATGTTTTTATTGGCGAAAAAGCATCGCTGGCAATTGTGTCCCACAAAAATTTTACAGTCAAAATTCAGTCACTAGTAAAAAAAAAAAAATGTTTTACATTGAACCTCTTCAATGGTGAGCTGGAAGTCTTCTGAAACATATTTTGCAGCAACCAAAATTTCACCACAAAAAGAAAAAAATTTTGCGGCAAATTTTTTCATTGAAAAATATTGGCATAAAGAAAAATATGGTGGAAAGTATTTCGAGGTGATATTTTACAGCAAAATAATAAAATTGTCACAAAAGGAATCACTTGTGCATTTTTTGTAGTGATATTTTATGCCATCGGGAAATATTAACTTTTTGCAGTGAATTTTCTATTGCTGCCAAAAATTTTGTCACTAAACATCACTTTTCTTGTAGTGCTTGTGTGCTCTTGATGCTAAAGGATACAAATATTCATCTGAAGGTAGAGTCTTGAAGGTTAGTAGAGGTGCCTTAGTTGCTATGAAAGCAAAGAGACTATCCTCAAATTTGTATATCTTGCAAGGTGCTATTGTTATTGCTTCAGCAGTAGTTTCTACATCTTCTATGTTTGACTTGGACATTACCAAGTTGTGGCATATGAGACTTGGTCATATGGATGAGAGAGGACTATTTCTTTTGAGTAACAGAGGTCTTCTTTGTGGTCAAAATATAGGAAAGATAGATTTCTATGAGCATTTTTTTCTTGGAAAGCAAAAAAGAGTTAACTTCAGTGCAGGAGTTCACAAAATAAAAGTTACTTTAAACTACATTCATTCTGACCTCTAAAGGTCTTCACATGTTCCTTCCATAGGTGGTGCTCGGTATATGTTGATTTTTGTTGATAATTACTCTAGTAAGACTTCAAGTAATGGAAGGTGATGATAGAGAAGTAGATTGGTAAGAAGATTAAGTGACTCAGAACTGATAATAGGCTAGAATTTTATTCTTTTGAATTTGATGAATACTGTAAGAATGAAGGCATTGTTAGACATAAAACTATAAGTCACACACCATAGTAGAATGGGATAGCTGAACGAATGAATAGAACTTTATTAGAGAAAGCACGATGCATGCTTTTGAATGCTAGCTTGTCTAGGCAGTTTTGGACAGAACTAGTCTCCACTACATGCTACTTGGTGAATAGATCTTCTACTTCAGCTATCAAGTTCAAGACTTTTGAAGAGATATGGTCTGGTAATTCTTCTAATTATTCTAATTTGAAAGTGTTTGGTTGTCCTACATATGCTCATATCGATGAAGAAAAGTTAGAGCCTAGAGCTAAAAACTATATTTTTCTTGGTTATGAATCTGGGATGAAAGGTTTTAGATTATGGTGTCCTAATCCCAAGTCACCAAAATTTATTATTAGTAGAGGTGTTACTTTTTGATGAGTATATTATGATTAATCCTAGATAAGAGAACACTATTAGCTGTGAATCTATACAAATTAAGGTAACATCAAGCAGGTGGAGCTAGGAACAGTTGATTCTAATTCTTTACAGAATTTTACTCTTGAGTTTGATTTAGAACAGATGCTAGAAGTTAATTTAGAATAGACTTCCAACAACAAGATGAGCCTTACTGCATTGCCAAGCATAGATAGAGGAGGGAGATAAAGCCACCTGCCAGGTATAGCCATATATTGTGTAGTCTAGCCATACTGATTTTGTTGCTTACGCTTTGTTTGTAGCTCAAGAGATAGGTGATATTGGTGAGCCCTCTACATATTTAGAAGCAATTTCTGATGTTGATTCTGCTAAGTGATTAGTGGCTATGCATGAATAGATTGAGTCTCTACATAAAAATAATACTTAGAATTTGGTGAAACCATCTGAAGGAAAGAAGATTGTCGGTTGCAAGTGGGTTTTCGAGAAGAAAGAAGGTATCCCTGGAGTAGAAGATGCTAGATATAAAGCAGTTTGGTAGCTAAAGGCTACAATCAGGTTGTTGGTATTGATTTTAATGATGTCTTCTCTCTAGTTGTCAAGCATAGCTCTATTCATGTGTTACTCTTCTTATTTGTGATGCATAATTTAGAGCTAGAGCCGCTTGATATTAAGACAGCCTTCTTACATAGGAAACTTGAAGAAATCATTTACATGCATTAGCTTGAAGGTTTTGTTATTGAAGGCATGGAGGATCATGTATACTTACTCAAGAAATTACTATACAGATTAAAACAGTCTCCTCAATAGTGGTATAAGTGATTTGATTTTTTTATGGTGGGTTATGGTTATTCTGGGAGTAAATATGATAGTTGTGTACTTTAGCTTATTGATGGATTCTTTATTTATTTACTGTTGTATATGGATGATATGCTTATTGCTGCTAAGGATATGTTTGAGATTGATAGGTTAAAATAACAACTTAGTAGTGAGTTTGAGATGAAAGATTTGAGAGCAGCCAGAAAAATTCTTAGTATGAAGATTTAGCAAGATCAGAAGGTAGGATTGCTTTACTTAACTCAAAAGAAGTACATTGAAAAAGTTTTGGAGCATTTCAATATAAAGAATGCCAAATTTGTTAGTACTCTGCTTGCTGCCCACTTTAGGCTTTTAGCTAGTTTATCTCCACAGTCAGATGATTAGAGAGATTGAATGTCTAGCATTCCTTACTCTAGTGCTATTGGTAGCCTTATATATATATATCATGATTTGTACTTACCTAGATATTTCACATGCAATTAGTGTTGTTAGCAGGTATATGTTGACTAATCCTAGTAGAGAGCATTGGCAGGCAGTGAAATGGATATTTAGATATTTGTGAGGTACTTCTAATGTTTGCTTAGAGTTTGGAAGATATGGCAGTAGTGTAGTTGGTTTTGTTGATTATGATTTTGCATGAGACCTTGACAGGAGGAGATCCAGTACAGGTTATATATTTGCTCTTGGTGGATGTGCTACTAGTTGGAAAGCTTCCTTATAGTCTATTATTGCTTTGTCTACTATAAAAGTAGAGTACATTATAGTGATAGCAGCTATTAAAGAAGCTATTTGGCTAAGAAGCTTGTTTTGTGAACTTAGTTTGGTGCATGATGTGACTGTTGTCCATTATGATGGTTAGAATGCTATCTATTTGACCAAAAATCAGATGTTTCATGAGAGGACAAAGCATATTGATGTAAAGTATCACTTTATTCATAATATTATTGCACAGAGTGATGTTACTGTAAAAAAGATTGGTACCATAGATAATCCTACTGATATGTTGATAAAGTCTCTTCCAATCACTATAAGAAAATATAGTATTAATAACGGACATTAGCGATGGCTTTTTTACCATCGCTAATAATGGGTATTAGCGATGGAATTAGAGATAGCAAAAATACCATCTATAATAAAAGTTTTTAGCTATAGCTTTGGCAATGGAAGAACAACTTTATTAGCGATGGAATTAGAGATGGCAAAAATGCCATCTATAATAAAAGTTTTTAGCCATAGCTTTGGCGATGGAAGATCAACCATCACTAATAATAGTTATTAGCGATGATATTAGAGATGGCAATGTTTCCATCACTAATATATCAGGTATTAGCGATGGCTATTAGCAACGACAAATAAGTTATCTTTAATAGTTCTATTTATCAATAGCTAATTATGACTAAAAATTTATCCCGTCGCTAAAAGTCATTAATTATTAGTGACAACAAAATTGGTTATTAGCAATGGCTTTAGAGATGGAGATCTAGCCATTGCTAATAATTAGTAATTTTTTTTAATTTGATGGTAACCATATTAGCAATTGGAAGTTTTATAATATCATTAGCGATGGTAGTTTTGTTATCTATAATATTTATTTCTATTTCTTCTCCAAGCCCCTAACCATTGGATCTCACCTCCCCGAGCCCCGAGCTACCTCCCCACGTGAGGCCTCAGCTGTCTTTCACCTTTCCAAGCTCCCAGCTACCTCCTGCCTAGATATCTTTGGTCCAACCCGGGCCCGACCTAAGAATGGGCCCGATACTTTTAGACTGCATCCAATCCAAAACTAGTAGTGCTCTATTCATAAAGAGGCTATGATGATTGCCTGATGTGCTTAAAGAGTCTAGAGAGAGATGGAGGTAATGCATTTCTATTCTTACAGTAGTATGACAAGCTTGGATGGTTTATTATATCGCAAGCAACCGCTTGTAGCCACCTAATTGTTAAAGGTGCAGATGAACTTGTAATGCCTTATTTTTCAATGATAGATCTGAGCCTTCTTCTTTTCCTTTTACCCTTATTTACTTTGTTGGTCTTTGATTTAAGTATTATTTTTAACTAGTAGCAGTATTTTTGGACTGAGCTCGGGTATGGGTAGGGCCCAGCGTAGTCCAGTCCAGTTTCAACCCTAATTATGATGAAGATTTTGGAAGGCAAAATTTTAACTAATAATTCTTATTAGAATAGATATTGCATTTTCTGAGACTCGTTTTACTGACCAATAATTATTCCATTTAAAAAAATATTAGCAATAAAATTTTAGGATTTTAGTGATGGCAATCACATCACTAATAAAAAGTAATTTACTTTTTTAATTTAATATTATTATTGTTAGCAATGATAGGATACTTATTAGAGACAACAAAATGCTATCACTAATAAATAAAAATATATTTTTATGATTATTAGCGATAGTAAATTATCATCTCTAAAAAAAATAATTTTATTATTTTGATATATTTTTATAATTATTAGTGAAGGAAGAAAATTATTAGTGATGATTTTTTTCATCACTAATATTAATTTTGTAATATATTTTTATAATTATTAGAGATAGTATATTATCATTGCTAATAAATTTATTTTAAAATATAATTATTAATGATGAAAAAAATTATTAATGATAATTTTTTTATTATTAATAAATTTATTTTAAAATATAATTATTAGCAATGATGAAAAATTATTAGCGATGGTAATTTACCATTGCTAATAACATTTCTGTCCTCATTTTTTCTCTACCATGTGCCCTCATTTTCCTCCACCCCATCACGCCCTTATTTTTCCACCCTCCTTTTTTATCCCCCACCGTGCGCCCTTCGGTCCCCCTGTCACCCACCTCTCTCTCCTACCCTTCAGTCCCCGTGCCACCCCTCTCTTCCCGCGCCTCCAGTTGCCATTTTCCCTGCTATGCCATCAGATCCGGTGACCTCGAGCACCTGGCCGCCTCTCGCCTCCCTAGGCCACCAGCCTCCTCCCCCCTGACTGCCTCTCCAAGCCTTCGATCACCTCCCCATGGTTGCCCTCGCCCTCAGCCTGCCTCCCCCCATCTGCCTTCCCTAGCCTCCAGTCACCTCTTCCCAGCTGCACCCAACACTTGGCTCGTCTCTCCTCGATTGCCTCCACAAGCCCCCACCTTCCTTCCCTCGATTTCACTCGGGCCGCCTCCCCCAGACTGCACCCAACCCTTCTCCCCTCGATTGCCTCCTAAAGCGTACGGCCACCTTCCCTCGGCCCGACTCCGCAGCCCTGACCTGTGCCACCTTCTCACGATCCCATCCTTATGTCCTCATTTCGGTGGCTGCCACCCTAACCCCATGGCCCCTACCCCACCGCCTCTAGCCCATGGCCCCGACCCTATGGCCCTATCCATGCGCTCTTGTCTCCATGGCCACATCTCTGAGCCTCAGTCCCTGCTCGCCAACCTATGCCTCCTTATGCCTCAGTCCTTGCATGCTAGCCTGCACCTCAGTCCTATATGGCAGCTCATCTTCTATTGCGAGTATTAACGATGGCTAATACCATCACTAAAAATTAATTTTTTATTTAAATTATATTAATTAAATATAATTAGATATTAAAAAATTAATTAAATAAATATTAAGTTAATTAATTAGTTAATTAATTAATTAATTAATTAATTAGAAGTATGAGACTTGGGTCTCGGCATGTACAACACTGGATCAAGAAAATATCTTGATAGCATTGCAAACATGGGGATGGGATTTACCTGCACGCTCAAGCCTTGGGTCCTAACTGGCATCCAAGACATCCAGTTAGCCCCCACATATTCTGTGTGCTCAAGCAGAGGAAAGGTGTTAGTTAGCATTGCGAACATAGAGCTGATGCATGCCCTACACACTTGAGCCTCAAATTTTAGCTGGCATCTAGTCGTCACACCCCCTGCATGCTCAGGTCGATGGTATTAACTTTTAAGAAAAATTGCATTGCATGGAACCACAGACCTATCTATTGATTAATATATATTATAATTTAGTTAAATTAATTTTAAATTAATAATATTTAATTATTTAAATTAATATTATTTAATTTAATTAGTTTTAAATTTTTGAGTTGGACTTAAGGAGGGGCGTGGCTTGGCCCGATTCTGCTATTTTTCAGTCCTATTTACAATCCCGCTCGATACTTAATTTGGTCCAGTTATCTAGCACACTCTAAGTCTGCATGCACGGAATGCGCATCCTAACCATCCCTATTTGTAATAATGTCCCTTCTATTGATTATGCTTGTGGCAATACTATACTCTTAGTTCAAGGATGGGCTCATTATCCTTATAAGAGATGTATCAATAGAGAAATGCTTGATAGGGATACAATAGTTACCTATTTATATAGAAGTAGATTTATGCCAAACTACAAGCATTAATACTTGCATGGAGAGATGTGGGAGATAATTGCAAGGGCTTCGAAGACTCTACTTGTCCAAGACCTTGCTGATGTGCAAGATCTTAATGGTTATAGGCTAGGGCTAACACATTGGGTGTATTTGATCTAGTTATTATGGAAGTCCATGTAATAATCTTTTAAGTAGCAACTTCTATAGCCATGATGAACTAGAGGGTTGCTATGGTGTTAGCCATGCTTACCCATTATAGGGTTGCAAACCCCTAGAGGATAAGCAAGGCTATAACCATAGTAACCCTATAGTCCATTAAGGCTACGGTGATTGCTACCTAAAAGATTATTACATAAACTTCCACCAATAACTAGATCAAACCCACCAAATGTGTTAATTATCTGCTCAAACCTGTCACCATTAAGCTTTTGCATATCATTAAATGTGTTGGACATGTAGAGCCTCTGAAGCCCTTACAATTGTCTCTCACGTCTCCCCATATAGGTACTAATGCTTGTAGTTTGGTATAAATCCACTCTTATATAAATGGGTAACTATTGTATTTCTATCAAGCATTTTTTTATTAACATATCTCTTATAAAGATAACGAGCCCATCCTTGAATTAAGAGTATAGCATTCCTAAAGCATAATCATAGAAGAAAGGAGATCATTACAAATGAGGACGGTCAGGATGTGTGTCCCACATATGCGGACTTGAAGTGTTCCAGATGACTAGGCTGCATGAGCACATAAATTAAGTATCATTTTTAAGTTATTATTTTTTTTTAAAAAAAAAAATTATACTTCTAGTTTGTAGCTCGAGGAGGCAACCAATGGCTTAAAGAGGCTATGATGATTGCCTATGCGAGATGCACCTAAATGGAGGTGATGCATTTTGGTTCTTGTTACTGTAGTTGTTGGGCAAGCTTAGATGGTTTGTTACATCATAAACAACCACTTGCAGCCACCTCATGGTTAAAGGTGCAGAGGAACTTGCAATGCCTTACTTTTTAATGGTAGATCTAAGCCTTCTTCACATTTTCATGTACTGAGATTATCATATACTATTGGACGAGAATCAGACAACATCTAAATCAAGGGACCAGCAGACCAACATATTATCATGTACTGTTGGATGAGAATCATTTTTTCACTGATACATTGTAGATGCTAACTAACAATCTTTGTTACACGTGAGTTAAATTTTGATCTTCTTGTTATATTTTGATCGATATTTTATTTGGACAAATTTTTAGGTTATCTAATTGCTTTCATTTTTATTTTTATCGAGAACTTGTTTTATATAAGCTTTAGTGGCCAACAAAATATGTCATTTTAAATCTTGCATTATCATCTATAATTGTATAATTAATTTAGTAAATCTATTTATTTTTATTTTTAGAGATTATATATTATGTCTTCCAAAGGTCGAAGCCATTCTAGCCAAGGATAGAGCTCTCGAGAAGCGAGCGATCATACGGTCAGCTCGAATGGTTTCGCATCTCTTATACTGGACAGTAAACTCTAACACTTTAGATATTCTCATTTATGTTATTTTGTCCTTAACTAACTAATATAATATTCTTTATATTAGATATTTTGTGCATAGGTTTGGATGACAGGATGTCACCAATGACCCCATGGTCACATGAAGTAGGGATCGGCTCCCAGACATAGAGTTGTGGTTGCGGACCCACCCAACTTGTGGCACCTCTGATTCGGTCGAAGGATAGAGAGCTGATCCATGTTCAAAGTCATTTGTAAGTACTATAACTTTGATTAATATATTTAAGATTTAACCATTCTAGAGTGAATATTTATTTTTCAAAATTAATTTTGTAGCATGTTTAGAGAGTTTGGAGTATCTCATGTGGTTACTAGCATCATCTGATGCTTGACGTTGGGGCCAGTGAATGAGCTAGTTCTCCATCTGGCCATTTAGATCTCATGATGTAACTTGAGAGATGTTTCAAAAAAGTCAAAAATGTTTAATTTTTAAATTTACTATATATTTATATTCTATTTATTAATATATAGTTGCTTCTACTTATAGGAGTACTATTGATTCAAGACTCTTGAGGATAAGGAGGTTGGCCATTGAACCTTCGAGGAGGTGGCCATGCAAAGGTTCCAGGATGGTCTGTACAGCCTTCGGCAATCCACCATCGAGCATTCCGATTTCCAATCACCATCGGATTGGAGGTCCTATAGGAATCACTGGATGTAGACAAACGTATAGGAGGCCTTTTGTGATCAATAGAGCAGCGAGGAGTACTCCAGTAAGAGGTAAAGGGCCTGACAAAATTGGACCATCCAACAGGATCCAATTAGGCACATGGAAGGCTTCATCGGTACACATGTTGTGGTTGAGAGACTGATAAGAAATCTACACTAAGACTCTTCACTAGAACTACATGTAAAAACTTATATATATATACGCTTTGATTAATTTAATTTTTTTATTAACTCATTGTAGACATGGCAGTTGGGTTATCCACTAGGCCAACTGCGGTTATAGAAGGCCACACCTAGTCTAGGAGGACTGGTGATTACTTAGATTCCAGATTGCATTAAATTATGATAAAAAATTCAAACTATATTTATTAAGTTATTATAGAATTTGAAATGTATATTATAACTAATGTATTTCTGAATGGCATAGGCAAATTACGTAGAGTGTGTCGTTGCACGGTACAGTGATGACCCATCCCTCAGCCCCTCATTGACCTTGAGGGATGGCTCATGGTCACCGAAAGGATGAGTAGCAGTCGGGTCATAAGATTTGGCCATAGCTTCAATCCTTCAATAGCTCGATACTTTTTGATGTCCTTACAGACCTTGACATTCCAGACTTGGAGCGATGTGCATGTGGAGGAGGTCGTGTAGAGACTGTTGGAAATTATGTCTCAAAGCCAATCATCAACCTATTGACGATTGAGATATTATAATTGATTTATTAATTAATAAAAATATCTTAGTATCCTTTTCATCACAAGTTTACATCTTCTAATGAACTCCATTATTATGATGAAGTTCTTAAGACTATTTAACTTTGATAAAGAGAGAATTTATCGATTAGTCCTTAAATTTATTCACGACCAAATGATAGACTGTTAATAAGGACAACAGCAGCTATCAAGCATAGGTCACTGTATGCCATATAGGTTGGTTGTCCTCTTAACCAAGGTATGTGGAGATCCTAGTATGGTATATAGGTGAGATATATGGGTACATCATCATTGGACATGACCAACTCTAGAGCATTCTGCTGTCAAGAATGTCTTTGATGGGATATAGGTATAAGTATCCCATAGACCTAAGATCACCTTAGTGACTTGCAAGCAACTCACTGTGCTTTGATACTGAACTAACTGAATTTCTAATTCAGTAATGGAAGGCTTCTGGACATAGTCAAGTACTTGCAAAGTCAGAGTGTGATTAAGATGGAATTGACCACTTCAAAAGTTGGATAAGAATGTATCACAATATTTCAATATAGCAAAATCTTGGCCAGGATAATCCATCAGATGGATTTGGTATTTTGAAATAAAATGTGAATAACCAGATCAGAGTTAATAGTTGAACTCTGATGTGTCCTATGAGCATTGTAGTTAAGGGGATAAATTATATAGAAACTATATCTGCATGGATTCTAAGGATGGTGTTCTACACCTTCGATCTATCCGATCATAGGGTATCATTGCTAGATCGTCACTTCGATTGGTACAAAAATTTATTTCTATGCTACTAGCTTAGGTTTGAATCTATGAGGTCACACACATTAGAGCTTACGATCTGATTGGATGGTTGATCAACGATTAAAAATTGTTTTAGGATTAAACAATCAATATGATTGGTGTTTAACCTAATGCAAGTATTGTAGGAGGATTGATTAGCAATTGGATTGCTAATTGGCTTAATTTGATTAATCCAATAGGTCGAGATTAAGTATAGTTAAATATAATTTAATTAAATTTAGTTTGGTCTTGATTGGATCAAGTTTAATTAATTTATTGGATAAGCCAAGTGCAAGGAAGAACTAGTCCTAGTCTAACTAGGACTCGGATTAACCTAATTTTCTAATTTGATTAGAAAATAAATCAAAATTAAATCTAATTTAATTAAGTTCTTAAATAGATTATGGCCTTATTTAATTGGATTGGTTTAATCTTGATTTTATTTGGTTAAAAGATCTTGTTCGACTAAGTCAAAATAGGAGTCCTAGTGTGACTAGGACTCCTTATCTCCTTGCGCCACCTTGGTCCCAACGCCCTCCATACCTATTTTTTAGGTATTTTTCATGGAAAATTATTTTCTTTCTGATTTTCATGCCTCCTCTCTCCCTTCAAGTCATATTTGAAAGTTAGGTGGAAGACCAAGTCAAAGGAGGAATTGGTTTTGCTTAGGATTCTATGAGATAGAATCCTTGTTGACCAAAACATCTTTCCTTGAGTGCCACCCCCTCTTTAATTAATTCTTCTATTATTGTATAAAAATAATCTTCTTTTTTATGCACCCTCCCTTGCTGGTCCATGACAAAAATTATGGAGGAAGCGCCCAAGAGTTGGGCACCCCAACAACTTCCCATGTTTTGATATTCCTAGTCTAGGAATTTGACCTAACTTGGACTCTTCTTTTTCCCTATTTATTGGACGAATTTTATTTTAATTTTTTTATAAAATATAGAGATTTGGGAGAGGTTTGGGGTGTGCAAAAATTAGAGAAATTGGGTCCTTGGGCATGGGGGTTCTATAGGCACCAAACTAGGTGTCTAGGTGAGAGAAAAGAGAAGAAGAAGAGGGTCATCTTCTAGGGCTATTTTATTTTCAATCTCTCCTCCTTTATTTTAAGTTTTTTTGAGAGAGTCTCAGATCAGTAAACTCTCATCTTCCTTTTCATATTTTGAAGAGTCTAAATTTTGAAGAAGAAAGCATCGGATCGACCGTCAAAGAAGGATCAGCACAGTACTAACATGCTGTGCTGATTTCCTGCATCGGACTTCAAATCAGAGATCGTAGGCTCATGTGGATGACTTTTAGACACCGGATGCATGTATGGCTCATAACTTCATCCTCAAGTCTGAATCAGCAAGTTAGAACATTAAAATTTGCTCAGGTAATAGATCTGATCTATAAACTTCATACCTACATTTGATGTAGTGTAGATCTAGGTTGATTTGATCAAACTTTTTTCTTTCTTATTTAATTTTAATTTTTAATTTAAAATCATATATTTATCATATAATAGATCTATGATCTAGGTATTTACATGATTATTTAAATAAATTTTAAATTTATTTAAGTCTTTTACTACAAGATCTTGAAAAAATTTCAAGATCTACTTGTGAAACCCTAGATCTGGATCCTTCAATTGGTATCAGAGCTAGGTTCTTATTACATGATTTTTATGCATGTCTAGATTATTTTTTAGATTAAATCTAATTTATTATTTAATTATTAAATTTAAAATTAAAAAAATATATATTTTTAGATTACACGGACTGCCATAAGATTGTCCTGCTGTAAGGTTTACCCCTTACAGTGAATAGGTCATCCTAGTATGTGCTGATCTAAAATATTCATCATAAAATTTTAGATTAGATCTAAAAAAATTTATGATCTAATTAAAAATATTTTAATCTAATTTTAATCATCATAAATATGTTAGATTTGATCTAGAAAGATTTATGATTGATTATTATTGAAACTATTTCAATTACAGGAACCTATTTAGATTAGATTTAAAGTAGTTTTATGTTTATTTTACTTACATATTGATTATGAATCAAATATACAACTTGGTTGATAGAACCATATTGTAAAAATATTTTACAAACATGAAAATCATTTTGAAAAGCCAAACCCCAACCCTCAGCCCAAAACTTAATTGGGAATTAAGAAGTTGATTGATTAGGATCAGAGTTGTGAATTGAAGATCTAAGACACAAAATCATAACACATTGGGTTAAATGGGTTAGAGGATTAGGTCCATTAATTGGGTTAGACCTAGGGTTAGATTAAAGAATGAACTTAATTAGAGAATTGACTAAATCTAATCAATTGTTGTCTTACATAGGTCAAGGATTCTTTTGATCAATTACAATAGTTTGTTGCAAGTCCATGTCTTTAACAAGATCCAAGATGAACTAATTCTTGGCTACGTGGTCAGCACGAACGTTAGGTTGATCTAATTAAAACTAATTAAATCAGTTGGTCTCTTAAAAAAAATCAACAATGGTGTTTTATTGGCAGCCCGCTTATTTGGCATTTTCCTGATTGAGTGTCTAAGGCAAACCTGTGCAGGACCCTGTTTAACTGATGGCGATACTTACTTGGCCTCGGTGAATATGTGTTGATTGGATCACTTGACTATTCGAGCAACCGCATATAGCTAGGTAAATTAGTTTGACTGATTTAGGTGCTTCCTTAGATCAGTCTATTAATGGTTCCCTGTAAGCTGACTTGGTAAAAGTTAGTGGAAGGATTCATGATAGCTAGTTATCTGACTACTCACTGTTATAAAATAAATTTTCTTAACATTTAGGGTCCCTATAAATGAAATAGTTATATGATAACTGGATGCTAGCCCCCAATAAAGTGGAATGGATAATGGACCATCAAGTTGATAATCCATTGGAGGCCCAAGGCCTGGTGTCTATCGTTAATGAATTATCTATTCTTATAGTGATCTCTTGGATACATTCTTTAAATCGTGTGGGTCCAAGTGGGGCCAAACCAAACTTGGATCTGATCATTATTGGTTAAAGTATGGGCCAAGTAATGGTCAGATAATGGTTGGACTAGACTCGACTCTTTTTTGAGGAAAGGCCAAAAGCCAACATGGGCTGATCAGGAGCTAGGGTAATATTTTAATTATTAAAAATTTATTTGGAGAAGTAAGATATGAACTATTCTTAATGTACAATGGATGGGGCAACAAATTTGGGGCTTGTGTACAGTTTATAATGGATTTCTAGTAGCCCACTAAGAAATTAGGATATTCTCGAATGAAGGAGAGACTACCAATTCGAATAAAATTAATTGAGAGGAAATCTTTTGATTAAATCCAAATCTTTAGGTTATTGAATCAAATTACTAATAAATTTTGTTTTCTTTATGCAGATATGGTCCACTTCTCTATCGCTCCATCAATTGTTGGATAATGATATGTTGGGGAACCCAACTTCGATAGCTGTATTCGAAAGTTTGAAGGATTATCCTGGAGCATGAATAAATCCTATATGGTGTGATGGACTCCTGCACCTAAGGAGTCAATGTCAATACATGTGGGATATAGTCATAAGGACACTTTATCAAAAGTGGCTCATGATGATGAACCATTGGTGCACTATTTATGCTTGCTCGTGACGAGCGAGAAGTAGTCGCAAGTTTGAGATGCTCACCAAACGAAAGTTCTCCAAATATATTGGAGATTCTTTTGGGCACACCTAAATGACATTTGAGTGGCACAAAGACATTGTGCTCATCTTCCAACACTAGAATGCGGCGATAGTGCCTCTATCACTGATCATCGTATTGTACATGATCGAGCTGATAGAGCGCTTGAAGCAAGCCGCTTTTTTCTCGCACTAAATAACTTAGAAAGATGCAATATTGAAAATCACTGCCCCAGTCTTATCTCTCATTCCTTATCACATTATAGAATGTCAAAACCTGAATAATACTATCCAATGGTAACTTGCGTTAATTTAGAACTTGAGAAGGATCAGCAACTCCATACATGAGTCGGTGAACTTAATGAGAGGTTCGTCGTCTCATTCTCATCCTTTGAAAAGAAAAGAAGACACGAAGAAGAAAGCAAGAAGGTACATGGTTCCATGCAGACACCCATCAGGCTCACGACCTCCAAAGACCAAGCCGATAAGAGGTCAAGCTGAATTTCTTCTTGCAAAAGCGAAAGCGACTGAAAAGAAACTATCCTCATTACATTGCCTCCCTGGATTTTGAACAACAGCAGAAATAAGCAGAGCTATTGCTGACAAGATATTATATGATAACGCTTGTAATTTCCTTCTATTATGGTAATTAGTGACTAGGTATTGGATACCGTAGCCCTGTTACCATATTTATAATTCATTGCAGGGATTTGTAGGTCAGAGAAGATTCTTTGCAAGATGAAGAAATTCCTGAAACATTAGAGATGGAAACTATGTCCAATTCTAGCTTTAGAAATTTTGAAACTGTACATTTGAATCTCATATCTTGTTCCTATGATATCAATTTTTCCAGTTTCTTTTTAAATATTTATTTCTATAGGCCTTTGGCCATAAATAATTATGAAATTTCAATAAAGAACATGAGTTTGTTAATGTCATTTGTGAATGGTATTACTTGCTGTTATATGGATAATGACATGATGGTAATATATATATATTTATCACAGCATGTTATATGGTAGTCTATTTTACTGGCAAGCATCCTAGAGTTAGATATTATATCTAATATTTACTTATGGCACGTAGGCTAGTCATATAAATACAGAATAGAATAAACATGTTGACTCATAAGGAGAATCCTCAAATTTAAATGATTTGTGAGATCACTTCTAACTCTATGATGCCTGATCTTCTGGTAAAATGACCAATACCTTCATTGAAAAGGTGAGAGAGCAATGACCTCTTAGGTCTAGTCATATACTAATGTTATGTGACCAATAGCATCAAGTGCCAGAGTGGAATATTTCTACTTCACATTCATAAATGATTCTATCCAGATATGGATATGTCTATCTAATGAAATATAAGTTGATTCTTTAAAATGTGTCAAACGATTTCGAAGTGAAGTAGAAATAAACTGAAAGATTTATTAAAATTCTTCGCTCGAAATCGAGGAGGAGAATACCTTTCTGATTGAGGTCTTATATATCTAGGAGCGAATAATCGAAATTTTTCCAATGGACTTCCTCTGAAATACAATAGCATAATGGTGTGTCTGAAAGGAGGAATCGGACTCTATTTAGACATGGTCTATCTATGATGGAAATTGCACTTACCGATAGCCTTTCAAGGATACATGCAACTCAAATTGCTTTGTTATCGTATTACTAGGGTGCCAAGTACAGTCGTAGTTTAAAACCATATGAGATATGAATAGCGGTCGTAAGCCAGCACTTTCACTCCTTAGAATTTGGTGGGTGCCCGACTTATATCAAACGTTAGTTACAAGCAAACTTGGACTTAGCTCTTACAAAGTAATACATTTCATAGGATATCACGAAAGGAGACCACAAGATACTATTTCTACCATGCAATAAACAAAAGGTGTTTCATTCAGCTTTAGAGCAATCTTTTTGAAAAAGTAGTTTCTTCCTTGATGAAGGAACTGTTGCCCTAAGGTTGACTTGATAAAGTTCAATAGGTAGAAATCCTACATCGAAGTTGAACCTATGTTAGATTTGATCAGATCAAATCTAAGCTAGTGAACTACACCATTAAGCGATCCGTCGAGTACCCCACCAATCCAGATAGATACTATGGATTTCTGATCAGATGGTGATCCCATTCAAATCGATGAGAACCGTGAGGACCCGATCACTTATATGGATGCGATGCAGAGATTCCGATCTCGAAAAATGCTTAGAAGCCATGAGATCCAAATGGATTCCTAAAGGTCAATGATGTCATGACATTAGTTGACCTCATCTAAAGGTTGAAACCATGGTTAAATTGATCTTCAAAAGGAAGAGGGGGACCGCAGATGAAAAGATGAGTCTATAAAGTCTCCGTTTGGTGTTTTTTTTGTATCGGGTTGGGGGTGGGTGGGGGGTGGGGCGTGGGGTTGCCAAAGGGATATCGTCAATGATTATGGCTATTGACTATGGACGAGACGTCCCCATAGGCAAATGCTCAAAGTTCATATCGATCATGCTTGCCATTGCTATCTATCAGACTATTGAAATCTGGCAGAGTGATGTGAAGACAGCTTCCTAAATGGAGAGCTGATCGAAGAGTTAATATGGTACTTGAAGGGAATCCTGATTTCCCGTCCAGGGTTCGGTCAGACTGAATTAGATCAACAGATCATATTCCAAAAATTTTCTCTTGATCCAAATCAGATCTTGATATATTCCAGCTCTGATTCTATATTTAATAAACAAAATTAAAATCAAGATAATAAATCAAATTCAATTACCTGAATTTGGTAATCGCATTACGCTATAGATGAATCCTATTGCAGCGAAGGTTCTGGATTCTTAAGCCATGCAAGCGCCTGCCTCTACCGGTACCACCAGTTGATGCTGGAATCCTCTCTCTCTATCACACCTCCCAAAGATCAGATCTAGATCCTGATCTGGAGGACTTCAAAAACTTTTGAAATCTGCAGTCGTCCTTTGTGCAGCCAGGCAGCTTCTTGCTTTGATCGCCTTTCCTTATTCTGAAGTCGCACCAAACCTAATCACAAACACCTTTTTGGACGTGAGAGCAAGAGAAAGAACATGCATGAGAGGGAGAGGCCACTTGTGGGCGTATCTAGAATCAATTGGAATTAGGGTTGGGCGCAGGGTCTATTATAGACCTCTTATGATCACTCCTCTCTCTCAACCAATCACAACCCTATTGTGAAAACAATTAAATCTGATTGGTTTGAATAGAGACCCTGGATTCCTACTTAGAGGGTGCCCTTAAGACCAAGTCAATGACTGGATTCTTATTAGACCTGATGGAATCCAAAAGGGAGGTGGAGTCCGTTGTCCAACAGGACTCTTTAAGGCGCCTCCTACTTGGGCCTTCCACCCACCCTTGGCGTGCGCCCTTCTCCTTTTGCCTAGGTTCTGGAGGGACAGGCCCCACCAGCTCTCCAATAGTTCATTGACATGTGTCAAAAATTCCCAAAGGGTGAATGGTCATTGTTGACCAGTCAAGAAGGTGACTTTTGACCAATGTCAAAGAATATGAGAAGGCAGGTGGACAAAAATGGCAGGTAATGTTCTACAAATAAGATCAACCTATTCTGACTTGGACAACCTCTGTTCAGTCAGACATAAAAAGGCCTCCTGATTGAGCAAAACTCCTTTGGCTCAGTCAGGACAACTTATTTAGATAGTAAAAGAAGATCGTTAGGTTCAATCGATGCTAGCACGATTCCTTGAACCAATTGAATCTCATTCAGCATCAATTGAACTAGATCAAAGTTCAATGATGATCACCAGATTCATACCCTTGTTTGTGTGACCGCAGTTAGTTTCAGTTCTTGTATTGGTAATAGGAATATGTCATGATCTCATATATAGACATCATGAAACTCTCTTTCGATGGATCAGAATCTTCTATTCGAACAGCTTAGATATGATCGATCATCTAAATCATTCTAATTGCTCCTCAAAATCCACCATGACAACCTTAGCAGTATATGGTGGCAAACCCATTCAGAGCTTAATGTGAACCTCTTGGGCAGCTACCTTGTTGATTCACAGTTCTTCAATCTTGAGCCCTGAATCAATAGGGTTAAGGTGAACGTCAAACCTCTATCCTGTCATAAATGAGTAATCAGTCCGATATCGAGTCCAATATAAAAATCTAAATAGAAACTCTTCTATTATTTCACTCGCCAGGCCATCGGCTTTCAGGACTTGATTTCATGATCATTCATAGCACTTCCTCTACCACGAGGTAGATTAGATCCCAATCTTGAGCAATCCATTTCTACAAGAACATGTCACAGCCACATACACCTCAGGGTTCCATATGGCTAGGAGACCGAGTAATGGTGTAGTCAAAACATACACCCTCTCAGTGAACTGCCATGATGTAATCTCTCAGGTAAAGAACCAGACACTACTCAAATTGCAGCATCGATGCTCAGTCATCTGATGAGAAGGTAGAACTCCTAATGAACTACTCGAGGTGCACCTTTTTCAGTGCCTTTCTCTTTCTCGTAACAATATCTGTACCTCGCTCCGGTGTCTTCCACACCGTAGACTCCAGACTCATCTATCTAAAGAGAAGCTCCGTACACCAACCTCCGATAACATCACCATCCTCTGTTATTATTCTATGGTCGGCGAGCTGTTTATTGAGTAATCAACTGATTAATTCATGTCTTAAATTTTCCAACTCTTTGTAAAATATGAAATTATCATTACCATTAACTCAAAGATGTTCCACAGACACTATAATACACATATTGATAGAAATTAACCCATTCCCATTAAAATAATAATTGTTTAAAAAATTACAATGCCCCTAGAAGTGTATTAAACAATGTCAGCCAATTCTGCTTCTAGGGCACATATATCTATACAATCTCCCCACTTTCCTAAAGCCAATTGGCGTCACAAGTCTAGTCCCATCTTCTCAAGGTGGGCTCGATCTTCGCTGCACCAACGGCTTTGTAAGTGGTTTCGCACATTATCTGCGGATTGACCTCTTTGACTCAACGTAACCTTTCTCAAGGTAATAGCGGATGAGATATATCGCCGCTCATGTCTTGACTTCTGTCGAACCCGCTCCTTAGCATGGGCTATGGCGCCATTTGTTCGCATAAAAGAGAATGGTATCTGATGCATTACTCCCATTTCTGCAGCACAACTTCTTAGACCAGAATGCTTCCTTTGCAGCCTCTTGTGCGAGCTATATAATTCTGCTTCCATGGTGGAACTGCTATCTAAACTAGTTTGCTTGAACTCTGTCCATGCGACAGCTCCACCATTGCATCACACAACAGACATCCAGCATGTCGACTTTCCGATCATCTATATCAGACAATGAATCCGAGTATGTGTACCTTGGAACTTGGAGTTCTCAGTTACCAAAGACCAAACATCATATCCTTATTCTTCTCAAGTATTAAGGATATCATTTCAACATAGAAGTCCAGTGTCTTTACTGGGATTTGACTGATATCTGCTTGTGACACCTCCACAGCTGCTAATATCAAGGTCGGTACATAGCAATGGCAAGGTCATGAGCTTCCCATTGCTACGAAGCATAAGGGATCTTGCTCAGCATCTTATTTCCCTCAAGGTGTGGCTGGGCAACATCTTCTGAAAGATGAATACCATGTCGAGAGGGTTATTAATCCCCCTTAGGTTTTCCATACTAATATTCCTCTTTAGTACTTTCTCTATGTAATTTTCTATATAGTCCAGCATCCTATTCGGTCTAATCCCTATAGACCTTTAATTCCTAAAATAAAGATTGCTTCACCAGGTCTTTCATGGAGAATTCCTTAACAACCACATCTTGACTTGATGTCCACCAGATGGAAATATCATCCCCAATTAAGGAGCATGATCATCCACGTACATACGAGGAAGACAACACGCGTCTCCCCACTCGACCCTTTGAAAATACATGGTTCCTCTTCGTTTTTGAATAAAAACTCTTTTATCACATCCATGAGAACGATTTCAGCTCCGAGATGCTAGATCAAGATCATATATGAACTTTGCAGCTTGCAAACCCTCGTGATCACGTATCACTGGATGGAAACCTAGCGCTTGGTTTCCATAATAGATATCTTCCTCAAGAATCCCATTCTAAGAATGGCCGTTCACGTTCCATTTGCCATATTTTCCATAATCGAAATACGGATGCAACGCAGCCATGTCGGATTGGATTTTAGCATGCTACGGAGAACAAGGTATCCTGATAGTCAATGCTCACGTTGATATCCCACCTTTTGCACCAGTCTAGCCTTGACTTGCTCCAGCATGTCCCATCTGTCACCAATCTTTCTGCTGAAGAATCCACATTTACCCCCAATCACGTACGCTTCACTCCATATCCTTCTGGTGGATCTGACAAGGTCCATGACTTGGTTGAGTTTGTCATCGGTCAATTTCTGACTTCATTCGCCTCAAGTCATTTATCGGATCGATATCTGATATCGCTTGTTGTGTGTAGGTTTTGGGATAATTACATGAGCACAGTACTATGAAGGAATATTTTTTAATACAAATCCTATGAATAATACTAAGTATTTTCAGGAAGGAAAATCTTATTGATTACAGGTGAGGAGGTAGTGTGTTTATTTGTTCAGACCATGATTGTTTGCACTTGGTACGTACAGTTCTGGCATTGTGAGACGTTCTAATCAAATTAATCTTGCTTTCCAAGACAATCTTGAATAAACTATTTTAGAACGATATGGCATTCAGATCACAATAAAATGGTGGTATTCTGAATGTAGAAAATCAATCCTAATGACTCTATAGAATATCCTATGTAGGATATTAAGTAATAAAGGACCATAAAACTATGAACTTTCCAGCATATTGTATTTTACATAAGCGGACACCAAAAATTTGAGATTGATACCATGGTTTCTTACAGTCGATATCTCATACGGTTTGTAGCGAAGTTTTCAGAGGAACAATAATCATAAATAGATTGAAGTTAATAATGAAGTTTCAAAGATAAAATCTGGTGCAGTTGTGAAGCTATATGGATAAAATATCAATAGAGTCCGTAATTTCTCTATTTGTGAATCGTTGAGTGTTGAGGTGTTTATGGATATTGAGAGACTATGCATTTTCCAATAAGATAGTCTAGAAATTTGATAAGTAATATATACACTAGATCTGATAGACCGAACATTAATGGTTTCCATTTGTTTTTTATTAATATAAATTCTTGAATTTTCAAAGGACTCTAGACTATAATGTTCAATAAATAACAAGTCCAAATATAATAGATCATGCGTGAAAGGTAATGAAGTTATGACAAAAATGTATCTAGAGGAATGAATGGCGCACAATCATATGTATAGGGCCAAGAATTGTGCCGATATCACCATGTAAAAAAAGGAGTTTAGTGTATTGTTTAAGACAAGATTAATTGGATAATAAAAAGTCATGGATAATCAGCATATCTCCATTGTTAATCATATATTATGCTATATGACTCCTAATTAGGTGCATACGATATTATGTAAGTTTGGACATCATGTCACTACGTCGAATTTGGCATCAGGCACTGTCCGATATTTAAAACAGGTAAATCAAACTAGAACACGATAAAGACGACATCTAATAAGTGAGAAACTCCATGCTGAATTATTTATTATCATATTAATAAGATTAATGTTACAATGAGAGTTACAATAAGATCACATAATTCTTGTGCATAAGCATGAACTAGAAAATAAATCCTGCATAGCTGACAAGCAACATAATCAGGATCTTTAAAACTAAGTCTAAAACACAGGTAATGCGCACAGAGGGTAATGTATTCCACAAACGACTAAACATGCAGCCAACTCTTGCCTCCTATTACCTGATATGAGGCGTAGAATCATGTCTCCATCCCTCAGCCTCCTGCTACCTCAAACCCTGCAATAGAATACCAGAATGATAACGTACAAACCAGAGTCAAGCACTCCAGCTGAGTGCAGAAGAAACCGTAAGGTTAGATCTCAATAACAGAGCATACCTCTAGAAAGGACCTTCCTTCTTTTCTTCAGGGTGCTCGGTAAGTAGCGGGCAGTTTCCGCTTCCAATGGCCGTCGCTGTGCTAATGAAAACAAGCTTGTCCTCTTGCCATCGACCTCTTCTTCGTCTCCTTCTCTCGTCTTGATCCTTTCTACCTTTTGCTTTTTCACAGACTTCTCTTTTCTTTCCATAAGATTTCTTTTGAAGAAGTCCCGTTCCATAGTCAAGAACGAGCCCTTTAGAAATCTTTCAGATAGAAAGCTCAGCGGTAACCAGCATATTCACTCAAACTCGCCAAGAATGAAAGAATTCTGAAGTTATGAGTGAATTCAATGATGCAACAACCACATAGCAACCTCAAGTCAAGGACTGAGACAATAAATACAGTTCCACCAAGTCCAAGTCAACTCAAGAACAACGAAAAGGCGGGCGACTTCCAAGACTCTTCACATCAGTAACTTATAACGATCCATATGTCACGTACACGATCTGAGACTGCTACTGCCGCCCAATCCAACGCAACTTTAGCATTACAAAAAGTCGTTTCGTACTTGATATTTGGCTGCGCGACTTGTTCGACCAAACATCTCCTGCATGGTGAGCCACACTTTGGCGCATCTCGATTATCTTCATGTTGGCCGGCTGTGAGCCATCAAGACAGAGCCCAAAGCAGTTAGTATCTGGCCTTATTGCTCGTCATCATCCATTTTTGCCAGAGACGTCTCTCTTGTTCAGATGGATGGACGAGCTGGTAGGTGGAGGGTCCTGATGCCAATAACATGTGTTTAAACTTCTCTGAACCAAAATATTTTTGTATTTCTGAGCCATATCTTTATAATTGGTCCAGTCCAGTCTTATTGTGTTCTGATACGTGCCAGGGTTGGATGCGAGACATTTTTCCTGTAGAGAGTCAAAAATTCATTAGATACTATAATTTGACTGATCCCAATTGTTAGGGATTTATTTTAAACAAAGTTAGCTCCCACTATTTTCTCGATCCCACACCCCCTTTGTAATAGAGATGCGAAATCTCGCGATTGATGATTTCTATGGTGGTTCGGTCTCCACCAACCTGACTCATCAGCCTTCACCTAAATCATTATTGTGATGGTTAGCCGAATAGTGAACAACTCTGTGTTTCAGTTATCTCTAATCATGGTGCCACCCAAACTGGTCCTCTAATTCATGATCTCACTATCGGAATATTGATACTACTCCTTAGTTAAACGTCAGCCACCAATTTGTCTGCACGAACTGGATCCTAATTGGGTCTCTCACCGGTATCCAAGGAATATTGAAGCCCAACTCATCCTCGCCAGCCCCATAGCAATTCTACGATGCCTAGAAGACATGGTTGCCGTCTTCCCCGGTGCAAAACTGACCACTGTATCCAGCCGAGAACATCAAGCGCGGGAAGGGCCGCCACGTCTACAATGTGGAAAGACCTCGGACTTACATCTTTTCTTAGGAGAATTGATTTCAGGTCTCATTAAACTAGAATGCTGGTTTAGTCATAACAATTATACTAACCTAAGTGGCATGTGTCAGGCTCGGATTAATGACCACCTCAGATCAGAACTGTGCAATAGATATGGCCAGGTAAGTGAGACCGGTGGAAGGAATATTGGCCATTACATCGCACAAGAACGCATTCAGGCAGGTAGGCTTCCAATTAAACAACCAGTCGAGTCCGTCTGTGCCAAACATTACCCTTAGACACTCAAATTGTTGTAGTAGAACCAATTGGGTTGCCTACATATCCAGACTCTACCTCTGAGCCTAATTAGGTGTTGCTTGTCGTGACTCGATCTTGACCCAGAACTTAAGTCCATTGGCTGGTCAATTTAAGCATCTGTTGATACCCATATAACCAACTCTTGAATTCGGTTTGATCAAGCCGCTTAGACCTAATTGAGTTTTCTACCCAAGCCCGAACCCAAGTATTATGAATATTGTCTAGATCGTGAAATTGCTCAATTTTTAAGACCTAATTGATAGTCATAAACTTAATTCTCGAATTAAGTTGGGTTCATAAATAAAATATGCACAATAAAGTCCTATGGAGTTTCAGGATCTAGTTTTTGCAGAAAGAAAGTATTTGGGTTCTGATCAGAACGACATAGCCCCCTAAAAACTCATAAACATCCCATCGAATGGAAAGAGAGGCCTTTAAATCCTTCTTCATTTTCTTATGACCGCGACGCCAAGGAGGAACGGCCTTAATCAGGACATGGTAAAATCTACAAACATGTTATAGATCTATATCATAGTATCTATAATACAAATTTAATCTAATCAAGGCAATATTTTGCAAAAACATCATCAATGTATCAAAGTCATGCATATTTACAGATCTAAATATTCACGATAATAATCTAAAAATAATAGATTTAGAATGAATCTAATCGAAAATATAATTCTAATCTAGACAATTATGTAGAAACTATCTAGCAAACTAGTCTAGTCATGGCATCTTATCATACTCATAATAATTTTTAAAAAATTAAATAATTTTATTTGCACTGTTTATCATGTTATATAAACACTTTAAAGAAAAAATAGTAAATAAAAATCTAAAAGTATGATTAATCATATTAAATCAAAGATATGCAAAACTAATTCTATAGACATTCTATTAGAACTATCATCATAATCTTCCATGTCTTAGATCCAACAAATTTAATTTTAATTTTTCTAAATTTCAGACTGATCACCATCTCATGTGACATCTAAAAACTTTATTTCTGAATTAAATAATAAAAATTAAATTCAAGTATCTAAACAATTAAACCATCGGCTCTGATATCCAGTTGAAGGGAATCCTGATTCCCGTCCAGGTACGTCCAGAATCTGATAAGATCAAGAATAATTTCAAAATTTTTCCTCTTGATCTCGAATCAGATCTGAATAATGTTGTAGATCTAAATCTCTTATTAATTTTAATAAAAATAAAAGCCAAGAATTAATATAAATTCAATTTACCTGATTTGGGAATCCTAACCGTGTAGATGATCTTGATTGCAAGCGGAAGTGTTGATCTTAGCCACGCCAAGCGCTCGGCTCTACCAGTATCCTCAGGGTTGGATCTAGAGATCCTCTTCTCTCTATCGACACCTCCAAAATCAGATCTGGATCTGATTCTGAGGATCTTCAAACTCTTTTGAATCTGACAGTCGTCTCTTTGCACCAGTTTGCAGCCTTCTTGCTTTGATCGCCTCTTCCTGATACTGAATCGCACAAGACTAAGTCCAAACAGGCTTTTGGACTGGAAGCAAGAGGAGAAGAGACCTATGGCGGTGAGAAGGAGGGGAGAGTGCAGCCTTGGGCGTAGTCTAATGAGCATTGAATAGGTGTTGGCGCAGGTCTATTTATAAGACCTCTTTGATCCAACTCCTCTTCCCTCTCACCAATCCAACCCTTTAATGAAATCAGATCTAAATCTGATTGTTTGAATAGAGACCCCTGGATTCCTCCTCTAGAGGGCACCTAAACCAGTCAACGACGATTCTTAGTAAAGACTGATTGGAATCAAGGAAGGTGGAGTCCATTGTCCAACAAGGACTCCTAGGCGCCTCCTACTTGGCCTCAACGTACCACTGCCGCGTGCGCACTCTCTCTTGCCAGATCTCTGGCCGCGGACAGGCCCGCACACAACTCTCCTAATAGGTGCATGCATAGATGGTCAAAAGTCTAAAGGTGAATGGTCGAATCGTTGACCAGTCAATAGATCGTCTTTTGACCAAAGTCAAGAGACAAGACAATGCAGTGGAACCAAAAATGGCAGGTAATTCTTACAAAATAAGACAACCTAATTCGACTTGACAACCCACAGTCAGAACCATATGAAGGCCTTATTGATGCACGAAACTCTCTGGCTCAGTTAGATAACTTTGTATGATAGACAAAAGAAGAACGTTAGTCAAATCGAGTGCTACACGATTTTCCTTGAACTAATTGAAGTCTCACAGTCAAGTAACAGATCAGTTCAATTGGATTAGCACCAGATTCAACCCTTGTTTGTGTGCCCAGTTAGGTTCATTCTTGTATGTAATGGGATATGTCAATGATCTCTATCAAGACAGTCATCGAAATCTCCTTTTGATTGAATCAAGAACTCTTCTGATTCGAACACTAGGAATGACGACATCTATATCATTCCTTAATTGCTCCAAATCCACCCGTGACACCTATAGCAGTATATGGTGCAACCCATCAGAGCTGAATGTGAAACCCTTGGTGCAGCTACCTGTGTGATTCAGTATCTTCTATCTTGAGCCCGTCCACAGATTGGTTTAAGTGAACCGTCAAACCCTAGTCTTGTGTCATATGATGTAATCATTCGATATTCGAGGTCCAATGGTTGAAAATCAAAATAAGAAACTCTCAATTATTTCACTCGTGCCATGGCCGATGCCTTCAGTGAACTTGTATTCTCATGATCATCATAGGGCTACTCCTCTACCCACGACCGTAGGAATAGATCCAACTTGATCATACCATTCCTGACAAATGAAACCTAGTGTCACATGCGCCAACATCACACCTCAGGTTTCATAAGCTAGAGATCGAGGGTAATGGTAAGTCAAACTATAACGCTCAAGGTGATACTCCGATGTATCCTCAGGTTCAAGAAACAGACACACTACTGCAGGCATCGATCGAGGTCATTGACGAGAAGGTAGACTTCTAAGACTACTGCGAGGTGTCACTTGCTCATGCCCTTCGTTCTCTAACGAAGTATTACTCTTCGCTAATCTCACTCGACCGGTGTCTCCACACGAGACTCGAAGGACTCACATCTACTAAAGAGAAGCGATCGTACACCAACCTTCGACAATCACCAATTCCTCGTGAAGATCCTATGGTCGGGAGCTGTTTATCGAGTTAGATAATGATATTTCAGTCTAAAATTTCAACCTCTTGAAATATGAATTATCATGTACCATTAAACTCAAAGATTATCGAAGACCCTAAAAACTTAAACATATATGTCGATAGAAAATAAGTCCATTTCATTTAATTATGAGTCAAGAAGTTATATAATTTTGCCCTAAGAAGTGCTATGACAATGGTCAGCCAAATTCTGCTCTAGGGCAACATATTCTAAGCAGGTACAACTGAGAGGGTTCACATGCCACACGAATGAGTCTAAGGTGTTGCAAAGCTTCAGAAGATCCATTTATGGATGAAGCAGACTCGTCCTCATGAGTTGTGAACATGCATTTTGAAAAGTGATTCTAAACATATTGGCTTCATTAGAGAAATGAAGAAAAACTCTGCATTTCAAATTGGAACCAAAGTAGTCCTACGTATGGTATTCCTAGATTATAACGTGAATGATATTCTTCTTAATCGAGAATGACCGCCCGGACTATTAATGAAATAAAAGTATTGTGTTGTCATCGACAGTTCTCTAGGAAGTATTGAGTGAAGCATCCTCATCTTAGGGAATGTAGATCAATAGGGATAGATCTAAAAGGAATGCTTGGTAAATGTCGCCAATCCACGTACCATAAGAAACTATGCGAGAGAGGTTCACATGAAAGAATTTAAACAAGGGCATCTTTGATAGACCAAGAAATTTCTCTCTCAAAGGATGTCCGACAACTCACTGAAGAGAGAGAGCGTAGATAGATAGATTTTATATGCTTCTAGTGGGTCCTATATATAATGCAACGTGTCATGTCGAGACCTGACGTGCATACCTCACTAAGCAGGAGTGATAGAACAGTCTGACCTAGAAAAAATAACTGAAGAGATTGTTAAACCATTCCTTATAGAAAATAGGCCATGAGTGATTTTGGTCGAATACGCATCACGTAACAGCAATTGCGTTAAATTTTATAGATCTACCACCCGTATCTTCAATACACTCATTATACCACTGCATCAATCCGATGATAAGTAAAAAGTGTGTTGTGGTATATCTTACTCACAATGAATGAGCCATCTGCTGAAAAAATTACAGCAGGCGATACAGTTGCTGACTCTATTCTGCAAGTAGAGTACATGGCAAGCATTAGATGCATAAAAGAAGCTGTGTGCTGAAGAATATTCATTACCTCTGGAGCTCGGGTAAGCACCCTCAATTGATTGTCCAGTCCTACTCTACCTGCGACAGGGCACCCGGTGCCATAGGCTCAAGCAAAGAACCGGAAGGCACAGCAGCAAACAAAAGCACAATCTACAGCCACTTTCCATTTGGTCCAATGAGATCATGGATTCATGTGAACGTCGACCTTCAAAGATCGACAGAAAGGTAGACACATAGCCGACCGCCTTCACTAAGAGCCCGCACAATCAAGAGTTTGACAAGACCAAAAGTCAGAAAGAGTGGGTAATTAGAGTAATGTAAGTCCGGTCGTTTAGAAAAGTGGAGTTGTGTGAAATTTATATCCCAAGCCAATCATGCAGTCTATGATGGTTGATATTGTAAAGTTGATTTTGTATTAATAAAAATTTGGCACCCTTTCATCATAGAATTTATATCTCTGATTGAACTCCATTATTGGTGATGAAGTCTTAGGACATTTTAGACTTTGATAAAAGAGAGGATATAGATTATTAGTTCCTTAAAATTTGTTCCACGACCAAATGATAGACTTTAATAAGAATGAATAGCAGTTACGAGCCAAGGCGCCGTGTGCCCAATATAAGGTGTTTGTCCTCTAACCAGATGTTGTGGAATACTAGTATGGCATACAGGTGAGATATATGGGTACATCATCAATGACAATGACCAACTCTAGAGCATTCTGCTGTTGAGAATGTCTCTGATGGGATATAGGTATAAGTATTACTTAGACCTGAGATCACCTTAGTGACTTGCAAGCAACTAACTGTGTTTTAGTATCGGACTAACTGAATTTCTAATTTAATAATGGAAAGCTTCTAGGCACAGTCAAGTACTTGCAAAGTTAGAGTGTGATCAAGATAGAATTGTCCACTCTAAGAGTTGGAGAAGAATGTATCACTGTATTTCAATATAGCAAAACCTTGGCCAGGATAATCTATCAGATGGATTTGGTATTTTAAAATATAATGTAGATAATCTGATCAGAGTTGATAGTTAAACTCTGATGTGTCCTACGAGCATTATGGTCAGAAGGATGAATTATATGAAAACAATATCCGCATGGGTTCTAAGGATGGTGTTCTACACCTTCGACCTATCCGACCATCGGATATCATTGCTAGATGGTCACTTTGATTGGTAGAAAAATTTATTCCTATGCTACTGGCTTAGGTTCGAACCTATGAGGTTACACACATTAGAGCTTATGATCTGATCGGATGGTTGATCAATGATTAAGAATCATTCTAGGGTTAAACAATCAATATGATTGGTGTTTAACCTAGTGCAAGTATTGCAGGAAGATCGATTAGCAATTAGATTGCTAATTGACTTAATTTGATTAAATCAATAAGTTGAGATTAAGTCTAATTAAATATAATTTAATTAAATTTGGTTTAGACTTGATTGGATCAAGTTCAATTGGTTTATTGGATAAGCCAAGTGCAAGAAAGAACTAGTCCTAGTCTAACTAGGACTCGAATTAACCCAATTTTCTAATTTGATTAGAAAATAAATCAGAATTAAATCTAATTTAATTAAGTTCTTAAATAAGTTAGGGTCTTATTTAATTAGGTTGATTTAATCTTGATTTTATTTGGTTAAAAGATCTTGTTTAACCAAGTCAAAATAGGAGTCCTAGTGTGACTAGGACTCCCTATCTCCTTGCGCTACCTTGGTCCCAATGCCCCCCATACCTATTTTTTAGGTATTTTTCATGGAAAATCTATTTCTTCCTGATTTCTGTGCCTCCTCTCTCCCTCCAAGTCATATTTGGAAGTTAGGTGGAAGACCAAGTCAAAGGAGGAATTGATTTTGCTTAGGATTCTATGGGATAGAATCCTTGTTGACCAAAACATCTTCCCTTGAGTGCCACCCCTTCTTTTAATTAATTCTTCTCTTATTTCATGAAAATAATCTACTTTCTTGTGCACCCTCTCTTGCTGGTCCATGCCAAAAATTATGGAGGAGGTGCCCAAGAGTTGAGCGCCCCAACAACTTCCCATGTTTGGATATTCCTAGTCTAGGAATTTGACCTAACTTGGACTCTTCTTTTTTTCTATTTATTGGATAAATTTTGTTCTAATCTTTTTGTGAAATATAAATCTTTGGGAGAGGTTTGGGGTGTGAAAAACTCAGTGAAAGTGGGTCCTTGGGCATGGGGGTTCCATAGGCACCAAACTAGGTGTTTAGGTAAGAGAAAAGAGAAGAAGAAGAGGGTCTTCTTTTAGGGCTATTTTATTTTCAATCTCTCCTCCTTTCTTTTGAGTTTTTTTGAGAGACTCTTAGATCAGTAAACTCTCATCTTTCTTCTCATATTTTGAAGAGTTCAAATTTTAAAGGAAGCATCACATCGACCGTCGAAGAAGGATCAACATAGTATTAGCATGCTGTGCCTGATTTCTTGCATCAGACTTCAGATCAGAGATCGTAGGCTCATGTGGATGACTCCTAAAGGTTGGATATATGTGCGGCTCATGACTTCATCCTCAAGCCCGGATCAGCAAGTTAGAACGTCTAAACTTGCTTAGGTAATAGATCTGATCTATAAACTTCATACCTGTATTTGATGTAGTGTAGATCTAGGTTGATTTGATCAACCTTTTTTTTTTATTTAATTTTAATTTTTGATTTAATATCATACTTTGATCATGTAACAGATATGAGATCTAAGTATTTATATGGTTATTTAAATAAATTTTAGATTTATTTAAGTTTTTCGCTGTAAGATCTTAAAAAAATTTAAGATCTACCCATAAAATCCTAGATCTGGTTCCTTCAGAGACTTCTAAGCCAGCATCCTCAGAGCTTTCAGGATGTCGTCTGTGATGTGATTGTGAAGATTCTTCGAGATCCACAACTATGTAACTAGCTGAACTTGTTATCCTAGCCATCATATCAGATAATTCTACTAGTAAACTCTTTTTCTTATTTTAAGCTTTCATATTTAGAATATTTACATATTTAGTCTTGAGTCAAGGAAAGAGATGTAGGGGCTAAAAATTCAATCTGACCATCTAATTGATGGGTCGGGGGTGTCTATAGCTCCATATAATTAAATAAAATGTATAAAAATAATCTATTTGAGAATCGAAGAAGTATATCGAAAGATATATCTCCATATCGAAACTTATTAATAATATTTTATTTTTTTATTTCAGGATGCTAGACCATCTGGCTCTCATCTACTAGCTGCTAGAGAGGAGGAGGAGGATAATGAGAAGAATTTGACCTAATTTTTTTATTTTTATATATTATATTTTTTGATACTCCTTATAAAATTATATAATTTATATTTTTAATATAATAAGATTAGTTTATTATTTATAATTATCATAATATCTTTGGATTTTAATCATAATAGATGTTAGAAACCATAATTCATGATTATGATTAATTAAAATATATTTTAAAAAATATTATTATAACTTTTTAAAAAAATAAATTTAAATATTATCGATGGTATTAATGATGGTTGAAGCCATCACTAATAACATAATACTATTATTATTTTTTAAAAAAATATAAATTTAACTATTACTGATGCAATTAAGCTTTTGCTAGTAATTATTAGCAATGGCATTAGTGATAAAAAAGCCATCACTAACTATTTTTAAATTTTTTTAAATATTTTATTTAAAAATTAAAAAATAAATAGCAATGAAATATAGCCATCGCTAATGTCGTCACTAATAACTAGCAGTAGCGATGACTAAGGAGCCCATATCTAATAGCTAGAATTAGCCACTAAGTTTTTTTCGATCACTAATTAGTGACGGTTGCCGTCGCTAATAGTATTAGCGATGGCAAAATATATATTAGCGATAGCAATTAGCTGTTGCTACTAGTTTAATTTATTATAGTGAATTTTTAAGTTCAAGCATTGCTTGGATTTGGTTGGTATTTGCTACATTTGAGTTTTTTCCTTTTTGGATCTAGTGGAGAAGATAGAGAAGGTTTCTGCTATATTTGGTGTGGCTTGACCTAATTTTCAAGCCACGGTGGAGATTTGTTATGTGGCTTTAAAATTGTGAGCTAAGGAAGTTTTCTTTTTTTTCCTTTGGTGCCCTAGTTGTCTACAATTGGGACATATGGTATATTTGTTATATGGTTTATATCATATCTCTATAAATGGGACATATGGTATATTTGCTATCTTGTTTTAAAATATATCATATCTCTATAAATAGGATATATGGTATATTTGTTATCTAATTTTAAAATATACTAATATCTCTATAAATAAAATATATGGTATATTTGTTATGTGGGTTTTTAAATTATATCATATGTTTATAAAAAGGGTCATAAGAGTCATAGTCAGTGTGATTTCCATTTGATAGTCACCACCTATTTAGAGAGAGTTTTAGATTTGAGAGCTCTTGTTTTGTGTAAGATTTGGATGTATTAGGATTTTAGATTTGAGAGATAACCATTATTCTTGTACTCTAATTTTATTATAGTGGAATCCTTCTACTCTGTCCTCGTCCATGGAGTTGGCATATTGCTGAATTGCATAAATTACTGTATGATTTTATTTTCCTCTTTACTTCTCATATCAAGCATAACTGGGATCTTATGTCAAAAGTTTGCCAAATTAATAGACAAAGAGTTTGAAATGAGCATGATAGTTGAATTAACTTTTTTCTGCGGCCTTCGAATAAAGCAAATAGATGAGGGGATCTTCATCAACCAAAGTAAATAGATAAGAAAAATTTTGAAGAAATTTGGGATAGAGAATGCCAAAAGAATAGATAACCCTATGAGCTCCTCATGCAAACTTGACCAAGATAAAAATAGTAAATACATTGATCCTAAACTTTATAGAGGAATAATATGATCTTTACTTTATTTAGTTTCTAGTTGACCAAATATCATGTTCAGTATTTTTTATGTGTACTAGGTATTAATCTAATCTTAAATAATCACATGTTGTTGCTGTTAAAATAGTTTTCAGATACTTAATTGAAACTCAAAATGTTGACCTATGGTCTAAGCAGTCCGCTATTGATCTAATCGACTATTCAGATACTAACTTTGCTGGATAAAATTAGATCAAAAGAGTACTAGTGGAACTTACCAATTTTTAGGAGTTAATTTGGTTTCTTGGTTTAGCAAAAAATAAAATTCAATTATATTATCTACAACAAAAGATGAATATATTACAACTGAAAGTTATCGTGCTTACCATTTATATATCATTATATAAATGGATCAAACAATAACTAGAAGATTATGACATCAAATATAATAAAATTTCTATAAGATGTGATAATACTAATACTATAAATTTAAATAGAAATCCATTCTATACCCAAGAACTAAGATTAGACATTATTTTATTACAAATCATGCAAATAATTATGATGTGGTGCTTGATTTTGTCTTAGCTGAAAAATAAATTGCTGATATTTTTACTAAGCCCTTGTGTGAAGAAATATTTTATATGATTAGAAGATAACTAGGGCTCTATGATTCTTTAAGTGTTGGGGATCTTTCTTGGGCATGAAGACCTAGAGAATAGCAACAAAACACCTTAGAACCTTGGGCATGGAAGCTTGAAAAGCTACATAAGAGAGGACTGGAAGATTAGGTAAGGTGCTAGGATTTCTAATTCCTTTTAGATAAGGAGTATGGGGCAGCATCTCTTGGCTGGTTTGTGGCATGGGAAAGAGAGGAGAGAGAGGAGAGTTATTAGGAAGAAAAGTTATTTGATTGATTGTATTAAATAATATATAGTGAAATATTTATATAAGGCTCACATGATTCTTAGTCAAACTCGAAATCCTTTCCTAATTCAATTAGGAAGCCTAATAACTCTAGCTCAAAAACTCCCATGGCTAACCTAATATGATTTCACTCAACCCAAGCTTATGTACACCCATGACTTGACATGCTCGTATCCCCTTGGATCCAAACCTAGCCTAATTATGGATTAGATTACTCAAGACCAAATCTCTAGATCTTAAGATCGAGGAGGGCCGAACCTCCATCCTAGGACAAAATCGGTTCTAGCCCTAGGATCCAAACTAGTCCTAGACTCATGGAGCCAATACCATGGCTCCTTACCTGGCCTTGCAAGGCTTGGTAGTACCACACCTGAGCCTACAATCTTCACTTTGGCATGGTGCTCCAAACCCTTGCAAACTTTGCACAGTCCATCTACACCAACCTATAGTCGCTATGCAATCTGACAGCACCCTATGTAAACTCCATCACTAATGCCAAATCCTTTAGCCTTGGAGCTCCCTTGGAGACCTCTGAGATATCCACCTTGGGCTGAGGGTCCTTCCTTGCATTTGGGCACTCACTTACATTCTGTAGACTTTCTTCTGCTGAATAGTTGCACCAATTGCCGCTTCAGGTTCTCTTTGAGAGATCGCAGCTCTTCTGGCATGCTCTGAATCCACCTATCTTCTCCATGGCTTGCCTCAGCCTCCTCATAGATTTTAGGGTCTCCATACGCTGCCATCAATGCATATGATAAAGTGTCTTTGAAGCCATACCTCTCTGGTTGCTTCACATTTTGCATCGATTTATGCAGTGCAACACCACTGCTGGTGCTGGAATTTTTATCCTTCTCTTGCACCCCTTGGCCCTGATTGTGCCAAAACTCCCTCCACATGTGAAAGCACCTCTACATGATGCTCCACCTAAATATCAAGTCTTTCTGGTGCATCTGCAAAAGATAAAACTAAAAATGAGGTCAGTTGTCCAATGCTATCCTATTGGGCCTCCTACTGCTCCTTCACTACTACTGTTGCTATTTCGGATCCTCCATACACCATAGATCCTTCCAAAACCATCAAGAAAAAATTCTCCTCCTTTGAGTCAGCAATGGCACTCAAGAAATTAGTCCCTTTTCTTTCTCTCTTGCACTTCTTCCTAAGCAAACAATCCCACTTAAAGTGCCCTGCTTCATTATACTTGAAGCATCCTACCTCCTTGCCGGCTTTTTGGGACTTGTTCCACCCCTTGTGTTCGGTCCTATCATTCCCTCTCCTGGGCCTCTCCTCTACACTGAGGCCCTCCTAGAAAACACCCTCTCTTGTCATCAATTCCCTCTGCTCATTAGACCTGAGAATTGAGACTATCTCCTCGTAGTGTAGTGTCTCCTTTCCATATAGCAAAGTCATCACCAAAGGATCAAAACTACTGGGCCATGATCATTGTAAGAGCAAGCTCTTGTCCTTCTCTTCCATCTTCATCCTAAGGTTTAGCAAATCCATGCTCATCTAGTCAAACTGCTAAATATGACTAACAATGTCCCCACCTTCATACATTCGAAGATTGTACAATTGCTTCTTCAGCATTAACTTATTGCATATATTCTTTTCTATATACATGGTGTGCAATCTTGACCACAACCCCTTGGGGGAGCTTTCCTGTAATATGCCATACAAAACTGAGTCCACCAAACAGCCCCTAATCATCAAACATACCCTATTTTCTAAGAAACTCCTCTGTCTATCTGTCATATCCTTCGACCTTTTCTCTAAGGCCAGATCCAACCCAAGTTGGACTAATAAATCCTTCATTCTAACCTTCTACATCAAGAAGCTTTCCTTTCCATCAAACTTCTCAAACTCTACTTTCAATCCACCACTCATGGTCAACACCAACCACAATTATATCAAAAGTAAATCAGATTTGAGAAGATATACCTTGGAAGAGGGTGTGCAGATTTTTTTCTTTCCTGACGGATCTCCTTCCTTCTTCCTCCCCACATAACCAATTGTTTGGGGGCTCCTTTCCTTGATTCCTCTTAGATGTAGAGCTCCTCACTAAGATCTGGAATATCTGGAACCAGCAAAAGAAGGATCCAAAAAGGGTGCAAATAGGGATTCCTTGCATGACTAGGACTTCTCTTATAGGCAGCCTTGCGCTCCATGAGCTTCTTTTTCTTTTCCATGCCCAACCTGGCTTCTCCTATACTTCTACCACGTGTAGAGGTCCTCATCAGGCCTCTGAAACCTAGAAACACCAAGAAGATTCATCTAAAAAAGGAGGGGATAAGGATTCCTACTAGGACTAGGACTCTATCTCGAGCTGCCTTGTGCTACACCTAGTCCTCCAAGGACTCTTTTTTTCCTCTTTCACATCCAACCAAGCTCTAATACTAATTATTGGGGATCTTCCTTGGGCATGCAGACCTGGAGAATAGTAGCAAAGCACCTTGGAACCTTGGGCATGGAAGCTTGGGCGGCTACACAAGAGAGGGCGGCAAGATTAGGTGAGGTGCTAGGTTTTCTAACTGCTCTTAGATAAGAAGTATGGGGTGGCACCTCTTGGCTGGTTTGTGGCGTGGGAAAGAGAGCAAAGAGAGCAGAGTTGTTTGGGAGAAAAGCTCTTTGATTGATTGTATTAAAATAATACATAGTGGGGTATTTGTATAAGGCTCACATGATTCCTAGTCAAATTAGGAATTCTTTCCTAATTTAATTAGGAAGCCTTATAACTCTTGCTCAAAAACTCCCATGGCTAACTCAATGTGATTGCACTTAACCCAAACTAATGTACACTCATGACTTGACATGCTTTCACTCTCTAGACCCAAATCTAGCCCAAACATGGATTAAACCACTTGAGATCCAAATCCCTGGACCTTAAGACCATGGAGCGCTGAACCTCCACTGTAGGACTAAACTGATCCTAGCCCTAGGATCTAAACTACTCCTAGACTCATGGAGCCAACACCATGGCTCCTCACTCGACCTTCCAAGGCTTAGGACAACCACACCTGAGCCTACATTTAGTTAAGTCAAATTATTAAAAATCTTTATCTAGATTAACCAAAATTTCTTTTCAACCTATTTTCAATCACTTTGATTGAAATTTTTCTTGAATCAAAATCTTTCTAGCTAATTTCTAGATCGAGGAGTCAACCCTTGGATTCAAAGGGTTGATTCCTCTAGTGGGTTGTTGAGTCGACACAAGAGGTTTGCTCATAAACTCTTATGCCATAGGAGTCAGCTTTACAAAATTATGAGGTCACCCATAGATAGGAGTCAACTTGAAGGATTTCTTGAGTCGACTACAGGGACAGGCAAGGTGTTTCTAGATCCGATATATGCAAAACCAAAAGGTTGTGTTCCTTCTCTTATTCCATTGCCCTCCAGTGACCCCACTTCAACCTAGCCCTACCCCATAAATCCCATCCCTTCTTCTTGTTTTCTCCTATACTCGTCGATATCTACTGCAAATGACTCTATGAAGCAACCAGCATGCTGATTGAAGAAGAAAAAGGACAAGTAAGGAAGCCCTAGCACCAAAGAGGATGCTTCTCCCTCTGTAGCTACTCACACTAGATCTAGACTAGATATTGTTAAAGACGAAAGCACTCCTCCACTGTCGACCCTCTCACTTATACTTCTTTTTGATATAATCATTTCTTTTGGAAGAAACATAGATTTTAAGTTCTTGGAAGAGGAAGGGTTTGTCATAGGAAGAAAGATTAAAAGCAGGGTTGGGAGTATTTTTGTTCACTCAATATATCCATCTATCTAAACCTAGTTCATGAATTCTGTAGACACACGAGTATTGGAACCGATTGACTGGAATCCATGGTGAAAGGTGCCCATCTTGTCCTCACTAGTGAATAGTTAGGATGGGTTCTCCACATGACTACTATAGGGAACTCATCCGACCGTTTGGAGAACCATGACATAACTTTGAGATGCATACTTGATCAAGAGAATGATTAAGAGCCTGTTTGGCCAAGCTTTCGATAAGAAAAAAGTTTTTTTTAAAAAAAATACTTATTTTAAAAAAATAAAATATTTGACCAAGCTTATTTTAAAAAATAATCTACTTTTAAGTGACAGTAGAAGTAGTTTTTCTACTGCAGAGAGGAAGTAGAAAATTGGAGTTTCTTCTTGGAAGCAGAAGCAGAAGTAGAAAATTAATTTTTTTAAGATAAAAATATTCTTACTCAAAATCATTATTTATTATAACTAACCCTATTTATTTTCACCTACCCTCCCATTATTTAGTGAAGATGTATCTTGATGTATTTTGATACATGTGTATTATTGTATAAAAATTATATAAAATATTCAATATATATTATCTTTGGTTCAATTATATTTATATTGATTATAATTTTAATATATTTTTTATTATTTTATTTTTTATTTTAATTAAATAAAAAAATAAAAAATTAAATTACAATTAATTATTATAAATATTTAAAATTATTTATCTATTTAAATAATATTAATTATAAAATAAATCTATACATGCTTCTTTTCATAATTTGATAGTCAAAAGTACTTTTTTTAAAAGATTTACCAAACATAAACTGCTTCTCAAATACTGATAAAAGTGCTTATCAAATGATTTTGCCAAATATAAACTACTTTTCTCTCATAGTACTTTTTCTAAAACTCTATTTAAAAAAATAATTTTAAAATAAACTGATTTTCACAGCTTGGCCAAATAGGCCTTAAGGAGTCTGTGATGCCTTAGCCCAATTAGGCTTAATCCACTTGATTTCAACCCCCACCAGCATGGATCTTGAAGCAGCAAAAAAAATAAAAAAGGAGAAATTAGAAGACTCCCATAGGGGTCTTCTTCATCCTCCCGACCGACTCCTAGTCGGAGTTGAAACTCCTCCTCATTGGATCTATTTATAGGGAAGAAGCTTCCCTTTTTTCTCCAACCAAAAATCAAGGCACAATTGGCAAGGATCGTCGGGTTTTTCTCTGCAAAAGCCTTCACCATGTTCGTCAAAAAATGGGTTGAAGAGGCCGTCAGAGACAAAGGTAAGCCCGACCTTTCCCTCTCCTCTCCTTTTCCTTCCCTCCTATTATGCTACAAGCCCCCGTCGGCCACCGTCTTTGTCAGAGAAAAACCTTTTGAAAATCCCCTATTCCGCACTCTTTTTCTTGATTTTTCCAACGTCGGTGATTACTGCCGACCACTAGTATCTATTCGCCAAGCTACATCATTGTAGCCCCAGCTACTGCCAACCAATGGTCGGTAGCCATCACCTTCGATCCAAAAAAATAAGAAGGGGGGACATCGCGGTCCCCTGTTCCTCCAAAGCAAACAGCGGAAGCGAGAAGAAGAAGAAGAAAAAGAAAAGAGAAAAAAAAGAAAAAAAGAAAAGAAAAAGAAAAGAAAAAGAAGAAAAAGAAGATAGAGATTTTCTCACTCTTCCCTCTCTCCCTCCCCTATGTCTAAATCCTACTTTCTCTCTCTAAAAGATTTGTTTTCTATTTATCTCCTCTCTCCTATTTTCTCTCTCTAATATGATTATTAAATTTTTTATTAAAAAAGAAAGTAAGAAAAGAAAAAGAAAAGAAAGAAGAAGATTTTCTCTCTCCTCTCTCTTTCTCTCTCCACTTTCTCTCTCTACAACTTTCTCTCTCTAGATTGCTTGTATTTTCTCATAATATCTCTCTCTTAGGATTTTCTAGATGTTTGAAAAAATTGATGATGAATTTGAAATGATCCTAGTTAAGGAGGGTCCTAATTTATGATTGTCAGACAGTGTACCAGCATCTACCTTAGCCAGATCAAATACTTTAGATTTTATTATCCATGATTTTATTGAATTATCTATGAGATAATTTTATCATGATTTTATTTAAACTATTTTGATTTGATTGATCAAATTGTCGGACCAAATAGTTTATTAGCTCTGATTTATCTTCATAGTTTCTCTCTCCTTTGACTTTATTTTTTTACTTGATTTGTGAACTTAATGAAAGATTCTCAACCTACCACTTTGAATTCAATTTGATTCAGATAAATAAACTTTGAACCATTTATCTTCTAGTTTAATCTTGATCGATAAGGTTATGATGGTCAGACTGACTCGGACCATTAGACGTGACTGTCATCAATCTATCTTTTTAGATTAGTTGTATCCTTTTTAATTATTGAAATTAATCTTTTATAGGATTGTAGATGTCTGATAGTGTGGTACTATGACATGATCTATAAATAGAAGATTTTAAAAATAAATTGCAAGAATAATATGGATTTCTTAGAAAGCATACTGATAAATATATTAAATATATATATATATATAAAAGTATTAATTTATTACATTAATTTATCTTTATTCTTAAAAATTGATATTTTTATTTTATTTTTTATAGAAAAAAAGATCATGGATGGAAAGGGCTCGATTTATGGATCATAATGAAATAAATTTGGAGCTAATCGGAGTTAAAACAGACCCAAAATGGAGATTCAAAGAAAATAATAATAATAATAAATTTAGAAATAGCTCAGTCGCCACAGCCGGCTTAGCCGGCGTGTGCAGCCAAGCCATCGCAGAAAGGCCAGTCGGCGCACAAGCAAGCTGGCCTAGCTAGAGAAGCCGGCCCGTCAGCCCGCTAGCAAGTAGAGCCCAGCCAAAGAAGCCCTTTAGGCTTGCCGATGCATGGTAGACCGGTCGGTCGGTCCATAAACCTTGGCATAGACCATCCAGCTCAGTAGGCGTGTTAAGTCAGAGAGTGCCACGTGGTAGACATCGACCCTTAAAGGGTTTACCAAAAATCCCATGTGGCTCACAAGGGTAAAATGGTAATTTTGCATCAAACAGCGCACAGTGATTGGTTACGATGTTTAGAAGTCCCGATCCATGCAGTCTATAAGCATAGGAAAAGTACGATCCAATGGTCTGTGTTTGTTCCAGTGAAGATCCAATGCTAGCATCACTTTCCAGTCTGATTCGAAGGTATCCAGTGATTTGGCGTGATCCGATGGTCAAAAATCACACCGATGAAGATCCAATGGTCAGGGGTGTTTTTCGACTTGATTAAGGAGATCTCAGTGCCATCCAATGGTCCAAATTCACCCATAAGTTCAATCCAATGGTTGAGAATTGATTCGGGTCCTGTTTTAGCTGTAAGCGACGGATTTTGACCAAATCTGAACCATTTAAACCCAATCCGATGGCAGAAAATTGCTACAGTGTGTAGAATTCGATCCAAATTCATTTTTCTCCTATTCTAACCTATATTCTTCCAATTCCTCCTCTATAAAAGGACTCCTAAGGTAAAGTAATGAGCCATCAGCTCTCCTAAGCTCCTCTAAGCCTCTCCAAGCTCTTATCCTCTCTTCTTTTCTACCTTCTTTCTTCTTTCTTTCTTCAACAGACCATCAACTTCTCTTATTTCTCTACCAAATTTTCTCTCCTTCTCCTGATTTCTGTGCCCAGCCGCTATCAAAGATCTTTTACAAAGTATCAAGGATGAAGACATCAACGAAAAGCTTTCCGATGGTCGACTAATTCTCTCTTTCTTAGGAGATCATTGTGATGTTATTTGACAGTGTTTTCTATTTTCTACCTTTTGTATTTTTTTATTTACAATAAAGACTATTTTTATTTATAAAATTTTTATATTTTTATTTTTTTATAATTGATCTAGAATAATTTATTACTCTTAGAATGAGCCATGATCTATGGGTACGGTTCGTTCTCTTAGGATAAATTATGTTTAAATTAATTTTTTTTTATATCTAAATTAATTTAGACTAGCCTATAACTTTAAGAGATGGCTGTGATCCAAGAATACAAGCTGTGCTCTTTAAGATATGTTATATCTTTATTGGTTAGATATTAATTAAAGCATATTAAAAGGAATACCAGCTATCAGATAAATAATCAATTAAAATCCTAAGAATCCATTTCCATACTTGCAACTCCTTTTTTAATTAATTTGCTATTTAATTTATTTTTTAATTAATTTAAGTAGCTTTCTAATTAATCTACTTTTAATCAATCTTAATCTTATTTTTAAACATAATTAACATGATCCTTATGGATTCGACCCTGATTCACCCCATCTATATAGTAGTGAGTTAGGTTTTATTTTTTATCATCTATGATAGTGATCAAATTTTGGCACCATTACCAAGAATCATGATTTAGTTACTTTAAAAAATTAAAAAAAATTTAAAAAAAACCTAAAAATTTAAAAAATAATAAAAAATTTAAAATTTAAATAAAATAAAAAAATTACACTGACACCACATAAGCTACAAGGGATTAGAGACCTAATCATAAAACCTAACAGGTAAAATTAATTAATGTAAGTTTGATTGTCTAAACTAACTTGAACATCTTGACATTTTGCATCTTATCTTCATAAGACACTTTAAGGGCACTAAACCTAATTAAACAAGATAAGGTGGGGATTTGATCACCCTTCCTTGGCCCAAAAACTATAAAGCTTCATATTGCATTGACTCAAACCTTAATTCTTAAAATTAATTAGACATTGGTCCTTAAGAATATTCGAGCTCATTAGGACAAGGAACTCTAAGAGTTAGACCATATTAGGGTTAGTCAATTCAATTGGTATCTAAGACAAGTGGTTCAGGGATGACTGGGCCCGAAGGAAGGTGGTTTATAATTAGATCCATTAGCTTATCTGGCCAAGCACAATTGGTGTCTAAGGCAAGCAACGAAGGGACCCCCACCGATCTTACACTTATCTGATCAGTTGAGTGGCTGATTCTTTACTTGGAGAGCTTGAAGGTGACCTTGGTAGTTAGAAGCTATCTAGATCTAGGGTAACACCTAGCCAAGATTGATTGCATAACTTGATTACTAACCGACAAACATCAAACTTAATTAAACTCTTCGCATCTAATTCTTAGTCTTAGGACTCTCTAGGCTCTCATCTTTAGAATTTCTTTCATCTTTTTTTATTTTATTAAAAAAATTTAAAATTAAATTAATATTTTTTGTGTCTGCTCTAAGGTATAATTATAAGGTTTATGCTTGGGCATCGCTCATTGTAATCCAAAATTCAACCCCTAGATCCTAAAATCGAGAGAACCCTTAGAGCCAACATTAGAAACATGGACTGAAATCAGGAGAATGATCCACTTAAATAATTGGAAGAGTACTTCACTCCTTCCACATACACCTACTCTCCCTGCATTTAGGCTCCTCTAGTAAAAGCTACACAATATGAAATCAAGTCTAGTGTTATTTAGATGATCCCATCTTTTTATGGACTTGCCAATGAGGACCCATACAAACACCTTGATGAATTTCTAGAAATATATTCAATGGTTAAAATTCATAATTTCTCTGATGACGCCTTTAGGCTAAAATTATTTTTCTTTTCATTGAAGGACAAGCCAAATATCGGCTAAAGTCCTTAGATATTATAACTATTTCAACCTGAGACCAACTTCAAAAGGAATTCCTCAAGAAGTACTTTCCAATAGGAAAAACTAATAAAATAAGAAAGGCCATAACTAGTTTTTCCCAATTAGAAGGAGAGATATTTCATAAGACTTGGGAGAGATTAAAATAATTGATTAAAAAATGCCCCCACCATGCTGTACCCAAGTGGCAACTAGTCCAGTGCTTTTATGATGGCTTGACAGAGAAGCATCGACAGATGGTTCATGCATCATGTGGTGGAACCTTCATGCTAAAAAATAAGCAAGAAGCCTGGCAATTGTTTGAAATCCTAAGCAAAAATTTATTACACCATATGTCTGCTGCTAGGAGAGACTCTCCCATGTTTGGTCCTAAATGGGGTGAAATTTATGAAATAGGTAGCTCGATAGACATCTACAGCCAAGTAAATGAATTATTTCAAAAGATGGACCGACTACTGCAAGTAATGCCCACCAATACTCCACCCACACTCATGATAGATGTGTGTTCAATATGTTCAAGTTCTACACACACTATTTATGATTATCCTGCTACATCCAGTTTCCTGAGTTTATATATGAACAAGTAAATCAAGCACAAACTTAGAATAATTTTAGGCTAGGATACAACCCTTACTCCAACACTTACAATTTCGATTGGAGAAACCATCCTAATTTTTTTTGGACCCAACAATCTACTGCTAGGCCACCAATACCTAGACCTAATTATACTGAAGGAGCCTATAAACTGATGCCATACCCACAAGTTGTACAAAATTCACAGTCTTCTTTAAATACTTCCTTTGAAGAAAGAATATTACAAGAACTAAAGGAACTTAAGATGAATACTCACTCCCATACCCAATCAATAGCCAAGTTAGAAACCCAATTAGGATAATTAGCCACTGCTTTTAATAGAAGGAAAGAAGGAAAACTTCCAAGTCAGCCCATTAATAATCCAAAAGGACAGTACATGGCTGAAAGCTCAACTGGCCCAAAGATTTTTTTCAAACATGCCAAGTCTGTTATGACCCTTAGAAGTGAAAAAATCATAAATCAGCCTGAAATAACTCAAGAACTAGAACTATCAAAACTAGCTAAATCAGAGAAAAATAAAATCATAGAGAGGGAAGAACCTATTGACCCAGCACCTGCACCTAAAGGCCCATTCCCTAGTGCTTTAGAATCCCCTTTGCCTTTAGACAAGAAGGGTATAAAAATGAATGAAATGCTTGAATTATTTAAATAAGTCCAAATTAATTTATCCCTTCTTGATGCTATTAAACAAGTCCCAATATATGCCAAATTTCTCAAAGATTTGTGCACTCAAAAATGAAGAGCTAAAGTACATACACCTAAGAAAGTTCACTTAACTGAACAAGCTAGCTCTATCTTTCAACAAATAACCCCACTCAAACTTAAGGATCCTGGCACCCCAATTATTTCTTGTGTCATAGGAGACCTGACCATTAAGAAAGAATTGTTGGATTTGGGTGCGAGTGTTAATCTTCTTCTAAGTTCTGTCTATGATCTTTTTGAATTTGGAGAATTGAAGCCTACAATGGTAACCCTACAATTAGTTGATAGATTAATTAAGATATCCCATGAAATGTTGGAAGATGTGCTAGTCAAGGTAGATAAATTTTTCTTTCCTATAGACTTTATAGTGCTAGACATGAAATCTGATAGCAATCCCAGCCAAGTACCTATCATCCTAGGTAGATCCTTCCTTGCAACTGCCAATGCTTGCATAAATTATAGGACCAGGGTTATGGATATATCTTTTGGGAACAAAAAACTGAGGTTGAATATTTTTAACACTGCATAGGGACCATCCACTTTTGATTATAGTGAAATCAATTTACTGGAGGAAGTTCTAGAAGACAAAACCCATATCCTACTCGACTCAGACCCTTTACAAGCATGCTTAGCACATTTTGGAGTGGACAATTTCAATATTAATGGGTACACTAGATAAGTTAATGCACTTTTAGAGCCGCTCAATTTTAGCACCATCCCTTCCTAGACTGTAAAGTATGAATAATTACCAACTCAGTCGAGCCCCCTAGTACGATCCCTAGAAGCACCACCTATCCTAGAGTTAAAGTCTGTTCCTGACACATTAAAGTATTTATTTCTCAGACCTAATGAGACCCTTCCAGTAATCATATCCTCCAACTTAACCACTAATACAGAAGACCAACTTGTAGGTGTACTTAAAGAGCATAAAGAGGCCATAGGATGGATAATTGCTGATCTTAATGGCATTGATCCTTCTGTGTGCATGCATCATATACATTGTGAGGCAGAGGCCAAACCTCATAGAGACATGCAATGTCGATTAAATCCAAACATGATGGAGGTAGTAAAGCAAGAGTTAATTAAATGGCTAGATGCAGGCATTATCTACCCAATTTCTGATAGTAAGTAAGTTAGCTCGACTAAGGTGGTGCCTAAGAAATCAGATATCATTATAGTAGAAAATGAAAAAGATGAATTATTACCTACTCGTGCAGCAACTGGCTGGCGAGTATGTATGGACTACAGGCGACTCAATGTCATGACTCGAAAAGACCACTTTTTTTTATCTTTCATTGATCAAATTCTAGAATGGCTAGCAGGTCAGAGTTACTTCTACTTCCTGGATGGATATTCAGGATACATAAAGAGAAAACCAACTTTACCTACCCTTTGGTACTTTTGCCTTTCATAGAATTTCTTTTGGACTGTGCAATGCACCAGCCACTTTTCAGTGGTGCATTATGGCAATTTTTTCCTACATAGTCGATAAATTTTTAGAAGTTTTTATGGATGACTTCTCTATTTTTGGCTCTAATTTTGATATTTGTCTCTAAAATTTAACTAAAACACTTAAAAGATGTGTGGAGATGAATCTGGTATTAAGTTGGGAAAAGAGCCATTTTATGATTCGTGAGGGAATTGTACTTGGACACGTTGTATCCAAGCAGGGGATTGAAGTGGACAAAGCTAAAATTGAGATAATATTAAAACTACCACCCCCAACATTGGTTAAACAAGTATAATCTTTCTTAGGACATGCAGGATTTTATAGGTGCTTTATTAAGGACTTTAGCAAAATTTCACGATCTTTATGTAATCTTTTGACTAAAGATAATTTCTTTGATTTTAATGAAGATTGTTTAGCCACCTATAATAAATTTAAAATAGCATTAACTACTGTACCAATTATCAAACCATCAGATTGGATTTTATCATTTGAAATTATGTGTGATGCTTCTGATTATGCGGTAGAGGAAGTGTTAGGACAAAAATTCAATAAGAAACCTTATGTAATTTACTATATTAGCAAAACTCTTTCTGATGCTTAATTAAACTACACCACCATCGAGAAAGAATTGCTAGCAGTTGTGTTTGCCCTAGAAAAATTTAGGTCATACCTTCTGGGCTCCAAGGTCTTAGTCTACTCTAATCATGCTGCTTTAAAATATCTGCTATCAAAGAAGGATACAAAGCCTAGGCTAATTAGATGGATCCTTTTGTTACAAGAATTTAACCTCAAAATCTTAGATAAAAAGGATTTCCAAAATGTGATAGTAGATCATATCTCAAGGATCTTGGTAGAACACAATAGTAAAAGCATTAGAGATAGGTTCCTTGATGAACAACTATTTTCAATATCTTCTAATAATCTTTTTTGGTTTGCACATATAGTTAATTACTTGGCGATAGGACAAGTCCCATCATACTAGACTCAATAAGAGAAAAATAATTTTTTTTCTAAGTAAAATACTATTTTTGGGAAGAACCTGAGTTGTTCAAAATTTACCCAGACCAAATCATCTGATGATGTGTCCTCGAGAGTAAATTTCAAAGTATCCTAACTTTTTGCCACTCATTAACTTGTGGGGGACATTTTAGTGGAAAGAAAATGACGATAAAAGTACTCCAAAGTGGCTTTTACTAGCCAACATTATTTAAGGATGCCCATGATTTTTGCCATAACTGTTTAAGATATCAAAAAATAGGAAATATTTCAAGGAGAGATATGATGCCCCTATCCCCAATTTTAGTAGTTGAAATCTTTGATATTTGGAGAATTGACTTTACAGGCCCATTTCCTTCTTCTTATAGTTTTGAATATATTTTGGTGGTAGTAGATTATGTTTCTAAGTGGATAGAAGCCATAGTAATATGAATCAATAATCATAAGATGGTAATCAAGTTTATTCAAAAGAATATTATAAGACGGTTCGGTTGCCCTAGGGCTATAATTAGTGATGGGGGTACGCATTTTACAAATAGGCACTTTGAAGCCTTAATGAAGAAATATGGGATCACACAAAGAATAGCCACCCCATATCACCCCCAAACTAGTGGACAAGTTAAAGTTTTTAATAGAAAAATAAAAAAGATCTTAGAGAAAATGGTTAGACCCTATCATAAAGATTGGTCTGAGAGATTGATTAGAGGATGCATTATGGACCTACCATACTACTTACAAAATTCCTATAGGAATATCTCCTTACCAGCTTATTTTTGAAAAATCTTATCATCTACTGGTAGAATTAAAGCACCATGCATATTAGGTAATAAAAAAATTTAATTTTGATATGAAAAATACAAGATCAAATAGGAGACTGCAATTAAATGAATTAGAAAAGTTACATAATGAGGCACACAAGAGTGCTAAAATCTATAAGGCTCAAACAAATGCTTACCATGATAAGATCATCTCAAGGAAAACATTCAAACCTAACCAAAAAGTATGGCTCTTTAACTCTAGGTTAAGACTATTTTCTGATAAACTTCACTCACGTTGGGATGGACCATTCATTATGAAACAAGTTTTTCCCCATGAAGTCATAGAACTTAGAGATCCAAAATAGAAAAATACTTTCAAAGTTAATGGCCAACGGATTAAACCTTATGTGGATGGTATAAAGGATGGAGAGCAAATCGAGTCTATGGATCTAGTTGAACTGATCTATGAACCACCATAAATTTTTGACTTGATCTAGCTGAAGACCTTAAATTTAGTGCTTGTTGGAAGGCAATCCATCACCTTATTTTTTAGATTTTTAGTTTTTCTTTTTATTTTTATTAAGACAATTAGCCTAAGTTGGGAGGAGCACATCAAACATCTTGTATGAACTTGATGGAGTATACTGAAAGACCTACAAACAAACCAGGTGGTATCCCTCGTTAAATATCTTTTGGTTTTTCTCTTCTTCCATTGAGGACAATGAAAATTAAGTTTGGGGGGGGGGGGGGGGGGGGGGGGGGGGCAGGAGAATAAATCTTTAAAACTTATGAGTCTTCCTCAAGTATGATTTAAAATAATTAGCTTTATGTATCCAAACTTTATTTTGATTAAGAGTTAATTTGGCACCCTAATCAAAGAATGATTAATGGTCTAGATAATTTTAGAGATAATGAGGAGCCAATTAATAAGAAAACCAAAGGAATGGTAGGATTTAGACTAGACCAAATTTTAAGAGTGATTCTAGAACCCTCTTCTTACTGATCTCAATAAAAAATCTACTTCATGGAAGTTGGATGAAAAAGTCAAAATATGCAAAAGTCTTCCTTAAAATCTACTTTTTAAAAAAGTAAAAAAAAAGAAGAAGAAAAAAAATATTGATTTTGTACTGAGTAATTGGACCTCTTCGTGTAAGTAAGCATTATGGTTCGCATAAAAAGATGGACAATATAAATTAAAAAAAGATTTAGCATTATCTTATTAAGTAAGCGGGCTCCTTCACCTAAGTAAGCATTGTGGTTTGCGTCAAAAGATGGGGATGCAAAAATTTGAAAGAAAAAAAATGAAAAAGAAGAAAAAAAAGAGTGAAAAAAAAGTAGATAATAAGAAAACTAAATTATAAAAAGATAATAAATTCATCTCACATCAAGTTAGAGGATTTAGAGAGTAAAGTGAAAAGTTGGTGAAAGAAGATCTCTAAAAATTTATATGGCTAATACTCAACCATTAATTGATCAAAATAGTAATCCAACGACGTACCTCTTCAATGATCTAGCTGAATATGAGCTGCCTTTAGGAATGTCTAAACCTAACTTTTAATTCAAGGCTAAGTCGGTATATATTGCTAATTTATCTACTTTACTCGAGGATGAATAAAGTTCAAGTTGGGAGGTGGATAAACACATTAAATATATATATAAAAGTATTAATTTATTATATTAATTTATCTTTATTCTTAAGAATTGGTACTTTTATTTTATCTTTTGTGGAAATGAAGATTATGGATGGAAAGAGCTTGATTTATGGGTTGCAATGAAATAAATTTAGAGCCAATCGGAGTTAAAATAGATCCAAAATGAAGATTCAAAATAATAATAATAATAATAAATTTAGAAATGGCTTAGCCGCTGCAGCTGGCTTAGTCGGTGCGCAACCAAGCCATCGTAGAAAGGCCAGCCGGCGCACTAGTAAGCCGGCCCAACCAGAGAAGTCGGTCCGCCAGCCCGTAGAGCCCAACTAGAGAAGCCCTTTAGGCCCACCGATGCACGGTAGACCGGTTGGTCGGTTCACAAATCCTAGCATAGACTGTCAGCTCAGCAAGCACGCCCAATTAGAGAGTGCCACATGGCAGATGTAGACCCTTAAAGGATTTACCAAAAATCTCACGCGGCTCATAGGGGTAAAATAGTAATTTTGCATTGAATGGAATGCAATGATTAGTTACGACATTTAGAAGTCTCAGTCCACATGATCTATAAGCATAGGACAAGTGCGATCTGATGGTCTGCATTCATTCTAGTGAAGATCCAATGGCTAGCATCGTTTCCCAATTTGATTCGAAGGTATCCAGCGATTTGGCGCAATTCGACGGTCAGAAATCGCATCGGTAAAGATCCAACGGTCAGGGGAGTATTTTTGACTTGATTAAGGATATCTCAGCACCATCCAATGGTCCAAATTAACCCATAAGTTCGAACCAATGGTTAAGAATTGATCCGGGTCTTATTTTAGCTGTAAGCGATGGATTTTGATCAAATCTGGATCATTTAAATTCGATCTGACAGCAGAAAATTGCTACAGGATGTAGAATTCGATCCAGACTCGTTTTTCTCCTATTCTAATCCAAATTCTTTTGATTCCTCCTCTATAAAAAGACCCCTAAGCTAAGTAATGAGCCATCAGCTCTCCTAAGCTCCTCTAAGCCTCTCCAAGCTCTCATCCTTTCTTCTTTTCTTTCTTCTTTCTTCTTTCTTCGATAGAGCATCAACTTCTCTTATTTCTACACCAAATTTCTTCTCCTACTCCTGATTTCTATACCCTGTCGCTGTCAAAGATCTTTTACAAAGTATCAAGGATGAAGACATCAACAAAAAGCTTCCCAATGGTCGGCTGATCTTCTCTTTCTAGGAGATCATTGTGATCTTATTTGACGGTGTTTTCTATTTTCTGCCTTTTGTATTTCTTTTTAATTTGTAATAAAGACTATTTTTATTTATAAAATTTTTATCTTTATTTTTTTGTAATTGATCTAGAATAGTTTATTATCCTTATGATGAGCCATGATCTATGGGTACAGTTTATGCTCTTGAGATAAATTATATTTAGATTAATTTTTTTTATATGTATATCAATTTAGACTAGCCTATAATTTTAAGAAATGGACTGTGTTCCAAGGATACAAACCGTGCTCTCTAAGATAGGTTATATCTTTATTAGTTAGATATCAATTAAAGCATATTAAAAAGAGTACTAGCTGTTAGATAAGTGATCAATTGAAATCTTAAGAATATATCTCCATACTTGCAACTCCTCTTTTAATTAATTTACTTTTGAATTTGCTTCCTCAATTAATTTAAGTAGCCTTTTAATTAATCTACTTTTAATCATTCTTAATCTTGCTTTTAAATGCAATTAACACAATCCCTATGGATTCGATCCTAATTCCCTGCATCTATATAGTAGTGAGTTAGATTTTATTTTTGACCGCCCACGACAGCGATCACGTATGAGATAAGTAATGTTTTATCTTTTTTTAGATTTATCGATAAATTATAATATATTTTCTTGACTTGATTTATGAAATCATGCATGAATTTGATGAATGATATTTTGTTATTAAAAGTATCTTATTTTTAAAATGTTATGATGAAACATGTTTGAATGTACTAATTTTATTATATATTATACTTGATTGATTTCGATATCACATAATTATGTGCATTATTATTGAATTAAAATAAAAAATATGAATTATGAAAAGAATTATGATTTAAGATGAATTAAACTCCCAGCCTGACAATGTGAAGGACCAAGTCAATGAGGGCTAATACGTTGGCAAATATTTAGTCCTGAGGGTTTATGTTGCCAGCAGACTGACGACTAATCACCAGCAGACTAGTGATTCTGAAGGACATTACTACCAGATGATTCGTAGCTCACCATAAGATGATATGCAGTATTATGATACCACTTGGTCATAGCTCATGGTTAATGAGAATGAATGATAAGAACGATAAGAATAACTGATAAGAATTTAATAATTTGAAAAAAAATAAAATTTTTGAAAGAAACTCGAAAAGATAGAATTTGGCATGATAAATATTTTGATAATACTACATATTAAAAATTAATTTCGAACTGATAACTTCTATATGCTTATTTTTTTATAAGTAATTATTTATTTTATTGCTTGATAAAATCTAATTGAAGTGATCATTGCTTACAGGGCTATCTAACTCATTACCTATATTTTTATTACTTTTACAAATCTCGAGAATCTAGATGATACGAGAGTATGTATGGGAGAGCGATGAAGTTGAATCTCAATGTTTGTATTTTAGATAGAAATTCCGTTGAAGCTGATATAAGATCTTTTGAACATTATTGAATTTTATGAGATATTGAAATTAGATTTTAATTAGTTAAATTTTTAAATTTAATTTATTAATTAATTATTTTTTATTATTGCTTCATGATAGCATGATGAGATGCCTTGCATGCTTGTAGGAAGAGTTTTCTATGAGTATGCGGTGGTTGCCATGACCCTCAGCTCGCGATCTCGGATTGAGGGTGTGACAAAGTCAGTGAAGTTTATGCAAATCATTATCCATCAAAATGACTTCTTCACAACAAGGTCCGTAGATTCTTATTCCCTAGAAAGGGAAGATTTAGTTTTGTTATAGAGTGAGATATGGTGATGATGTACCACATTGTAGAAGAACTTCCATTCAAACTCCCTACACTAATGCTATGGCAGTTTTCTAAATTGGCAAGCAGAGCCTGAGCTTTTCTTCTGTATGGTATGGTACTTGCTCTTTTGTTCCAGAAGTAGGGAGTCAACTTGTTTGGAGAAGAATCTAAATCTCTACTCAGGACTGACACTAATGATGGCCATTCACTATACCATATGACATGTATTAAAAAAGTAGGTTAATGGATGAAGAAAGGTGCCGCAACAAGAAATCCAAGAGGCAAGGATAAAGATACTGATAATGAGGGTGGACCTTCAGAGCCAACGATGCCCATTAGATCCAGAGAGCATCAGATTGAATCCTCCTCTCAGATTTCCTGAGCAGCACTATCAGACTTGATCCAAATCAGCTAAGATTGATTGTTAAGCAAGTGACAGCCAGCTTGATAGTATCTAGTACTATTTGACAGGCTGAGAGCAATTTTGTTCCCATCGCCGATCAGGAGAATCATATGTCCTCTCTCTATAGGATGATTAAATATGTGCAATATCAGATTACTAATGTTCGTATATGGATCTCCCAATTGATTCAGTGGGTTACTAATGTTGAGACAGAGGTCTGAGTTATTTGTAGGAGCCAGGAGCAGTCTGTACCCATTGTTCCTCCCATCCAAACCAAACCTCCTACGTCCTCTAGGCAACCTTCTATCTCTAGGGATCCCATCTTTACCGGTTGTGTCACTTGTTTCCGCAAAGCCAAGAGTCAATCTATCGGGTCATTAATAGTGACTCATCAAAGGTAACCCCACCTCACTATTATTTCTTACCCTTAGGATATTAGGCCTTTATATCTTGTACTTGAATGACCCCTAGGCATCCCTTTTTGTGCCTAAGTGCTTTTGGATTTGCTCCCTATTTTATGTCCTTTGGTCATTATACATTTGGACTTCAAAGCAATGCATGCTTCAATATACTTCAATATGCAATGTGCATGTTCCTTGATTAATAGTATATGTGTTCTCTTGTATTTTCTTTTTGACAATGACAAAAAAAAGGGATAAAGCAACAGAATTAAAAGAATTAAAAATAAAATTTACAAAGGATTACCATTAAAAGAATTTACAAAGGATTACCATTAAAAGAATACCATGAAAGATTTGTACCTTGCAAGCCAATCGCATGATTTATGCTACAGAACTTTTTTATATAATCTTCCAACTCATGTAATGGTATTATGTTTCATCATTTGCTGTATCTTATTTATCTTTAAGATTATGATGAATCCCATAAAATTAGTGCAATGATATTAGGGGCATAATGTGATCGTGCCAATGATATCTAAAATCTTAAAACTCTAATCTAAAATATTTTCAATCAAATAAATCATTGAGTCAGGGATCAATGTTCTTGATAGAATGGCATAACCTATGTATGCCCGATGGAGGAGATGGCTGATCTCATAGTCACTTGTATGGAGACACTAATATAAGAATGTAGGTTCTTATTAGAGTTCACTGAATTGATCTATAAAGAGAATATCTTATAGAGTCTTACTTATATGTCAAAAGATAGTTCTCTAGTGGGAGTTATACAAGTAATCCTTAGATCTGAGATTACCATGATATCTTGTGCATATGAATCCATATTTTGGTTCATACTCATTTATGACTAAGTTATGTATGAAATATTCTGGATACGGTAGAATATATATGAAGGTGTGAGTTGGTCAACAAGGAATCGATCACTCCTGGTAAGAGGAGATATCATTCTATGTATTATCATCTCTAGACGATTCAGAAAGTCTTTGATCAAAGCAGAATGAATATTAGAAAAAGTTTTTAGTATTTCATTATTAGAGTCATCATTGAATGATAGATAATTAATGTAAATATGTAATTAAGTTTGACATCAATCCATACTCATAAACATATTTAGGATGTGGGATGATCGAAAGATTGAATTGTACGATAATTTGCCACTGAAGGATATGTTTGGTATTTTTACCAAAATTCTCATCTTTTAGATAGGCATGACAGATTGCTAGACATCAATCATGTCTTATAGGTTCTCATGAATTAAAGTGTTTAATTTATAAATCAATTAGAAAAAGTTTTAATTGATCAACTTGGGTTGATATGTATTTGACCTAAATCGATTACAAAGATTTTAATCAAACTAGATCAACATGCACCTAGACCTACTGTTGGCTAGATGTGGAACCCAATGGATCGCACACATTAAGAAATTGATCAAGAAATTTATTTGAATTTTATTAGGGTCAATGGATCCTAATTAACATGCTAGCACATGTTGGCTAGCCCTAACTCTTAACCAAATTAGATTTGGTTCAAAATCTTGATTTTTGGCTAACCAATTTTAAGTGGAACTTGGATTGGATCAAGCCAAGGTGGGGTAGCTGAGAGTTGGCACCTCTTAGTCTTATCTCACGTCCAAAATGAAGAGTCCATGAAGACTCTTCCTTGTTGGTGCCACATATGAGTGGGCGTTGGATTTTTTTTTGGCATGCAGAAGAGCCTGAGTCCTTCTGCATCGGTTTTCTAACCCTGTCACTCTCCCTTCCACGTCCTTTTAGATAAGGTTTGACTTTTCCACACCCCTTAGGTGGTATAGCGTATTTTATTCTCTGAAGGGATGCAGGGATTAATCAGATATGGCAGCAAGAGTCCAACTTGAAGGATGGTGATTGACGCCCCCTCATCCATTCTTTGGCTTGGATTTGATCCAAAGCCTCCTAGGGATGATGGGAAGTCTATATGATTTAGGAAATTTAGGAAAGTCGTATATACAACTTTTCGATGCCAAAAATAACATATATTTTAAGTGGCGCACCTCTTGTAGTCCTCTGCATGAAGGAACTTATCAGAATTCTCCATATTTCAAATAAAGGGATGCTTTTCTTGGGATACATTCACTACAAAAAATAAGATAATTAGCTATGCAAAAAAAGTATAGCTAAATCCTCAAAAAGCATCACAAAAGGTTTCTATTGACATAAAATGCATCAACAAAAATACATTAGCAAAAGTAGGGTTGTTGATTCCATTTACCAATATTTAATTTTTTTCATAGGCAAAAGGTAATTTTGCTGATGCTTAAATAAGAGTCATTGATTATATTTACATACACTTAATAAAAGGACAACAAAAAAAAATTTAGTGACATAAAATTAGTATTGAAAATAGTTAATTTACCTACGCTAAGAAAGCATCAGTAAAAATAACTTTATCGGCATAAATATTATGTCACAAAAGTTTTAGTTTACCTATGTTTATTAAGTATAACAAAAAGTCCAATTAATGACATTCATTAAGCATCACCAAAAAATTTTTTGGCGATGCTTAATTAACATCTAAAAAAATTATTGGCGATGCAATAATAGCATTGCAAAATATTTGATAGCATCGCCAAATGGCATACCAGAAGATGGGACAAAAGGGCTTTTCCTATACTTACTTTGCATCACTAATTTCTGCGATATAAGAGAAGTGATGAATATATTAAATATAATATAAAAAGTATTAAAATCTATACTATTTAATATTTTTTATTTTTTATTTAATATTTTTTATAATTTTTTTAGAAATAATTAATTATAAAAATTTAATTGCAAACCAATCAATAATGGCCTCCCAATACATGCAGATAAAGCTCGAGTCCAAATTCAAACTTGTCACGTGTACCACATACGAAGATACATGATTGCGGGCTTATGGAAAGAAGAGGATGCATATAGCAATAATACAAAAGGAAAAGATTTTTTTGGAAGAAATCTTAAAAGTGGATTGTGGTATTAAATCAAGAGATGGGCCCATGAGCATTAAAAGAGGAATCTTGGGTGTTTTTTTTTTCCCAGGGAGCACGGGGGATGCAGCCTATGATGCGGCATGAGTATAGGAGCAAAATCAGCAAGATTGCTAAGCAAAAAAACATATATATATATTTTAAAAATTATTAGAGAATGATTGAATGATAACTCTCCTTCTTATCTTATCTTTCTCTTTTTTAATCTTCATGTCATCCATCCAAACCTCTTTATCATTTAATTTCATTCATCCATTCTTTCCAGTTGCATCCTTTCATTAGTCCCACATCTAAAATATACAAAATTCTCCTTACTCCTAACACCTATAAATAAAGTCCAGTGCCTTTATTTTGAATAAATCTCTCTCCACACTATAGTTCTTTTAGGGGCTTGTGTGATAGATGGAAATACCTATCTCTAAATTTTTTTTATCCATCTTGTTTCCACTTTCTTCCATCCTTCCATTACACAACAAGAAGAGTTAGCTAAGGGAAGATCGGCTAGAGGAGATTCTATGTTTTTTTTTATTTTCTTATTTCAACTTCAAGTCCTATTGATGGCTTAGGAGTTAGCTTTTGTATCAATTTTTTATTCTAGTAATTAAATTTTATTTTAATTTTTTTAATCATTGCTTATGTAATTTAATTTTTTATAGTATAATTTCTGCACTAGGATAGTTTATTTTCTTTGCTAAGCACTAGAATAGTTTACTTCTATAATTTTTTAATTTTTATAATTTAAATTCTAGAAAGTAGCATAAAATTTAATTTTAAATAATTTTAAAGCTTAAATTTAAATCATGTTTTGCTAAGCAATCTTTTTAGGATTTGTGATGAAGCTAAACCATGATTAGAATCTCTTCTTTGGATTTTTTCTTAGCTTTTATTTTTTTTAGAGTTCTTCTTCCTTCAAGCTTCTTGCCAAGAGATTTGATAGACTCTCATCGAGTTTCAATTCCTTTATAGTTATATTTGGTTCAGTGCAAGAAGAATAATAGGTAGAAGGCCTATAATCATTTTAAATTCTTTTTCTTGCTTTCTTGTGAAAAATTTTGACGGATTATTGTTCGATCAAAGCTCCTTCATAGTTCATACTTCGATAACATAAGAAAAGCAATTGAAAGGAGAGTTTCTTAATTAGAATGAATGCTTGTTCATGCATTATACCTTAATTAAGAGACATCATAAGAGAAACTATAGAAAGGGCCTCTAAGTCATTAATCTTGTTGAGGGTAAAATGGCTTCCGCCGAAGTCTGGTATAGTCTGACCTTGGTAAAATACTATCTGAAGTCACGACGTCCAGGTCTAAGGTTCAATCAAGTCAACCTCCTGGTTCAAGCAAGTTCCAGAGGATCAGCCTCTAGGTGCGACTGAGCTCAGAGCTTCAATCAAGGATGGCTCATCCCGAAAAAAATAACTAATCCTATCAATGGCTGATTTTGTGTGATGTTCGAGCTTCTTTGCTCCAACCTTTCAATTTTATCCTGATAACTACAGGTTCTGCCAAGACTATACTATGAATTTATGCCGGACGAACTCGGACCAGCAAAAGAAATTCACTATCCTCTAGATCCCGATCCCTAGCCTGGGACAAGCAACAACTACACTATAAGCACTAAACCTCAGTACTATCTGGTCCCGACTTTGAGCCAACCTTGAGTATGGGTCGAGCTTTATCAAAGTAACTAAAGCATCTCGATGCAATCTTAATTGAAGAACCCACTATTCCTTTTTGACCTCAAGTTCTCCATACCAAAGTACTAGTTCTTATCAGCCAACCTTGAAGGTGATCAAACTTCCAAAAGCTATCGAAGCAGTTCTACCAAGGTTCAAACTTGGAACCTAACCTATAAACTCATCACCCTCAACTTAAAGACTGACCTTTAAGCTTAGTCAACCCGATCCTGAGCTCCAATGACTTAATCTCAGCATGAATGGCTCACGACTAAGCTCGAAAGCATCTAACCTCCCATACGAACTCCAGTAAATAATATGCAATGACCAGCAAGTCACGACAAATAGTAGTTGACTATCTATAATAAACTCTGAGTAACCCAAATAGTCTACTAACATTCTATTGTCATTGCCATCATTAATCTGTTACAAGCTCCATCTATAAATAGGACCCTTTAGATATATTTTTTGGTCTAAGTTTTCTTTCTATCTCCAATCTTCTAAGTACTCCATTTTTGTTGGTCAGAATACTAACTTGACTATTGGAGGATCCATGCTGGAGCCACCTCCAACCAAGACTTTGTCTTGTAGGTTTCGACCAGTGAGATCTCGAATCTCACCTCCAATAATCTCTGGCGGCCAACAATTTCTACACCAACAAGATTGGTGTTAGAGGAAGGATCTGTGAGTCCTTATTCTAAAAGGAGTACCCAGTCGAGCAGTCTTATTTTTTCTTTCGATTCAGCAAGATGCTCCCTAAGAGAGCTTCGAAGCTTCATTGCTATCGCCACCCAATCCAACCTAAAATCGGCTGATCAACCAATTCTAGCCTCGTTGCCTACACCTTAACCTTCTCGGTTGACAATAATGGTGGATATGAATTAGTTCAATCTACTGGTATAGTAGATGAGGAGCCTCATGAAAGTCATGCAGAATATGCAGCAGGCTCCGATACTGGCAGCATCGAAAAGACCATCGTCAGAGCATCAAAATCTGGCATAAGGAAGGCTCACCTGGAGAAGCCAACCAGAGAATCCTAGAAAGAAAAAATAGAGAGCAGAGATCCCCTTCTTCGAGCATGACTCCAGCCCCTGAAGGTCCCTATCTTGTCAAGTTTGTCGCACTTTAAGATCCATGATGGAGATGATGTCCTCGATCAGAAGCTTCAGAAAAAGAGCTAGCAGATTAAGGAGCTTTGTCATACAACTCCTATCCAGAATGATGATATCCATACCAATCCATCTTTCAATACCTAGATCATGCAGAAGCCTGTCCCACCAAACTTCAAGTTCTTCTAGTTTAAAAGTTATGATGGGACTTTAGATCTTGTCGACCACTTTGAAGCCTTTCAGATCATGATGCTGCTTCATAGCACATCGGATGCCATTTTGTGCCGAGCTTTTCCATCAACCCCGAAGGATGCAGTAAGAAATTGGTACTCGAACCTAAAATCAAATACGATTTATTTCTTTGATCAATTGAGCCATCAGTTTGTGGCTCACTTTATCAATAGCTAGCGTCGGAGGCGGGGCTCGAATTTTCTCATCAACATCAAACAGAAGGAAGTGGGATCCATCCGAGCCTATGTTGGCCATTTCAATACTACCGTCCTAGAGGTTTGGAATTTGGACTAGTCCATTGCTATGGCCACTCTGAAGGATAGCCTTCTGAAGAATGATCTTCTAGATATTCTCGTTAAAGAAGAAGTATCTTCGGAACTTCGCCAATATGCTAGCTTAAGTTAAAGGCTATTCTCGAGCTAAGAAAGCTTTCAAGCTTTGGGATGATGAAACCACATGAGAGTGGCAGGCGAGGGAATCTAGCAAGCCCATGCCTATGGAGAAACCAAGCGAAGCTCAGCCACATTCTAGAACCCCTCCTGAATGTAAATGAGTTCGAACTCCACCTTGGGCTTGTCGGCCAAGAAGTCCGGATAGAAGGATGCAGTGAAGCCCCCCTCCCAAAAGGTTTAATAACTATTTTTTCTTGAATACTCCAAAAACTCAAGTGCTAATAGAGATCAAAAAATATTTACTGAGGCCGAACAAGATGCGGTCTCATCCAAGCAAGTGTAATCTAAATAAGTACTGTCTATACCATCTTGACCACGATCATGATACTGAAGAATGTATTCAGCTTCAGGATGAAATTGAGAAACTAATTAAATGAGGTCGGCTGGATCAATTTCTGCAACATTGATCGAAAAGGAGGGAAGATCGATCGAGAGCTCATTCACAACTGGAACCACCTTGGAGGAAAGAACTCCAAGAAGACCAACGCCCGCTTGGAATCATCAATACAATAGCTGAGGGACATCAATAAGAAGAAGCTAGTGGATCGATCGGATCGAAAAAGAAGCAGAGAATTGAAGAACCCATCACTTTCACCAAAAAAGATACTCAAGGGGTTCAATTGCTATATGATGATGTGGTTATAATTTTTTTAAGTATTATAAATTTTGATGTTTGTCATATTTTGATAGATAATGAAAGTTCTGTTGATGTCTTGTTTTATGATACTTTTTCTAAAATATCTATACCTAATAATTCGCATGGAACTACTAAGCTTTTCGTTAGTGGGATTCACTGGTGAGACTATACTGGTTGAAGAAATAGTCACTCTACTAGTTATGGCAGGCCAGTACCCAAAGCAATCTAAAGCTTAGATTGATTTTTTGTTGATAAAAGCTCTTTCTACCTACAATGCCATTTTTGGATGATTCGGGCTAAATGCACTTTGAGCTGTTGTATCGATATACTATTTGAAAATGAGGTTTCCAATAGAATTTGGAGTTAAAAAAATCAAAGGAGATCAGGTCCTGGCATGTTATTGTTATACAATTGCCTTGCAAGGAGGAAAGCAATTTGAGCCCTATTCGGTAGATGATCTTGATGTTCAGGATGATTTGACTGAAGAGCAGAGAGAGCCAATTGACAACCTTGTAGCAGTTTTCTTAAATGATGGGAATGAGGACCATATAGTTTAGATCAGCTCAAATTTGGAAGAAGAGGTTAAAGGACAGCTTATCACCTTCTTGCGAAGGAATGCCAATGTTTTTTGCTTGGGTTCCCATAGATATGCCTGGGATAGATGCAGAGATAATAGAACATTGCCTAAGTGTAGACCACAAGCATCGACCTATGAAATAAAAGAAGCAAAGCTTTGCACTAGAGCGACAAAAGATGATCGTGGATGAGGTAGACAAACTCCTGAAAGTCAAGTTCATTCAAGAGGTATCCTACCTAGATTGGATTACTAATATAGTTCTCGTCAAGAAGGCAAATGGCAAGTAGAGGATGTGTATAGATTTTACTAATTTGAGCAAGGCCTATCCTAAGGATAGCTATCTTCTATCTATAATTGATTAACTGGTGGATGTAATCTTAGACCATAAGCTCTTCACTTTTATGGATGCCTTCTCTGATTATAACCAAATTTGGATGGTGGCTGAAAATGAGGAAAAAACTATTTTTATTACTGATTGTGATCTTTATTGTTATAGGGTCATGCCATTTGGGCTTAAAAATATAAGTGCAACTTACCAGTGCTTGGTGAACAAAATCTTCAAGGAGCAGATCGACCGTAATATAAAGATTTGTATGGATGATATGCTTGTTAAAAGTCAATCTTCAAAAAATCACATTACTAACCTGAAGGAGACGTTCAACACTCTCCAAAGGTACAAGATGAAGTTGAATTTAACAAAATATGCTTTTGGAGTAACCTTAGAAAAATTTTTGAAATTCATGGTGTCAAGATGCACCAGAGAGACAAAATCGAAGAAGATCTGAGCCATCCAAGAAACGACCATTCTCAAGATAATAAAAGAGGTTCAGTGCCTGACAAAAAAGATTGCAACTTTGAATCATTTTATTTCAAGATCGGCAGAATGCTGTATACATTTCTTCCAAGTACTCAAATAATCGAAGAACTTCTATTGGACTTTTGAGTGTCAGCATGCCTTTGAGAAACTGAAGAGCTACCTCAGCTCACCTCCTCTACTTGCCAGGCCTGAATCTGATGAAGAGCTATTTCTATATTTGGCAGTATCTTTTGCAGCTATCAGAGCTATCTTAATTAGAGAAGAGAACAAAATTCCAAAACCAATATATTACATAAGCCAGGATTTAAGAGATGCAGAAACAAGATATACCAAATTTGAAAAGCTAACCTATCCTTTATTGATTGTAGTTAAGAAACTCCGACTTTACTTCTAAGGGTATATGATGATGCTCCTTATAGATCAACGCATAAGGATAGTTCTTTAGGAGAAATAGCAAAATAGATGATTGAGCTCACTAAATTTGACATAAAATTTCAACCTCGGCCATCTATTAAAGCTCAAATAATAGTTGATTTTATAATGGAATGCATTGTTCCGAATTCAGCCAAGCCTGAGCAGCAAGAAGTCGGCACCACTAGCTTCCAACCAAGCTCTCATGAAGAAAAAGCAGATCTTTCCAAAGATTTCTAGGTCCTATATGTTTAATGGCTCATCCAATGCTTCTGGAGCAGGCACAGGCTTAATCCTTATCAATCCAAAAGGGGTTATTACCGAATATACACTACATTTTAATTTTTCTGCTACTAATAATGGAGTAGAATATAAAGCTCTGATTGCAAGATTGAAAATAGCCAAGGAGTTGAGGATAGACCATGTGAAAGTTTATGGTGATTCGCATTTGGTAGTAGGGCATGTTAATCATAGTTATAAAGCTCAGGAGGAAAGCATAAAGAAATAATTGGACGAAGTGAAAAGCTTGACTTTGGCATTTGATAGTTTTGACATTCAGTGGATTCCAAGCATAGAGAATTCTAGAGCTGACCTTTTATCCAAATTAGCTACTTTTAACTCTGAATGAGTTACCACAAGAGATCTTCTTTAAAGTTCTTCAACACCTAAGTTCGAAAGAAGTCCAGACAATAATTCAAGTCTATAAACCCAGTTGGATTGATCCGTTGGCCTTATATCTTAAAGATGGCATCCTCCCTCGAGGTCTCAAAGAAGCTTAAAAGATAAAAAATAAGGCCTCTTGCTATATCTTATATAAAAATAAACTGTACAAGAGGTTATATTCCTTGCTACTCCTCAAATGCCTTCGACCATCTGAAGCTAATTATGTTTTGAGAGAAGTTCATGAAGGAGTATGTGAAAATCATCTCGGAGCTAGATAATTATCTTACAAGCTACTCCGATAAGGATATTATTAGTCGACCATTTGCAGGATGTGGTTGATTATATAAGAAAGTGTGATCGATATTAAAAAAATATCAATATTCAGCGGTTGCCAGCTTCTTTGCTTACACCTTTAAGCGCTCCTTGGCTATTTGTACAATGGAAGATGGATATACTTAGACTATTTTTCATAGCATCTGGACAACGAAAATTTTTCTTAGTGAAAATGGACTACTTCACCAAATGGGTTAAAACCAAACCCTTGGTAAAAATTGCTGAAGCTAAGTACAAGACTTTGTTTGAAAGTTGATAGTATGCACATTTGGTCGATCCTGGACATTGATCACTGATAAGGATGATAATATATAGGGGTAAAATTCATAAAATTTTATGAGGATTTGAACATCTCTCATCATTTCACATCTGTAGCTCATCTTCAAGCGAATGGTGAAGCTAAAATAACCAATAGAATTCTGCTCTAAGGAATAAAGAAAAGACTTGAACGAGCAAAAGGAACATGAGTGGACGAATATTATCTTATACTCTGGGCTTATAGAACCACTCAGAGGTTACCTACTAGAGAGATTCCATTGGCTCTGGCTTTTGGAACTAAGATGATTATTCTAGTTGAACTTGGACTTCCCTCAGCATGAGTGGAAAGCCTTGATGAGAAACATAATTTGCAAGATCTCAAGACAAATTTTGACTTACTGAAAGAGAAACAGGAGAAAGCTCAAGTTTGAATGGCAGCCTACAAGTAGAAAGTAGCTCGGTATTATAACTCGAAAGTTAAGAAGAAGATATTCAAGGTCGGAGACTTGGTGCTACGTCGAGCGGAGGTCTCTCAATCTTAAAATCAAGGCAAGCTTGTCCCAAACTAGTAAGGCCCCTACGAAGTTGAGAAAATCATTCAACCAAGGACTTATCGCATAAAGAAGCTAGGAGGAGCTACACTACCCCAATCTTAGAATTTGAAAAATCTATGAATGTATTATAAGTAGCTACACTTCAATAAAAGATTTTTTCTATTTTAACACTCCTATCTTTTGTGCAAATTGAATTATGGAAGAAAATGGTCGAGCTAAATTTTATTCTTAAATGAAGCTAAAGGCCTTTGATTCTTAAATAGAAGGTTAACCTCATCTTAATGATGGTGAAGACCTTCGAATCTTAAACATGAGGTTAACCTCATCTTAACGAGCATGAAGGCCTTTAATTCTTAAATAGGATGTCAACCATGTTAGGAACAGGAGGTGAACCTTGTACTAACATGGGTGAAGACCCTTACGAGGGATGTGAAGGCCTCTGATTCATAAATAGGATGTTAACCTCATCTTAACAAGGGTGAAGGCCTCTGATCCTTAAATAAAAGGTCAACCACATTAAAAACAGGAGGTGAACCTCATCCTAATATGGGTGAAGATTCTTACAAGGGATGTGAAGGCCTCTAGTTCTTAAATAGAAGGTTAACCTCATCTTAATAAGGATGAAGGCCTCTGGTTCTTAAATAAGAGATTAATCTCATCTTAATAAGGGTAAAGATCTTTAATTCTTGAATAGGAGATTAACCATATTAGGAATAGGAGGTGAACATTATCCTAACGAGAGTGAAGATCCTTACGAGAGATATGAAGGCCTCCGATTCTTAAACAGGAGGTTAACCTCATCTTAATGAGGATGAAGATCTTCAATTTCTAAATAGGAGGTTAACCACGCTAGAAATAGGAGGTGAATCTCATCCTAACATGGATGAAGATTCTTATAAAAGATATGAAGGCCTCTAGTTCTTAAACAGGAGGTTAACCTCACTTTAATGAGGGTGAAGATCTTTGATTCTTAAACAAGAGGTTAACCATGTTAGAAATAGGAGATGAACCTCATCCTAACATGGGTGAAGATTCTTATGAGAGATATAAAAGCCTCCAATTCTTAAATAGGAGGTTAACCACATTAAAAATAAGAGGTGGATCTCATCCTAATATAGATGAAGATCCTTACGAGGGATGTGAAGATCTTCGATTTTTAAATAGGAGGATGTACTTATTCCTAAACAAGTTTGAAAAACTCTTGTTCATAAATAAGGAGGATAGATCTATGAAAAACTAAGCAAAAATTGCTATTTCAAAATAAAAGTCTACTTCGGGCATATGATGGTAGTCGAGAAGTTTAGCAACTATCAAAATAAAGCACAATAAAGAAGAATAATGGAAAGAGATATCATTTCATTAAATGAAGTTTATTATAGAGGTCACCAAGTCCAATTATAAAAAAAAATGAAAGAAAAAAAATGAAATCCTACTTGGACTTCGGACAGCTAGCCTCGGCCATTACTAAAGAATGCTTCAAATCATTCACTCAATCTTTAAGCTCCTTCCTTGCCACCAAACTCTCATCAAGTAGCTTTCGGGCTCTCCTAGCATCTTCCTCTTCCTCTCTTAATCTTTTTTGTAGAATAGTAGATTCAGCTTCGATTTCCTTCATAGCATTCTCCTGATACGTCATTTGGATCTTCAATTAAAGGAGCTCAGACTTGTTCTTGTCATATACATTAGTGAGGTTTGCAAGACTATTCTTCAGTGAGGCAAGTTCACTCGAATCTCCACTTGGGCCAGCTTGAGCATTGTCCTCCAGTTGCTTCTAGAGCAGGGCTACCTCATCATTCGCTACCCAAAGCTGCCATTTGAGATTAGCAATTTGTTCGCACCAGCCTATCTTATAAGTATTATATGACTCTTTGGATGCATGCAACTGACTTTGAAGCTCGAAGAACCTCTTGAACTAGTCCTAGTCATACTCCTCTTGATTGTGAGTCCAAAGCAAGCCCTTCTCCAATTGTTGGATCTTCTCTCTCGCTTCTCTGAGCTAGATCTCAAGGGAGCAGATCTTCACGGTTAAAGTCCAAGATTTCTCGCTGGCATGCTTAGATGCCCATTCAAGCTCCTCAAACAAATGATATTTCTTTGAAGTATATTCCTTGAAAGCTTATTTTGAGGCTTGACGTAGGCAATTGATCTTGGCAGAGGCTGTTGCATAATTGTTCTTTGATTTTTTAAGCTCCTCCTTGATTTTCTTTAGCTACTTATTGGCTTAATGAACTTCTTTTCTCAAAGCTTTTATGTGAGTCTTCAAAGGGACGGCTTGTGATAACAGCACGGCTTCGGCCCATGACTGAGCTCGATGATAATATTTGTAAACTGAACTCTCAATCATTAATACATCATAACACACAAAGGAATGAAAAAAAAAGAAGCTCAATTTCATTGATTAAGAAGTTTAAGTACATAGAAGATAAAAGAAAAAGAAAAGCAAAACGAGAAGAGGTCTCTGACCTCTGATGGAGGGCGGCAGGAAAACTTGGTGTGGCCTCAGTCGGTTCTAGCTCTTGATAGGCTTAGGGGCATCAATGGTACGTCTGACAGAAGGCAAGTCGGCTCCAGCTATGGAAGGCTTAGCTTCATTATCAGAGGAATCTTCTGGTCCATCCAATAGGAAACCAAGGTTTAGTTCAGAAAATCTCTCAGTGATCCTCTACTGATAGAGATTGAAGCCCTCGTTGAAGGCTTCTTTAGTGAATTTGATTTTGATATCCTCCTATTCTTTTGAAGCCTTAAAATCCAAGATGGCCTACTTCTTAGCTTCAACAACCCACCTTTCCCCTTCGGCAACCTCGACCTTGATCTTCTTTCTCCTCTCCACTTCTAAACCTAGTGCATCCTTCATATCCATTGAAGCTTGTTCTGCTCTTCTGAGCACTTTCTAGAGATGCCCAACCTTGGTGGAGTTCTTCTTGAGCGTCTCCTTGAGATGCTCAACCATAGCCTTAGATTCTTTGGCCTCCGCCTTCGCGGCTTCAGCCTCCTTTGAGGCCTTTGAAGCCTCGGCATCATGAAAGTTGACCATCTCAACATTGGCGAATAGATGATGCCCTAACTACAAGAAGCAAAGTACATTTTACTACTAGAAAACATATACATCCATCTAAATATAAAAATGAAGAAGCAATTATCTCAAGGAAGGCCACGATCAAATCTTTATTCCTCTCTTGAGTGTCTGTCCGGAGGATCTTTTCAATTACATCTGAAAAAATGTAGCCCTCCATGAGAGGTCGGACGACCCTCCAACTATTGAAGGAAGTCTGATCTAGATCGATGTTAATATCACTGGACTCCTCGGAGTTCTTTCGAGGCCGAACTCTCTTGGCAACTTACTTTTTAATCTTTTTATCCCCCTCCTCATCAATAGGAGATGCTGGAGCAGTGACCTCAATGGGCAAGCTCGGAGTTGGCAAGGGCACTTCAGTCTCAGGAGCAGAAGTCACTGTGGTGGGGATGGTCGAGCTCGAGTCGCCAATATTTTCTTGCTTGGATGTTTTCTTAGGGGCGTTTCCTTTCCTCTTATGAGCTCGGAGTTCCTTCGTCAACCATTTCAGCTTATCAGGAGTCATTTCTATAAAAATAAATAGGCCAAAGTTAGTAAAAGATGAGGAGATAGAAAAGAAAACACAAGTTAATACCTTCGGGGTTAATTGGGCTCAGGCCGAGGTTATAAAGCATTCGGTCATCTATCAGCTAAGTCAGTGAAGGGGTTCTATAATTCTTCAGAATATTAGTAGAGTCAAAATCTTTCCTCCCCAACCTCGAGCTTTACAAATAGAATCCTTAAGCTAACCCCAAGAAAGAAGTTTCAGTTCAAGCAAAGGGCTAGATGCGAAGAAGAACTTTTTCTTCTAGTTATGGATGGAGGAAGGGATGCCATTGAGTAATCCCTTCTTACTAAACTGGGGTGAAATGTACCATCAGTTCTTAGTAGAAGGATAGCGCTTAAAGATGAAAAAGATGCGGAATAGAAAAATTAAAGATCGGACTTCAGCTAAGAAGCATAGTACAAGGAACCTTATGATGAAATGGAAGGAGTTCAGGACAATTGAAGAGAAGAATATATCGAGAAAGCTAAAAAGCTCAACAACAAAGGAGGGAATGGGTAGACTCTCAGCTCGGTTCGAAGAGCTTCTATGTACATGAAGGAAAATCCTGATTTTTCGGTCTAGGTTCGTTCAGATCTGATCAGATCAAGAGATATATTTCAAAAATTTTTCTCTTGATCCCAATCAGATCTTGATATGTTTTAGATTTGATTCTTATTATTTTAATAAAATAAAATTAAAAGATAAATTAAATCAAATTTAATTTACCTGATCTGGGTAATCCTATTATCCTGTTGATGATCCTGTTTGCAGTGGAAGATTCTGGATCTTAGCCACGCAAGCGCCTGGCCTCTATCGGTATCCACTCGGGTTGGATCTAGAGATCCTCTTCTTCTCTATCACACCTCCAAAAATCAGATCTGGATCTGATCTGGAGGATCTTCAAAACTCTTTTGAAGATGAGTAGTCGTCCTTTGCAGCAGCGCAGCCTTCTTATTTTTTATCGCCTTTCTTTGATCTGAATCGCACCAACCAAGGTCCAAAACTCCTTTTGGACATGGAGAGCAAGGGGAGAAGAGACTATGGAGGGGAGAGGCAGCCTTGGGGCATGGAGAAACTATGATCTCATCATATCTCTATCTCATACAATCTGAGTTGGATACAGGGTCTTATTTATAGACTAGCTGTGATCCAACTCCTCTTCTTCCCAACCAATCACAACCCTTTATGAAATCAGATCTAAATTTGATTGGTGGGAATAGAGTCCCCTGGATTCCTCCTTAGAGGGTGCCTAAGACCAGTCAAAGTTGGTTCTTAGAAGAACTCTAATTGGAATCCAAAAAGGAGATGGAGTCCTTGTCCAACAAGGACTCCTAGGCGCCTCCAACTTGGGTACACGCCTAGGGTGGCGTGCGCCCTTCTCCTTGCCAGGTTCTGGTAGGGGGACAGGCCCCCACCAGCCCTCCAATAGGTGCATGACATGTGGTCAAAAGTCAAAGTGTTAATGGTCAATGTTTGACCAGTCAAAGGTAGACTTTTGACCAAAGTCAAAGAACAAGAAATGGCAGGTGACCAAAAATGGCAGGTAGTGTCTTACAAATAAGACAACCTTTTCTGACTTGGACAACCTTCTGTCAGACCATATGAAGGCCTCTGTTTGAGCACAAACTCCTTTGGCTCAAATAGGACAACTTATTTATGATAGCAAAAGAAGAACGTTAGGTTCAATCGAGTGCTAGCACGATTTCCTTGAACCTAATTGAATCTCATTCAGATCAATTGAACAAGATCAGTTCAATTGATGATCACCAGATTCAAACCCTTGTTTGTGTGACCCAGTTAGGTTCAGTTCTGTATGGTAATGGGATATGTCATGATCTCTATCATTGACATCATCGAAACTCCTTTCGATGGATCAGAACTCTTCTGATTCGAACAGCTAAAATGATCGATCATCTAAATCATTCTAATTGCTCCCAAAATCCACCAGTGACACCTAGCAGTATATGGTGGCAACCCATCAGAGCTGAATACGAACCTCTTGGTGCAGCTACCTGTGTGATTCAAGTTCTTCTATCTTGATCCCCGATCAGATTAGGGTTTAGGTGAACTCGTCAAACCCTAGTCTCTGTCATATGATGTAATCATTCGATTTGAGTCCAATGTGAAAATCTAAATAGAAACTCTTTCTATTATTTCACTCTACCATGGCCATGGATTTCTGGACTTGATTCTCATAATCATCATAGGGCTACTCCTCTACCACCGAGGTAGATAGATTCCATCTTGATGCAATCCAGTTCCTACAATGAACATGTCATAGCCAACATACACCTCAGGGTTCCATATGGCTAGGAGACCGAGTAATGGTGTAGTCAAACTATAACACCCTCAAGGTGAACTGCCGATGCATCTCAGGTCAAAGAACCAGACACACTACTGTAGCATCGAGTCAGTCATTGACGAGAAGGTAGACTCCCTAATGACTACTCGAGGTGGTCACGCTCAGTGCCCTCGTTCTCTAACGAGTACCTGTACTCTCGCTCCGATGTCTCCACACCGTAGACTCAAGACTCATCTACTAAAGAGAAGCGATTGTACACCAATCTTTCGGATCAATCACCATCCTCGTAATGATCCTATGGTCAGGAGCAATTTAATGAGTTAATAATGATTATTCATGTCTTAAATTTTCAACTCTTAAAAATATGAATTATCATTTCCATTAACTCAAAGGATGTATCACAGACACTAAATACACATATGTGATAGAAAATAACCCATTTATTGCTTTTAGTCAAAATTATAATTTTGCCCCTAGAAGTGTATTACAAGTGTCAGCCAATTCTGGCTTCTAGGGCACATATATCTAACAGTACAAACTGAAATCAACCTGGAGGATGAGAACAAGCTCAATCATTCGGTCCAAAAAGTTCGAGTTCATACTCAGAAGGTGTTAGATATATGTGCCCTAAAAGCCAGAATTGGCTGACACTTGTAATACACTTCTAGGGGCAAAATTATAATTTTGACTAAAAGCAATAAATGGGTTATTTTCTATCACATATGTGTATTTAGTGTCTGTGATACATCCTTTGAGTTAATGGAAATGATAATTCATATTTTTAAGAGTTGAAAATTTAAGACATGAATAATCATTATTAACTCATTAAATTGCTCCTGACCATAGGATCATTACGAGGATGGTGATTGATCCGAAAGATTGGTGTACAATCGCTTCTCTTTAGTAGATGAGTCTTGAGTCTACGGTGTGGAGACATCGGAGCGAGAGTACAGGTACTCGTTAGAGAACGAGGGCACTGAGCGTGACCACCTCGAGTAGTCATTAGGGAGTCTACCTTCTCGTCAATGACTGACTCGATGCTACAGTAGTGTGTCTGGTTCTTTGACCTGAGATGCATCGGCAGTTCACCTTGAGGGTGTTATAGTTTGACTACACCATTACTCGGTCTCCTAGCCATATGGAACCCTGAGGTGTATGTTGGCTATAGCATGTTCATTGTAGGAACTGGATTGCATCAAGATGGGATCTATCTACCTCGGTGGTAGAGGAGCAGCCCTATGATAATCATGAGAATCAAGTCCTGAAGCCCATGGCCATGGCAGAGTGAAATAATAGAAAGAGTTTCTATTTAGATTTTCACATTGGACTCGAATCGAATGATTATATCATATGACAGAGACTAGGGTTTGACGAGTTTACCTTAACCCTAATCTGATCGGGGCTCAAGATAGAAGAACTTAATCACACAGGTAGCTGCACCAAGAGGTTCGCATTCAGCTCTGATGGGTTGCCACCATATACTGCTAGGTGTCACTGGTGGATTTTGGGAGCAATTAGAATGATTTAGATGATCGATCATTCTAGCTGTTCGAATCAGAAGAGTTCTGATCCATCGAAAGGAGTTTCGATGATGTCTATGATAGAGATCATGACATATCCCATTACCATACAGAACTGAACCTAACTGGGTCACACAAACAAGGGTTTGAATCTGGTGATCATCAATTGAACTGATCTAGTTCAATTGATCTGAATGAGATTCAATTAGGTTCAAGGAAATCGTGCTAGCACTCGATTGAACCTAACGTTCTTCTTTTACTATCACAAATAAGTTGTCCTGACTGAGCCAAAGGAGTTTGTGCTCAATCAGAGGCCTTCATATGGTCTAACTGGAGGTTGTCCAAGTTAGAGAAGGTTGTCTTATTTTATAAGACATGACCTGCCATTTTTGGTCACCTGCCATTTTTGGTCCTTTGACTTTGGTCAAAAGTTGACCTTTGACTGGTCAAATGTTGACCATAGACACTTTGACTTTTGTCCACGTGTCACGCACCTATTGGAGAACTGGTGGGGGCCTGTCCCCCTGCCAGAACCTGGCAAGGAGGAGGGCGCACGCCACCCTAGGCGTGCGCCCAAGTTGGAGGCGCCTTGGAGTCCTTGTTGGACAAGGACTCCACCTCCCTTTTGGATTCCAATCAGAGTTCTACTAAGAATCCAGTTTGACTGGTCTTAGGCGCCCTCTAAGGAGGAATCCAGGGGTCTCTATTCCCAACCAATCAGATTTAGATCTGATTTCACAAAGGGTTGTGATTGGTTGGAGAGGAAGAGGAGTTGGATCACGCTTAGTCTATAAATAAGACCCTGCGCCCAACTCAGATTCCAATGCAATTAGAATAGAGATTTCCCACGCCCCAAGGCTGCCTCTCCCCTCTTCCTCCATGCCTAAACTTCTCCTCCTTCTCCTCTCCACGTCCAAAAGAGTTTTGGACTTAGGTTGGTGCGTTCCAGATCAAAAGAAAGGCGATCAAAAGAAGAAGGCTGCACTGCTGCAAAGGACGACTGCTGATCTTCAAAAGGAGTTTTGAAGATCCTCCAGATCAGATCCAGATCTGATTTTTGGAGGTGTGATAGAGAAGAAGAGGATCTCCAGATCCAACCCGAGTGGATACCGGTAGAGGCCAGGCGCTTGCGTGGCTAGATCCAGAACCTTCCGCTGCAATCAGGATCATCTACAGGGTAATAGGATTACCCAAATCAGGTAAATTAAATTTGATTTAATTTATCTTATTTTATTTTATTTATTAAAATAATAAGAATCAGATCTGAAACATATCAAGATCTGATTGGGATCAAGAGAAAAATTTTTGAAATATATCTCTTGATCTGATCAGATCTGGACGAACCTGGACCGGGAAATCAGGATTTCCCTTCAACTGGTATCAGAGCCATGGTTCTAAATTGTTTAGATCTGATTTTAATTTTATTTTAATTAGAAAATAAAGTGATTTCAGATGTCACATGAGATGTGATCAGATCTGAAATCAGAAAAATTAAAATTAAATGATTTGGATCTAAGATTAAGAAGATATGCATGACTAGTTCTAGAATAGAATAGTTCTATAGAATAGTTTTGCATGTCTTTGATTTAATCTGATTAAATCATATTTTAGATCTTCTTATTTACTATTTTCTGATATTATAAGTGTTATAATAACATCTGATAAACAGCAAATAAAAATTATTTAATTTTAAATATCATATGAGATATGATTGATGCATGTCTAGACTAGTTGTAGAATAGTTCTACATAATTGTCTAGATTAGAATTTATTTTGATTAGATCAATTTAAATCTAATTTTTTAGATTATTATGAGATAATTTAGATCTGAAAACATGCATGATTTGATACATGAGATGTATGCAAAATATGCCTTGATTAGATCTAAATTTGTATATGAGATATATGATATAGATCTATAACTGTTTTGTAGATTTACATGTTCCTGATTAAGGCGTTCCTCTTGGCCGTCCGGTCATAAGAACGAAGAAGGGTTTAAAGGCCCTCTCTTCCCATTCGATGGGGTGTTCTTATGACGTGTAGGGGTGCTGCGTGTTCGTCCTTAATCAGAAACCCAAAACTTACTTTCTGCAAAACCCTAGATCCTGAAACCCTAGGATTTATTGTGCATATTTTGTTTATGAACCCAACTTAATTAAGAATTAAGTTTATGGAATATTAATTAGGTCTAAAATTGAGAATTTCAGATCTAAGACATATTCATAATACTGGGTTCGGGCTTGGGTAGCTCAATTAGGTCTAAGCGGTTGATCAAACCGAATCAAGAGTTGGTTAGATGGGATCAACAATGCTTAAATTGACCAGCCTAATAGGATTAAGTCTGGGTCAAGATCGAGTCACGATCAAGCAAGACCTAATTAGGCTCAGAGGTTAGAGTCTGGATTGTAGGCTAACCCAATTGGTTCTGACTCAACAATTTGGTGTCTAAGGTAAGTTTGGCATAGACGACCGACTGGTTTTTAATTGGAAGCTACTCGACCTGAATGCGTTCTTGTACGAGTTAATGGCATATTCCTTCCACCGGTCTCACTTACCTGGCCATATCTGTTGACACAGTTCTGATCTGAGGTGGTCAATAATCCGAGCTAACCCATGCCACTAGGTTAGTCATAATTGTTATGACTAAGCCAAGTCTAGTTTAATGAGACCTGAATCAATTCTCCCTAAGAAAAGATTAAGTCCGAGGTCTTCCACCATTGTAGACGTGCGGGCCCTTCCCGGGGTTGATTGTTCTCGGCTGGATACAGTGGCTCAGTTGCACCGGGAAGACGCAACCATGTCTATTAGGCATTGGATGCTATGGGCTGGAGGATGAGTTGGGCTCAATATTTCGGATACGGTGAGAGACCCAATTAGGAACCCAGTCTATGCAAATGGTGGGTCTGACTTAACTAAGGAGTGGATCAATATTCCGGATACGGTGAGATTCATGAATTAGAGACCAAGTTTGGGTGCACCATGATTAGAGAATCATTGAACAAGAGTTGTTCACTCATTGGCTAACCCATCACCAATAACTGTTAGGTGAGGTGATGAGTCAGTTGGTGAGACCGCACCACCCACTAGAAATCATCAATCGCGGAGATTTTCGCATCTCTACAGAGGGAGTGTAGGGATCCGAGAAAATAGTGGGAGCTAATTTGTTTAAAAATAAAATCCCTAAACAAATTGGTCAAGTCAAAATTACAGTATCTAACTAGAATCTTTGACTCTCTACAGGAAAATGTCTGCGTCCAACCCACTGGCACGTATCCTAGACACACATAGACTGACTGGACCCAATTATAAAGATTGGCTCAGGAACTACAAAATTATTTTGGGTTCAGAGAAGTTAACCACATGTTTTGGACCAGGACCCTCCCACCTTACCAGCCTCGTCCATCCACTGAACAGAGAGCGTCTCTGGAAAAATGGATTGACGAAGACAATAAGGCCAGATACTACATGTTGGGCTCGATGTCTGATGAGCTCCAGCGCCAACATGAAGATATCGGGACTGCTCGCCAAATGTTGGCTCACCTGCAGGAGATGTTTGGTGAACAGAGTCGCGCAGCCAAATATCAAGTCACAAAATGACTTTTTAAGGCTAAGATGCGTGATGGGCAGTCAGTCCAAGATCACTGTCTGACAATGATCAAGGACATGGAAGAGCTTGAGAAGCTCGGTGTGAAGTTGGACTTGGATCTGCAGAACGATATTATTCTGCAATCCTTGACTGATGCATATGGGCAATTCATCATGAATTACCACATGCATAAACTTCAAAATTCCTTGGCCGAGTTGATGAATATGCTGGTTACCGCTGAGCTTTCTATGAAAGGTTCTAAAGGCTCAGTTCTTGCTATGGAACGGACTTCTTCCAAAAGAAAGTCTTATGGAAAGAAAAAGAAGTCTGTGAAAAAGCAAAAGGTGGAAGGATCAAAGAAGAAGAAGGCAGAACCGAAGAAAGAAGGTCGATGGCAAAGGAAAGTGTTTCCATTGCAACAGCGACGGCCATTGGAAGCGGAACTGCCCTACTTACCTGGCCACCCTAAAGAACAAGAAGGAAGGTCCTTCTGGAGGTATGCTCGTTATTGAGTCTAACCTTACGGTTTCTTCTGCATCCAGTTGGGTGCTTGACTCTGGTTCTAGTGCTCATCTGTGCACTTCTATGCAGGGTCTTGAGGATAGCAGGAGGCTGAGGGATGGAGACATGATCCTACGCATCGGTAATGGAGCAAGAGTTGCTGCAGTAGCCGTGGGAACATACCCTCTTCGATTACCATCTGGTTTAGACTTAGTTTTAAAAGACTGTTATTATGTGCCTGCAGCTAGCAGGAATTTGATTTCTGTTTCATGCTTAGCACAAGAAGGTTATGTGATCACCTTCTTTAAGGACCATTGTAACATTCTTTATGAAAGAAATAAAATTGCAAATGGTTTCCTTGTTAATGGTCTTTATCAGTTGCATATTGATGTACCTGTTTTAACTATCGAGCAAAACGTGAATGCCAAACGACCTAGGGATAGTCCAAACGACAGATATCTATGGCACCTGAGATTAGGTCATATAGCAGAAGATAGGATTAACAAATTGGAGAAAAATGGGCTATTGAGTCCATTGACTTTTGAGTCATATCCAACTTGTGAATCTTGTCTTCAAGGCAAAATGACTAAACTCCCTTTTGTTGGACATGGGGAGAGGGCCACAGATCTCCTTGCCCTAGTACATACTGATGTGTGCGGCCCATTCGATGTGCCGGCTAGAGGCAATTTTGTCTACTTCATTACCTTTACCGATGATCTGTCTAGGTATGGGTATGTGTATCTTATGAGACATAAGTCTGAAGCTTTTGAAAAGTTCAAAGAATTCAGACATGAAGTAGAAAAACAAACTGGAAAACCCATTAAGGTTCTTCGATCAGATCGAGGAGGTGAATACCTTAGCCGGGAATTCCTAGACTATCTTAAGGAAAATGGCATAGTCTCTCAATGGACTCCACCAGGAACACCTCAACTCAACGGGGTTTCAGAACGGAGAAATCGGACTCTATTGGATATGGTTCGATCCATGATGAGCTTCACAGACCTCCCTGATTTTCTTTGGGGACATTCATTATTAACTTCAATCTATTCTACTGAATAGGGTTCCCTCTAAAACCGTTCCTACCACACCGTATGAGATATGGCACGGTAAGAAACCAAGTCTGAGTCATCTCAGAATTTGGGGTTGTCCGGCTTATGTCAAAAGACAACAAGCGGACAAGTTAGAGTTTAGGTCCTTTCAGAGCTCGATTCATAGGATATCCTAAAGAGTCATTAGGATACTATTTCTACATTCCAGAAGACCACAATGTGATTGTGAGTCGACATGCCATATTTCTTGAAAAATAGTTTATTCAAGATAGTGGCATTGGAAAGCAGATTAAGCTTGATGAGAAAGTCTCACAAGCAGAAACGAGCTAAGGACCAAGTGGAACCAAATCAGGTTGAGCCAATAAGAACACTACCTCCTCCACCTCGTAGATCGGAAAGAGTTTCCCGTCCCCCTGAAAGATACTTAGGTATTATTTCAGAGGACGTAGAGGAAATGTTCCTCATAGGTAATGGTGCTCATGGTGATGATCCCAAAACCTACAACGAGGCGATATCAGATATCGACTCCGAGAAATGGCTTGAGGCAATGAAGTCAGAGATCGACTCGATGCACTCAAACCAAGTCTGGACCTTGGTAGATCCACCAGAAGGTATAGTACCTATTGGGTGTAAATGGATCTTCAAGAGAAAGATTGGTGCAGATGGGAATGTGGAGACATTCAAGGCTAGACTGGTGGCAAAAGGTTATAGTCAACGTGAAGGCATTGACTATCAGGATACCTTTTCCCCGGTAGCTATGCTAAAATCCATCCGCACATTGCTTGCTGTTGCAGCCTATTTCGATTATGAAATATGGCAAATGGACGTGAAAACGGCATTCCTAAATGGATATCTTGAGGAAGATATCTATATGGAACAGCCGCTAGGTTTCACATCCAGTGATACTGATCACAAGGTTTGCAAGCTGCAAAGGTCCATATATGGACTTAAGCAAGCATCTCGGAGCTGGAACACTCGTTTCAATGATGTGATCAAAAAGTTTGGTTTCATCAAAAATGAAGAGGAACCATGTGTTTTCAAAAGGGTCAGTGGGAGCGCTGTTGTCTTCCTCGTATTGTACGTGGATGACATCCTCCTTATTGGGAATGATATTCCCATGTTGACATCAGTCAAGATGTGGTTGTCCAAGGAATTCTCCATGAAAGACCTAGGTGAAGCATCCTTTATTCTAGGAATTAAGGTCTATAGGGATAGACCGAATAGGATGCTAGGACTTTCACAGAAGATGTACATAGAGGAAGTACTAAAGAGGTTTAGTATGGAAAACTCTAAGAGGGGATTAATACCCTTCAGACATGGTATTCATCTTTCCAAGAAGATGTGCCCCAGCACACCTGAGGAAATAGAACGCATGAGCAAGATCCCTTATGCTTCTGCAATAGGGAGCCTCATGTATGCCATGCTATGTACACGACCTGATATAGCCCATGCTGTGAGTGTCACAAGCAGATATCAGTCAAATCCAGGTGAAGAACACTGGACTTCTGTGAAATGTATCCTTAAGTACTTGAGAAGAACTAAGGATATGATGTTGGTCTTTGGTAATGGAGAACTCCAAGTTCAAGGATACACAGACTCGGACTTCATGTCTGATATAGATGATCGAAAGTCGACATCTGGAAGTCTGTTTGTGTGCAATGGTGGAGCTGTCAGCTGGAAGAGTTCCAAGCAAACTGTGATAGCAGATTCCACCATGGAAGCAGAATATATAGCTGCATCAGAGGCTGCAAAGGAAGCATTCTGGTACAAGAAGTTTGCTGCAGAAATTGGAGTAATGCCATCAGATGCCATTCCTCTTTACTGCGACAACAATGGCGCCATAGCCCTTGCTAAGGAGCCGAGGTCTCACCAGAAGTCCAAGCACATTGAGCGGCGATATCATCTCATCCGCGATTACCTTGAGAAAGGTTACGTTGAGGTCAAGAGAGTCAACTCCGCAGATAATGTGGCAGACCCACTTACAAAGCCGTTGGGCCAACAGAAGATCGAAGCCCACCTTGAGAAGATGGGACTTAGACTTGTAGCCAATTGGCTTTAGGACAAGTGGGAGATTGTTAGATATATGTGCCCTAGAAGCCAGAATTGGCTGACACTTGTAATACACTTCTAGGGGCAAAATTATAATTTTGACTATAATTAATAAAATGGGTTATTTTCTATCACACCTGTGTATTTAGTGTCTGTGATACATCCTTTGAGTTAATGGTAATGATAATTCATATTTTCAAGAGTTGAAAATTTAAGACATGAATAATCATTATTAACTCATAAACAGCTCCCGACCATAGGATCATCACGAGGATGGTGATTGATCCGGAAGGTTGGTGTACGATCGCTTCTCTTTAGTAGATGAGTCTTGAGTCTACGGTGTGGAGACACCGGAGCGAGAGTACAGGTACTCGTTAGAGAACGAGGGCACTGAGCGTGACCACCTCGAGTAGTCATTAGGAAGTCTACCTTCTCGTCAATGACTGACTCGATGCTGCAGTAGTGTGTCTGGTTCTTTGACCTGAGATGCATCGGCAGTTCACCTTGAGGGTGTTATAGTTTGACTACACCATTACTCGGTCTCCTAGCCATATGGAACCCTGAGGTGTATGTTGGCTATAGCATGTTCATTGTAGGAACTGGATTGCATCAAGATGGGATCTATCTACCTCGGTGGTAGAGGAGCAGCCCTATGATAATCATGAGAATCAAGTCCTGAAGCCCATGGCCATGGCAGAGTGAAATAATAGAAAGAGTTTCTATTTAGATTTTCACATTGGACTCGAATCGAATGATTACATCATATGACAGAGACTAGGGTTTGACGAGTTTCACCTTAACCCTAATCTGATCGGGGCTCAAGATAGAAGAACTTAATCACACAGGTAGCTGCACCAAGAGGTTCGCATTCAGCTCTGATGGGTTGCCACCATATACTGCTAGGTGTCACTGGTGGATTTTGGGAGCAATTAGAATGATTTAGATGATCGATCATTCTAGCTGTTCGAATCAGAAGAGTTCTGATCCATCGAAAGGAGTTTCGATGATGTCTATGATAGAGATCATGACATATCCCATTACCATACAGAACTGAACCTAACTGGGTCACACAAACAAGGGTTTGAATCTGGTGATCATCAATTGAACTGATCTAGTTCAATTGATCTGAATGAGATTCAATTAGGTTCAAGGAAATCGTGCTAGCACTCGATTGAACCTAACGTTCTTCTTTTACTATCATAAATAAGTTGTCCTGACTGAGCCAAAGGAGTTTGTGCTCAATCAGAGGCCTTCATATGGTCTGACTGGAGGTTGTCCAAGTCAGAATAGGTTGTCTTATTTTGTAAGACATTACCTGCCATTTTTGGTCACCTGCCATTTCTTGTTCTTTGACTTTGGTCAAAAGTCTACCTTTGACTGGTCAAACGTTGACCATTGACCCTTTGACTTTTGACCACATGTCATGCACCTATTGGAGAGCTGGTGGGGGCCTGTCCCCCTGCCAGAACCTGGCAAGGAGAAAGGGCGCACGCCAAGGGTGGCGTGAGCCCAAGTAGGAGGCGCCTAGGAGTCCTTGTTGGACAAGGACTCCACCTCCCTTTTGGATTCCAATCAGAGTTCTACTAAGAATCCAGTTTGACTGGTCTTAGGCGCCCTCTAAGGAGGAATCCAGGGGTCTCTATTCCAACCAATCAGATTTAGATCTGATTTCACAAAGGGTTGTGATTGGTTGAGAGGAAGAGGAGTTGGATCACAAGCTTAGGTCTATAAATAAGACCCTGCGCCCAACCCTAATTCTAAGTGAGAATAGAGATTTCCCACGCCCCAAGGCTGCCTCTCCCCTCCTTCCTCCATGCCTAAACTTCTCCTCCTTCTCCTCTCCACGTCCAAAAGAGTTTTGGACTTAGGTTGGTGCGATTCAGATCAAGGAAAGGCGATCAAAAGCAAGAAGGCTGCGCTGCTGCAAAAGGACGACTGCAGATCTTCAAAAGAGTTTTGAAGATCCTCCAGATCAGATCCAGATCTGATTTTTGGAGGTGTGATAGAGAAGAAGAGGATCTCCAGATCCAACCCGAGTGGATACCGGTAGAGGCCAGGCGCTTGCGTGGCTAAGATCCAGAACCTTCCGCTGCAATCAGGATCATCTACAGGGTAATAGGATTACCCAAATCAGGTAAATTAAATTTGATTTAATTTATCTTATTTTATTTTATTTATTAAAATAATAATAATCAGATCTGAAACTTATCAAGATCTGATTGAGATCAAGAGAAAATTTTTGAAATATATCTCTTGATCTAATCAGATCTGGACGAACCTGGATCGGAAAATCATTATTTTCCTTCAGAAGGAACCCCATACAGAACTCAGACAAGGGAAAGAACCTCAGAGGAAAGTATAGAGGCAACGGTCCCAGGAACAAAAGTTGGCTGAACTATGTCTCTAAGGTCAAGTTCATCCTTAGGTTTGGGCTTTGAAGGGCTCAAATTGGATGAGCTCTTGAAGGAGTGGATTAGGAACATTTAGAATCTGGGGAGGCCATTTCGGATTAGAAAAAATCAGAAAAAATTTACCAAAAAGCATAAAAAATTAGAGGATGAACTTGGAAGCTAGAGGAAGAACAGGCAAACCCTAAGAAATCCCTAAGAATGGAAAAAAGATGAGAAAATTTAAAGGAGAACTTAAGACACTAACCTAGATAGGCAGGGAAATTAGTGAGATGGTTGGAGTCGCATACAACGAATGGGAAGAAGGGAAGTAAGGTGCTTAAATAATCGATGGAGTCCTTGAGCTATCATGATTGAAGATCGACAGTGCTGAATCCGGGCCCTCCATGTGTCCATCCCATTATTGTGGCTGTAGATGTCAGAGGAAATCATCATTGCACCTTGCAATCGAGCTTTGTGCCAGATAGAATTTCAAAATTTAAGGTCATCCCAAGTCATTCAGCAATAAAAGAGATCCGATGTCGGTTTGAATGGTCCAAAGTATTTCACCTCCCAAAGATGGAAGACCAGATGAAACTTTGACAATCATAAGTATTGGTACTCCCTTTGTCCGAACTTCAAACCTGAAAGTAGAGGGACAAGTATTGGGGGTAAAATGGCTCCCACCAAAGTTTGGTATAGTCCAACCTTGATAAAATGCCATCTAAAGTTTTGATGTCCAGATCCGAAGTTCAATCAAGTCAATCCCCTGGTCTAGGCGAGTTTCAGAAGATCAGCCTTCAAGTGCAACTAAGCTCAGAGATTCAATCAAGGGCAGCTTATCCCGAAAATAATAACTACTATCAACGGTCAATTTTGTGTGATGTTCGAGCTCCTTTGCTCCCACCCTTCAATTTTATCTTGATAAATGTAGGTTCCGCCAAGATTATACTATGAACTTTGGTAGGATGAACTTGGACTAGCAAAAGAAATTTACCATCCGCTAGATCTCGATCTCCAGCCTCGAACAAGCAACAACTGCATCACAAGTACTAAACCTCAGCACTTTTCAGTCCTGACTATGGGCCAACCTTGAGTATAGACCGAGCTTTATCAGAGTTACTAAAGTATCTCTGATCCAGCCTTAACTAAAGAACCTATTATTCCTTTCTGACCTTAAGTTCTCCAGACCAAAGTATTAGTGCCTATTATCGGCCAACCTTGAAGGCAAACAAGCTTCCAAAAGCCATCAAAGCAGTTCTGCCAAGGTTCAAACTTGGAACCTAACTTATAAACTCATCACCCTCAACTTAAAAGCCGATCTTCAAGCTCAGTCAACCTGATCCTAAGCTCCAATAACTTAATCTCAGCATGAATGACTCACGACCAAGCTCGAAAGCATCCAACGTTTTGTATGCACTCCAGCAAATAATATCCAATGACCAACAAGTCACGATAAATGATAGTCCACTCTCTATAACAAACTCTGAGCAACTCGAACGACGTATTGACATTTTATTTCGGTTGTCATCACTAATCTATTATAGGCTCTATCTATAAATAGGACCCTCCACATATTGTTTTCGATCTAAACTCTTTTTCAATCTCCAATCTCTTGAGTACTCCATTCTTGTTGGCCAGAATACTAACTTGACCATCGAAAGTTCCACATTGTAGCCACCTCTGGCAAGGACTTTGTCTTGCAGGTTTCGACTGGCGAGATCCTGAATCCCACCTCCAGCAATTTCTAGCAGCCGATCGTTTTCTACACCAATAGGACTAATGGACCCAAAAATCCTAGATTTTTAGATTATTATTCTGTATAATTAATTTACTATTTAGTATTAAGTAACAAACAATCTTTCCTCCTCTTTGTTAAAGCTTACCTGAGCAAGAATTTGAATGCAATTCAAATACTTAATTCCTTATGGGATCGATCCGTACTCATTGGATATGCTATCTTGCACACCATACACTTGCTGTTTATTTAAGACACATCAAGCTTTTGGCACCATTGTTGAAAAATTAGCGTGTTTTAAATTATATTCTAAATTTTTGTTCTTCGTGCTTTTAGTTTAGTTTTAGTCTGACCTTTCTAACTTTCTTATCTTGCTTTGTAGAAAATTAGTGAGTGCTAGAAACCTAGTACATAATCTAACCTTTTTCTTTAGCATACTAATTTAATCATAATTCATTATTAATTTTTAATTAAAATTTATTTATTCTTATTGGTTGTGCAGAAGCATATCTAAACTATTTTAAGGGTACAAACCTAAATAAGATAAAGTAAAAATTTTATCACCCTTCCTTAGCCTACAAACAAGTTTTCTCATTTGCATTAATCCTAACCCTTAAATAAAATTAATTAGATGTCAAACCTAGGGACATCCGATCTCATTAGGATAAGAAAACCCAAGAGTTGGACTAGATTCAAGTTGGTTGGTCTGTCGGTGTCTAAAAAAATGGTTTGTGGGATGATTGGGTCCTAAGGAAGGTGGTTTATAATTAGTTTTGTTTGCTGATCTGGTCAATTTAATTGATGTCCAAAAAAAGCAATGAGGGGACTTCCACCGACCTTGCACTTATCTGGCCAATTTAGTTAGTCAACTTTGAACTTGAAGTGCTCAAAGACAATCTTGGCAGTTAGGAGCTGTCTAGAGTTAGGAGAACCCCAATCAAGATTTCTATTCTCTTCTCTTCTCTTGATTGAAAACTTGATTAAAAATAAAAATAAAAATAATAAAAATAAAAAAAAATCTACATTTAATTCTAAGTTAAAATTTAAAAATAAAAAATAAAAAATAAAATAAATTCTTCACTTTTCTTGTGGAGAAGGATATCAAATCGACTAGTTAGAATTGATTCGATTTTTGTGTTAAGCTCTAAAGTTGCTAAAATGGAAGTAACCAATTAGCCCCAAATCTTTATGAATTTATGTTACCCAGTTGGATCCATCCAGCCTTCTTGCATCAGGTTGCCCCAACCTACTGTAAATAACTTCGAACTTAAATCTCAAATGGTTAATATGCTTGTAAAGTTCAATGGAATATAGGATATATATATATATTCATTGGAAAATTTAAAGAGGTTTGTGCAACCACGAGGCTACAACAACTTTTTGAGGATGAGATCAAACTGAGATTAATCAATTTTATCCTTAAGAAAAATGCCAAAATGTGGTTATATGGCCTTCCAAACCAATCTATCATGACTTGGATTGATTTTATATGAGTGTTCTTAAATTTTTTTTTCATCACAAAATAGCTAAAATTAGAAATAAGATTAACTAATTCGACCAACTAGCTGGTGAATAATTCTAAAAGTATTTTGATTATTTTAAGAACCTCTTGACCCAATGCCCACACTATGGAATACAGATCTGGAGGCTATACTAAATAATTTATGAGGGGCTAGACTCAAATTTTAGAATCATGCCAGAGTCCATATGCTAAAGTCAACTTATGTATAAAGAATCCAATAAGGCCTAGCAATTTCTAGCAGACTTAGCTGAGAAGAGTCTACACTGAAAAATGACTAGAGAACTAGAAAGATCAACATCCTCGAGAGGTGGAATGCACCAAGTATAAACTTTTCTAGCCGTAGAGGGTAAAATCGTAATGCAAACACTTAGGTTGGAGGTCTTAGAACTATAGAGACTAGCCAGTATAAACCATATGTATGCACCCATGCGCATGTTAGGAATCGAGCAGGGTTAAAGCATGCATTTTTAAAAATTTTATTACAACAAAAGTTAAAATTAATCTACTATTGATTCTATGCATGCTATGATCAAATCATAAAACTCTACTTAGAATCTAGACATGCTAATATGCATTACAAAATTTAAATATGATCAATTAGCAAATCATATTCGCTGATCAACATGTGTTCAAAACACAATGCCCATGCATGGGTAGATGATCTCCACAATCCGAATCCACCAAAAGAACTCCTTGCATCACACTACAACTACACACTTGTCCCATCTTTATGGTTGGTCTACATGGAGATCCTGATCCTGGCCAGCTCTACCAGAGTGCTAGCTCCTTACCAAAGTCTTTGACGACTGACTTTGGTCAATCTAATCGACCATCTTTTTCTTGATCTCTCGGATGCTTTAGAAAATCAAAAGATGGTCTTCGAAGGATGACAAGATGGTGCATCAAATTTGGTGATAATCGGACACTCACAATGCTCAATCTCTCCATCCAAACCTTGAGTCCCAACTCTAGGATTTTGCACACCCAAAAAATCCTGATGCCTAAAAAATCTCTCACGCCCACTCCTTTTTGAATTTTCCCATGAAACAAATTATCATGGTAGACGGACTCTCCTATCTACCATACACTCACTTTAGAAAAAACATTTTTTGAATGAGCGACCAAAGAGAAAAAAATAAGAAGGTGGTGTAAGAGGAGTAAGATGGTACGAGAAGGTTTCTATTCTGTCTTACTTTTTTTTTCTCCCAGATAAGAATTGCCCTCCTGGATTTCTCTCTCATGGAAAACATTTTTCAGTCTTATGTACGCACATAAATTTTCATCTTAAAATGGACGACCATAAGGATGGAAAATCAGCATGGAAGAGACAAGGTGAGATGGTTGAACCTATTTCAACCAATCTCATGAATTCAAAAATTCAAAGAGCCTTCTTATCTAATTCCAATGCCCACACCAAGGTGTTTGACGCATAGAAGGATCTCCTTCTATGCATCCACACTTTGAAATGCACAAAAATGTGTGACAATACCATAAGGGTGCGTGAAGAAGTGGATAAAGATAAGGGGTTAGGAGGTTTCAACCAAACCAACCATCAATTGAATTTGAAAGTCAATTTCATTTGAACCAGTCCAACACTTGGACCAGGTCAAAGAGAGAATAGAGGAGGGGCATAGAAACCCATCTGGGCATGGGAAACTCTTACACAAATTCTTAATTTGTGTGAAAGAGGTAGGCATGGGTCAAAGTATGGCACAGGGAGAATTTGAATTCAAAGTTCAAACTTGCTTTGAAATTATCCAAATTGGTTTCAACCGAACCAATTTTCTAGACTCAATTAGACTAGATCATACCTAATCAAATTAGGTTTGATCCAACTCAATAAATTTATAATTAAATTAAAAATTAATTAGGTCCAGGTCCTAATCAAATCAGGGTCGAATCTCTCATAGCAATTAGATCATCTCATGACTAGATCGGATCAAATCCAATCCAATCAAATTTAATTATATTTTATTGAATCCTCATTGCTCAATCAAATTAAGCTAATCAATAATTTAATTACTAATTAATCCTTTAATAATACATAAAGTTCCAATTGGATGGGTGTTTGGGTAATAGAGTCCCATCAGTATGAAACTCTTGATCGAAGAGTCCCAAACTAGCTAGACTCTTGAACTCAGTATCCCAAATGAATGAAACTCATGATCACAAAGTTTCAGACTAGTAGAACTTTTAATCAAAGAGTTTCAGATAAGTAGGACTCAGAGTTCTAATCCAATGGGATCCATAAAGATAGAGTTTCAGTCCAATAGGATTCTTGATCATAGAGTCTTAATCTAGTGAGACTTTTGACCATAGAGTCCCAGACCATTGAAACTCTTGATCAACCATTAGATTAGGTAGGAACTCCTATTGTATGTGACCTCATAAGTTCAAATCTTAAGTCGGTAGCATAGGAATCAATTTTCTATACCAATCAATGTGACCATCTAGCAATGGTACCTAACGTCCAGATAGGTCGAATAGTCGCAATGCAATATTAACAAATCTATGGCATATGGTTACCGTATAATTTATCTCCTTAATCTCGATGCTCAAAAGATGATCTAGGATTTAACTATCAACCTTGAAAAATCATCTATAGTGTATTTTAAAATTTTGTGTTCATCGAATGAACCATCCTGATCGAGATTTTGCTAAATTGAAATACAGTGATGCATTTGCTCCAATAATTAGAGAGGTCAATCCCATATTAACTCATGCATCGACAAAACAAGTACTTGACTACACCCAATAACCTTTCATCATTGAATTAAAAATTTAGATAGTCTAACACCTAAGTGCAATGAGTTACTTGCAAGTCACCATGGTGATCTCAAGTCTAAGGGACATTTATACCTATATCTTTCACAAGTAACTCTTGATGGTAGAAAGCTACATAGTTAAGTCATATTCAGTGAAATGTACCCCTACACTTCACCTGTATGCCATATCAGTACATCATATTCCTTGGTTAAGAGGATAACCAATGTATATGGCACACAATGACCTACACTCGATACGTTGTCATCCTAGGTAACAACGTATCATTTGGTCGCAACCAAGTTTAAGGATTAAATAACAAATCCTTCTTTATCGAGTTTAAATAGTTCTAAGAACTTCATCATAGAAGAGTTCATTACAGGAGGATGCACAAAAGTGATGAAAATATCAAAATAATAATTTTATTTATTATAATAATTCAAGTACATTTATAATCAGCTCATCTATAACCTAGATGATTGGCTTTAGGATTTATTTTCCAACAACTTCCATTTAGACTAAAGCCATTCAGAATAGTATCATATATCCATCTTCTATTTATAATTATCGAACTCTTTGATTCTGAGGGCTTTGGTAAATGGGTCGGCCATGTTCTTCTTTCCATCGATCTTCTGAAGGTCGACGTCATCTTGCTCCACGATCTCTCGTATAAGATGGTAGTGATGTAGAATGTGCTTGCTGTGTTGATGTGCCTTCAGCTCCTTCGATAAGCTATGGCTCCAGTGTTGTCACAGTAAAGCAAAATCGAACTATTCAAGGAGGGTGCCACTCCCAGCTCATCAATGAACTTCTGCAGTCATATAGCTTTCTTTGCAGCATCGAATGCTATGACATACTCCATCTCGCACATAGAATCGACCATAATATGCTGCTTGAAACTCTTCCAGTAGATTGCTCCTTCATTTAGAATAAACACATAATCAGACACACTCTTACTATCATCATGATCTGACTGAAAATTGGAATCAGTATATCCTACAAGTTTCAAGTAAGCATTTTTATAAATTAGCCAATGGTCTTTAATATTTCTCAAATACTTCAGGATTATCTTTACAACCTTCTAGTGATTTTCACTCGAATTAGACTAGTACCTACTAACTACCTTTAGTGAGTATGCCACATCTGATCTCATATACGTCATGGCATACATAATAAAATCTACTACCAAAATATATGGTATTCTACTCATATACTCTCTCTCTTGAGGAGTTGTCGGATAATTTCTCTTTGAGAGAGTAATTCTGTGGCCTATCGGGAGATAGCCCTTTTTAGAATTTGCCATGCTGAACTGCTTTAGCATGGTATCTGATAGGGATGCGGTGCTGTCGTTAAGACACCGTGTTTATCAGTTTAATCCGACTTCTTAAAATAATTTAAAAAATACGTAGATAGCAATGAGTCGGGTCGAATCCACAGGGAAGGTAGTGTTTTTAGATTTGAAATCTTTGATTTTGTAAAAAAAAAAGATAAAAAAGAAGAGTTTTAAGATCAAAAGTGAAGTCGGAAAATAAAAAGTAAAAATTAAAAGATGCAAGAATTTAAACTTGGTACTAAGATCTACTAGTTAGATCTTAGCATCTACTTGTAAAGCAATAATTTAAAGTGCAGAAATTAAATTACAATAAAAATAAAAAGCAAGAAATTAAAATGCAAAAATAAAATTTTTATTAATTAAAATTTTAGAATTTAAATACATAAAATTTAAAAAGAAAAAAATAAAATAAAATAGCCTGATCTCTGATCTTGGATCGGCATTGGCAGAAAGATGGTGTAGAAGCTCGGCTCTTCTTCTCGGCACCCGTTGCTTCGAAGCAGCCTTTAACCCATAGCCTGGCTTCGCCCTGTACCAAAGCTTCACCTTGATCGGAGATATTGATTTTTTGATGGCCTGGGGTCCTTTTTATAGAGCTAGGAGGGCTGGATATTTTTTCTAAAGGCAATATGGGACTAATAGCCTTTGTAATCATCAAAATACAAAGAAATTTGGATAAAATTTGAATCAAAATAGCTCTGATATGACTCTGATAAATCTGATAAAATCCAGCCGTTCAATAGGAATCCAACGGTCCAAAAATCATCAAAATCGGATGCAGATAAGCTCAGATCGGGTCGGATTAAATTCTGGCCGTTGGATCGCGCTTGATCGAGGAAATCTGGCCGCAAATCGCGCTTCGGGAGTCTTGATCACCGCCGGCAGCGTTCTGGACCGTCGGATCATCGCCTGGATCGAGCGCTGCCGTCCGATGGTGATCCGCGTGATGTTTGTATCTGAATAAAATTCGGAAGCAACCACAGCCGTCCGATCCTGACCGCAAACAACCACATCCGTCCGATCGCGCAATAACTGTTCCCATGGACCGCGTGGACCGGCCGCACCGCACACCGCAACCAATCAGCGCCGCTGTTGTCGGACGAAAAGACTACTGAATTACCCTTGTGAGCCGCGATAAATTTCTGTAGACCCTTAAGGGGTCTAGGTCCACCACGTGGCAATCTCTGATTCGCCGGAATTTGCTGAGCTGGCGGTCCACGCCTGGATCGTGGACCGGCTGATGGCTTCAACGGCTGAGTCGGCTTGATGGCTCGGCTTGGCTTGGTGGCTCGGCTTGCGGAGCCGGCTGAGCCGTTTTCTTTTTTATTTAATTTTTATTTATTTTATATTTTTAAAAATTCATATCTTTTTCATTTTAGCTCCGTTTTACTTGAAATTTATTTCGTTGTGATCAAGAAAAATGAGCTCTTTCTATTGATAATAAAATTTTATTTTTTAATTTTTATTAATTTTTATTATTTTTTAATTAATTTTTTAATTAATAAAAATATGAATTTTTCAAAAATTATATATAAATTGATTATTAATTCTTAAAAATTAATATAAATTAATTGATAAATTAATACTTTTATTGGTGAATTTATGATACTTATCACACCCCCCAACTTAAGCTTTGCTCGTCCTCGAGTAAAGAAAGAATTTAGTTTTAAATACCTTTTAACTTTAGAGTTTCGAATTTTACCTAAGCAATTTTCAAAATGGCCATTGATATTCAGTAGAGCTTAAATGAGATATATCATTGGGGTATTAATACTTATCAATAGAAAAATTAAGTAAAGAACATTAAATTTTTCAGAACTTTTTCTAAATTATTCCACTTTTATCTCTGATTTGTCTAAACTTTCATATAGGCAGGTGTATTGCTACTTCCATCCTTCATTTATTAATTTTTATTTTCACATTGCCCACTTTTTGATGCGAATATCATTGCTTACTTAGGCAACGGGACCCGGTTACTCGGTGGGAAAACCAATGTTTCTTTTTTTTTTTTTTTTTTTTTTTTTTTTTTTAACGTTGTACCACTATTGAGTGTCTTAACTCCTTAAGCTTTCTATTTGATCCATGTAGCGAGTCTTGGGCCAATGACTCCCAAACCAGTTGGCTTTAGGGCACTAGGTATAGAATACCCCTCGGGCTTACTAGCTCGAATCAAATAGGCTACGAGTTAAGACTAGCTTTACAACGAGCTTCTTTGCCCTTCCCACCTTTTGACGCGAAACTCAATGCTTGCTTAGGCAAAGAGGCCCGGTTACTCAGTGAGAAGTACTTGGAAACTATTTTATTAAAATAAATTTTTATATGAAGAAATGTATAGTTACCCTACACAAGCCTATAAAAAGTAGACTTTTCTTTGATGCTAGTAAAAATAATTAGAAATGCTCCAAGGAAAAATTTTTTATGTTCTGGACTTAACTCTTTATTGAATTTTCTTAATACTTGATTCCTCAATATCTCACAGATTCTCTGATCTGTGTATCAATTTTCTTTTAAAAATGCTTAGTTTTATTCGATTCTTAAGCATAATCAAGTATCTAAATACTAAATACTAACTTTTTCGAGGACTTAAAATTTTAAAATTTTTATTTTTCCCTCCCCCCAACTTAATCGACATTGTCCTCAATGGAGAAGAAAAAATAAAGGATGTAATAAAGAATATGGAAGAATACACCTAACTCAGTATATATATTTTTTTATTTTTTATTTATTTATTTATTTATTTATTTATTTATTTATTTTATTATTTTTTTTGGTCCAGCACATGCCTTTACAAATTTGAGCTCTCCCTCCAACTTATTCAAATTATCCTAAAAAAAAAATAAGATAAATTAGATAAAAACTAAATATTGGGTTGCCTCCCAACAAGCGCTAAGTTTACCGTCTTCAGCCAGACACAATGTAGCTCACTATCCTGTGTCGAATATTGGATTGACAAATTCCAATGGTTTTGGATTGCCAATCTCAGAAAGTTGATGTTTTTAATCCCATTATTGATATAATCTTTATTAATTTTAGGGATATAATTTATGATTCCATTCTCAGACCCATGTTTATTAAGAATTTCTCCTATTTGTTCTTCTAAAATGCTCATGAATGGAGTTTTAGGAGTTAAGTTTGATTCAATGGGTGCTGGAATGGTGACTAAAGGCGGTTTTAATTCTGGAGGTAAATTAATGTGATCCTGCTTAAACAACTCCATTGACATTTCATTACATGCCTTTTGATTTTTATAAGAAGAACCAGCTTCTAGGGTTGAAGGGAATAGGACATTAGGTTTTATAAGTCTCGGGTAAATCATCTATTCTCTTTTCCCTTATTTCTATCTCATTTAAACTGGAACTAGCATCAGTACTAATTCCTGGCTTGGGTTCTTCTATGTGGTTAGTCTCAGTACTAACCAGTTCTTCTAAATTTTTATTTTGGCTAGCATCAGTACTAGCCTCTCTCACCTGGTCTTGGTATGGGTCCATAAGAATCCTATAGCTTTTAAGTTCAGGAATTACTTTGGTATTCTCAAATTGGAGATTCTTAGATGAAACATTAGATTGATAATTTAATCCAGGTGGTTGGTGGTCATTAGGTGGGTTGTTTGAAATTGGTAGGTTCGGTAGTTGATCTAGTTCTCTCCTCATGTTAGACTCAACTAATTGTCCTATTTGAGCTTCTAGTCTGGCGATAGATTGCTGTTGAGTTAGAATTAATTGTTGAAGTTGGTTAAATCTATCATCAGCTAGATTGGTCTGTTGAGGAGGTGGGTATGAAGGCTGATTATAATATGATGGCTGGAATAAACTGACTAGGCTGACCATTATTATAGGCATAATTTTGATAATTTTGCTCAAGTGAAATTTGGGTCTGAGCCTGAGTCTGTTGGGATGTCCAAGAAAAATTAAAGTTACTCCAATCTGAATTATATGAATTTGAAAATGGGTCATTAATCAATTTGGAGTATCCTTGAGTAGCTTGAACTTGTTCTTGGATAAAATATGGAAACTGTGCAGTCATAGGATATTCACTTACATGATGGGTTGGACTAGCACAGATTGAATAATTCTCCTGATAATTAGAAGATGATGTGAATTGTGAGGAGATTGTTGACCTAGGGTTAGGAGTTGATCTATTTTCTGAGCAAGAAGGTCAACTTTATCTAATTTTTGGACTATTAGATTTCATATTAGCCATTTGATTATTATGTTTAATGTGAATCAACCATTCAATTAAGTTCAACTAAATCAGAAAAAGCGATTTCCTACCATGCATGTATTAGTGTAACCCTAATGTATGGTTTAAAAATTTTTAGAATATTTTTTTTATTATTATTATTATTATTTTATTATATTAAAAATTAATTTTTTTTAATTATTTTTATTTATTAATTTTAATTTAATTTAATTTAATTTAATTATTAATTTTTAGTTAGTTTAATTTTATTTTATTTTATTTTATTTTTAGAGGAGAAAGGAGAAGAAAGAAAGAAGAGTTCTAAAGAAGAGGTCCTAAGGAGTCCTAGAACTAAGAAGAAAGAGAAGAATTAGGTTTAATTAGGATTTAATGTTGGTTAGCAATCAAGTTGGTCAATCAATCCTGACTAAGGGTTATCCTAGATCTAGACAGCTCCTAACTGCCAAGGTCACCTTCAAGCCCTCCAAGTGTAGGATTAGCCAATCAACTAGCCAGGTAAGTGTAAGGTCGGTGGGAGTCCCCCCGTTGCTTGCCTTAGACACCAATTGTGCTTGGCCAGGTAAGCGAACGGAACCAATTAGAAACCACCTTCCTTCGGGCACAGTCGTCCCTGAACCACTTTCCTAGACACCAGTCAAATTGACTTATCCTAACCCGGTTCAACTCTTAGGATTCCTTGTCCTATTGAGCTCGAGTTCCTAGGGTTGATGTCTAATTGATTTTAAAATTAAAGGCTTAGGTCAATGCAGGATGCTGATTGGTTGTTTGTGGGCTAAGGAAGGGTGATCAAATCCCCACCTTATCTTGTTTAATTGGGTTGTGCCCTTAATTTAATTTAATATGAATATGCACGAAAAAAAAAAAAATTCAATCAAAGGGTTCTATGCAATTTAAACTAGATGCATGCAACTAATTGAATTCTGAAAGGCTTACCTTGCCTCCAGCAATCACCAAAAAAAAAAAAATAAAAAAAAAAAAGATAAAAATAAAACTAATATGATGCATGCTCTAAAGCAGTTAGGGATTTCTAATCTTATCATGAGGCTTTTAATTAGGATTTAAATGAATATTTTTTTAAATTAATTTAAAAATAAAATAAATAAATAAATAAATAAAAAGAAAAGAGGACTAGGGTTAGGATTGATCTCACCAAAACTTAGATGCTTTCTTCGTTTTCTCTTTTTTTTTCTACAAAATAATAAAAAAAATTAGTAAGCAATATTAAAAAAATATAATTAATTTACAAAAAAAATCAAAGAAATCAAAGAAAAAAATAGCATCTATTCCTTCCCCGGCAACGGCGCCAAAAACTTGATAGGGACGCGATGCTGTCGTTAAGACACCGTGTTTATCAGTTTAATCCGACTTCTTAAAATAATTTTAAAAAAATGCGTAGATAGTAGTGAGTCGGGTCGAATCCACAGGGAAGGTAGTGTTTTTAGATTTGAAATCTTTGATTTTATAAAGAAAAAAGAAAAAAAGAAGAGTTTTGAGATCAAAAGTGAAGTCGGAAAATAAAAAGTAAAAATTAAAAGATGCAGAAATTTAAACTTGGTACTAAGATCTACTAGTTAGATCTTAGCATCTACTTGCAAAGCAATAATTTAAAGTGCAGAAATTAAATTGCAATAAAAATAAAAAGCAAGAAATTAAAATGCAAAAATAAAATTTTTATTAATTAAAATTTTAGAATTTAAATACATAAAATTTAAAAAGAAAAAAAAATAAAATAAAATAGCCTGATCTCTGATCTTGGATCGGCATTGGCAGAAAGATGGTGTAGAAGCTCGGCTCTTCTTCTCGGCACCCGTTGCTTCGAAGCAGCCTTTAACCCATAGCCTGGCTTCGCCCTGTACCAAAGCTTCACCTTGATCGGAGATGTTGATTTTTGATGGCCTGGGGTCCTTTTTATAGAGCTAGGAGGGCTGGATATTTTTTCTAAAGGCAATATGGGACTAATGCCTTTGTAATCATCAAAATATAAATAAATTTGGATAAAATTTGAATCAAAATAGCTCTGATATGACTCTGATAAATCTGATAAAATCCAGCCGTTCAATAGGAATCCAACGGTCCAAAAATCATCAAAATCGGATGCAGATAAGCTCAGATCGGGTCGGATTAAATTCTGGCCGTTGGATCGCGCTTGATCGAGGAAATCTGGCCGCAAATCGCGCTTCGGGAGTCTTGATCACCGCCGGCAGCATTCTGGACCGTCGGATCATCGCCTGGATCGAGCGCTGCCGTCCGATGGTGATCCGCGTGATGTTTGTATCTGAATAAAATTCGGAAGCAACCACAGCCGTCCGATCCTGACCGCAAACAACCACATCCGTCCGATCGCGCAATAACTGTTCCCATGGACCGCGTGGACCGGCCGCACCGCACACCGCAACCAATCAGCGCCGCTGTTGTCGGACGAAAAGACTAAATTACCCTTGTGAGCCGCGATAAATTTCTGTAGACCCTTAAGGGGTCTAGGTCCACCACGTGGCAATCTCTGATTCGCCGGAATTTGCTGAGCTGGCGGTCCACGCCTGGATCGTGGACCGGCTGATGGCTTCAACGGCTGAGTCGGCTTGATGGCTCGGCTTGGCTTGGTGGCTCGGCTTGCGGAGCCGGCTGAGCCGTTTTCTTTTTTATTTAATTTTTATTTATTTTATATTTTTAAAAATTCATATCTTTTTCATTTTAGCTCTATTTTACTTGAAATTTATTTTGTTGTGATCAAAAAAATGAGCTCTTTCTATTGATAATAAAATTTTATTTTTTAATTTTTATTAATTTTTATTAATTTTTAATTAATTTTTTAATTAATAAAAATATGAATTTTTCAAAAAATATATATAAATTGATTATTAATTATTAAAAATTAATATAAATTAATTGATAAATTAATACTTTTATTGGTGAATTTATTATACTTATCAGTATCGATGTACGTGGACTGAAACAATCTAAGCAATCTTTTTAATCTATCTTTATAGATCTTCATCCCTAGGATGTAGGAAGCTTCTCTCAAGTCCTTCATAGAGAATTACAATGACAGCCAAACCTTTATTTCCTATAGTGTAGAGATGTCATTTCCGATTAAGAGAATGTCATCCATAAATAATACAAGAAATACTATTATAGAACCATTAGCCCATTTATAGATGTTGGGTTCCTCTTCGTTCTTAACAAAGCCATACGTTCTGATCACTTTATCAAAATACATGGTCCAACTCCACGATGCTTGCTTCAATCCATAAAGGAATTTTTAAAGCTTGCATACCTTGGACTCATCTATGGATGTGAAATTCTCAGGCTGTATCATATACACCTTCTTATCTAATTTTCTATTTAAGAAAGCTATTTTCACATTCATCTGTCAGATTTCATAGTCCAGGTATACTACTATTGCAAGCATAATCTAAATGGACTAAAGCATTGCCATCGAAAAAAATATCTCATCATAGTCAATACCATAATGCTAACAATATCGCTTGATAACCAGAATGGCTTTATAAGTTTCCACCTTCCTATCTACATCCTTTTTTTTAAAAGATTTACTTATATCCAATGGATTTTATCCCTTCAGTTGGATCAACCAGTGTCCATACACTATTTACCTTCATGGACTCCATTATGGACTTCATGGCTTTCAGCCACTTATCAAAATTAGACCTCTGCATGGCATCAATGTAGGTGATCGGATCCTCATCGTTCTCATCGAGTTCAATAGAATCACCATCCTAGATCAAGAAATCATAGTATCTATCCAATTGACATGGTACTCTATCGAATCTCCTTAAAGGTGCCTCTTCAATAGGCTCTGGGTTTGATCTTATCAGATCTAGTTCTACAGATTCATTAGAATGTGTCAGTTCTTCTACTTATCGAACTTTACTAAATTCAATATTAGAGGCAGTAGTTCCTTCCATAAAAAAATTCTTTTCCAAAAAGACTATCTTGTTGCGGATGAATACCTTTTATTCTTCAGCAAGATAGAAGTAATAACCTCTAGTTTCCTTGGGGTATCCTATGAACAAGCACTTATCGAACCTTGGTCCAAGTTTTTCTAGCTACAAACATTTGACATAAGCTGGACATCCCCAAATCCTAAGGTGAGAGACTATCGACCTACGTCCAGTCCATATCTCATATGGAGTCTGTTAGATATATGTGCCCTAGAAGCCAGAATTGGCTGACACTTGTAATACATTTCTAGGGGCAAAATTATAATTTTGACTAATATCAATAAAATAGATTATTTTCTATCACATATGTGTATTTAGTGTCTGTGATACATCCTTTGAGTTAATGGTAATGATAATTCATATTTTCAAGAGTTGAAAATTTAAGACATGAATAATCATTATTAACTCATAAAATGCTCCCGACCATAGGATCATCACGAGGATGGTGATTGATCCGGAAGGTTGGTGTACAATCGCTTCTCTTTAGTAGATGAGTCTTGAGTCTACGGTGTGGAGACACCGAAGCGAGAGTACAGATACTCGTTAGAGAACGAGGGCACTGAGCATGACCACCTCGAGTAGTCATTAGGAAGTCTACCTTCTCGTCAATGACTGACTCGATGCTATAGTAGTGTGTCTGGTTCTTTGACCTGAGGTGCATCAGTAGTTCACCTTGAGGGTGTTATAGTTTGACTACACCATTACTCGGTCTCCTAGCCATATGGAACCCTGAGGTGTATGTTGGCTATAGCATGTTCATTGTAGGAACTGGATTAGCATCAAGATGGAATCTATCTACCTCGGTGGTAGAGGAGCAGCCCTATGATGATCATGAGAATCAAGTCCAGAAGCCCATGGCCATGGCAGAGTGAAATAATAGAAAGAGTTTCTATTTAGCTTTTCACATCGGACTTGAATCGAATGATTACATCATATGACAGAGACTAGGGTTTGACGAGTTCACCTTAACCCTAATCTGATCGGGGCTCAAGATAGAAGAACTTAATCACACAAGTAGCTGCACCAAGAGGTTCGCATTCAGCTCTGATGGGTTGCCACCATATACTGCTAGGTGTCACTGGTGGATTTTGGGAGCAATTAGAATGATTTAGATGATCGATCATTCTAGCTGTTCGAATCAGAAGAGTTCTGATCCATTGAAAGGAAGTTTCGATGATGTCGATGATAGAGATCATGACATATCCCATTACCATACAGAACTGAACCTAACTGGGTCACACAAATAAGGGTTTGAATCTAGTGATCATCAATTGAACTAATTCAGTTCAATTGATCTGAATGAGATTCAATTAGGTTCAAGGAAATCGTGCTAGCACTCGATTGAACCTAACGTTCTTCTTTTACTATCATAAATAGTTGTCCTGACTGAGCCAAAGGAGTTTGTGCTCGATCAGAGGCCTTCACTTTGGTCTAACTGGAGCTTATCCAAGTCAGAAAAGGTTGTCTTATTTTGTAAGATAATTACCTGCCATTTTTGGTCACCTGCCATTTCTCGTCCTTTGACTTTGGTCAAAAGTTGACCTTTGACTGGTCAAACATGTTGACCATTGATACTTTGACTTCTGTCCACATGTCATGCACCTATTGGAGAGCTGGTGGGGGCCTGTCCCCCTACCTAGAACCTGGCAAGGAGGAGGGCGCACGCCACCCTTGGCGTGTGCCCAAGTTGGAGGCGCCCAGGAGTCCCTGTTGGATAGGGACTCCATCTCCTTTTTGGATTTCGATTAGAGTTCTCCTAAGAACCAACTTTGACTGGTCTTAGGCACCATCTAAGGAGGAATCCAAGGGGACTCTATTTCCACCAATCAGATTTAGATCTGATTTCACAAAGGATTGTGATTGGTTGGGAAGAAGAGGAGTTGGATCACGCTTAGTCTATAAATAAGACCCTGCGCCCAACTCAAAGAGCATCACAATTCTCCACGCCCCAAGGCTGATTCTCCTCTCCTCCTCCATGCCAAAGCACCTTCTCCCTCTCCTCTTCACATCCAAAGAGATTTGGATTCTTGGTTGGTGCAATCCAGACAAGAGAAAGGCGACTGAAAGCTAGAAGGCTGTGCTGCTGCAAAGGACAACTGCTGATATTCAAAAGGAGTTTTGAAGATCCTCCAGATCAGATCCAGATATATTTTTTGGAGATGTGATAGAGAAGAAGAGGATCTCTAGATCCAACCTGAGTGGATATTGATAGAGGTTAGGTACTTGCATGGCTAGATCCAGAACCTTCCGCTGCTTACAGGATCATCAACGGGTAATAGGATTACCCACTTCAAGGTAAATTTAATTTAATTTAATTTATCTAAATTTATTTTAATTATTAAAATAATAAAAATTAGATCTAAAATATTTCAGATTTGATTAGGATCAAAATTTTTTTTAAAAAAATATATCTCTTGATCTGATCAGATCTGAACGAACCTGGTCCGAGAAATCTGAATTTCCCTTCAACTGGTATCAGAGCTAAGGTTCTAAAAATATTTAGATCTATTTTTAAATTTATTTTAATTAGAAAATAAATGATTTCAAATGTCATATGAGATGTGATCAGATCTAAAATTAGAAAAAATTAAAATTAAATGATTTGGATCTAAGATTAGAAAATATGCATGACTAGTTCTAAAATAGAATAGTTCTATAGAACAGTCTTGTATATTTTTAATTTAATTTGATTAAAATATATTTTAGATCTATTTATTTACTATTTTCTGATATTATAATAGTTATAATAATATCTAAAAAATAACAAATAAAAATTATTTAATTTTAAACATCATATGAGATATGATTGATGCATGTCTAGACTAGTTGTAGAATAGTTCTACATAATTATCTAGATTAGAATTTATTTTGATTAGATCAATTTAAATCTAATTTTTTAGATTATTATGAGATAATTTAGATCTGAAAATATGCATGATTCGATACATGAGATGTATGCAAAATATGCCATGATTAGATCTAATTTATATATGAGATATATGATATAGATCTAAAACTATTTTGTAGTATTGCATGTTCCTGATTAAGGCGTTCCTCTTGGCCGTCCGGTCATAAGAATGAAGAAGAGTTTAAAGACCCTCTCCTCCCATCCGATGGGGCATTCTTATGACGTTTAGGGGTGCTGCGTGTTCGTCCTTAATCAAAAACTCAAAACTTACTTTCTGTAAAATCCTAGATCCTGAAACCCTAGGATTTATTATGCATATTTTGTTTATGAACCCTACTTAATTAAAAATTAAGATTATAAAATATTAATTAGGTCTAAAATTGAGAATTTTAGATCTAAGACATATTCATAATATTGGGTTCGGGCTTGGGTAGCTCAATTAGGTCTAAGCGGTTGATCAAACCGAATCAAGAGTTGGTTAGATGGGATCAACAATGCTTAAATTGACCAGCCTAATAGGATTAAGTCTGACTCAAGATCGAGTCACGATCAAGCAAGACCTAATTAGGCTCAGAGGTTAGAGTCTGGATTATAGGCTAACCCAATTGGTTCTGACTCAACAATTTGGTGTCTAAGGTAAGTTTGGCACATACGACCGACTGATTTTTAATTGGAAGCTACTCGACCTGAATGCATTCTTGTATGAGTTAATGGCATATTCCTTCCACCGATCTCACTTACCTGGCCATATCTGTTGACACAGTTCTGATCTGAGGTGGTCAATAATCCAAGCTAACCCATGCCACTAGGTTAGTCATAATTGTTATGACTATGACAAGTCTAGTTTAATGAGACCTGAATCAATTCTCCCTAAGAAAAGATTAAGTCTGAGGTCTTCCACCATTGTAGATGTGCGGGCCCTTTCCGGGGTTGATTGTTCTCAACTGGATATAGTGGCTCAGTTGCACCAAAAAGATGCAACCATGTCTATTAGGCATTGGATGCTATGGGCTGGAGGATGAGTTGGGCTCAATATTTCTGGATACGGTGAGAGACTCAATTAGGAATCCAGTCTATGCAAATGGTGGGTCTGACTTAACTAAGGAGTGGATCAATATTTTGGATATGGTGAGATTCATGAATTAGAGATCAAGTTTGGGTGCACCATGATTAGAGAATCATTGAACAAGAGTTGTTCACTCATTGGCTAACCCATCACCAATAACTGTTAGGTGAGGTGATGAGTCAGTTGGTGAGACTGCACCACCCACTAGAAATTATTAATCATGGAGATTTTCGCATCTCTATAGAGGAAGTGTAGGGATCCAAAAAAATAGTGGAAGCTAATTTATTTAAAAATAAAATTTCTAAATAAATTGGTCAAGTCATAATTATAGTATCTAACTAGAATCTTTGACTCTCTATAGAAAAATGTCTGCATCCAACCCATTAGCACGTATCCTGGACACACATAGACTGACCGAACCTAATTATAAAGATTGGCTCAGAAACTATAAAATTATTTTGGGTTATGAGAAGTTAACCCATGTATTGGACCAGGACCCTCCTACCTTACCAATCCATCCATCCACTGAACAGAGAGCGTCTCTGAAAAAATGGATAGACAAAGATAATAAGGCCAGATATTACATGTTGGGCTCGATGTCTGATGAGCTCTAGCGCCAACATGAAGATATCGGACTGCTCGCCAAATGTTGGCTCACCTGCAGGAGATGTTTGGTGAACAGAGTCGCACAATCAAGTATCAAGTCACGAAATGACTTTTTAAGGCTAAGATGCATGATGGGCAGTCAGTCCAAGATCACTATCTGATGATGATCAAGGACATGGAAGAGCTTGAGAAGCTCAGTGTGAAGTTAGACTTGGATCTGTAGAACGATATTATTCTGCAATCCTTGACTGATGCATATGGATAATTCATCATGAATTACCATATGCATAAACTTCAAAATTTCTTAGCCAAATTAATGAATATGCTGGTCATTGCTGAGCTTTCTATGAAAGGTTCTAAAGGCTCAGTTCTTGCTATGGAACAAACTTCTTTCAAAAGAAAGTCTTATGGAAAGAAAAAGAAGTCTGCGAAAAAGCAGAAGGTGGAAGGAGCAAAGAAGAAGAAGGCAGAGCTGAAGATGAAAGCCACTGCCAAAGGAAAGTGTTTCCATTGCAACAGCGACGGCCATTGGAAGCGGAACTGCCCTACTTACCTGGCCACCCTGAAGAACAAGAAGGAAGGTCCTTCTAGAGGTATGCTCATTGTTGAGTCTAACCTTACGATTTCTTCTGCATCCAGTTGGGTGCTTGACTCTAGTTCTAGTGCTCATCTGTGCACTTCCATGCAGGATCTTGAGGATAGCAGGAGGCTGAGGGATGGAGACATGATCCTACGCATCGGTAATGGAGCAAGAGTTGCTGCAGTGGTGTGGAACATACCCTCTTCGATTACCATCTGGTTTAGACTTAGTTTTGAAAGACTGTTATTATGTGCCTGCAGCTAGTAGGAATTTGATTTCTGTTTCATGCTTAGCACTAAGAAGGCTATGTGATTACCTTCTTTAAGGACCATTGTAACATTCTTTATGAAAGAAATAAAATTGCAAATGGTTTTCTTATTAATGGTCTTTATCAGCTACATATTGATGTACCTATTCTAACTATCGAGCAAAACGTGAATGCCAAACGACCTAGGGATAGTCCAAATGATAGATATCTATGGCACCTGAGATTAGGTCATATAGCAGAAGATAGGATCAACAAATTGGAGAAAAATGGGCTATTGAGTCCATTGACTTTTGAGTCATATCCAACTTGTGAATCTTGTCTCTAAGGCAAAATGACCAAACTCCCTTTTGTAGGACATGGGGAGAGGGCCACAGATCTCCTTGCCCTAGTACATACTGATGTGTGCAGCCCATTTGATGTGCCGACTAGAGGCAATTTTGTCTACTTCATTACCTTTATCGATGATCTATCTAGGTATGGGTATGTGTATCTTATGAGACACAAGTCTGAAGCTTTTGAAAAGTTCAAAGAATTCAGACATGAAGTAGAAAAATAAACTGAAAAACCCATTAAGGTTCTTCGATTAGATCGAGGAGGTGAATACCTTAGTTAGAAATTCCTAGACTATCTCAAAAAAAATGGCATAGTCTCTCAATGGACTCCACCAAGAACACCTCAACTCAATGGGGTTTCAAAATGGAGAAATCGGACTCTATTGGATATGATCCGATCCATGATGAGCTTCACAGACCTCCCTGATTTTCTTTGGGGATATTCATTGTTAACTTCTATTTATCTACTGAATAGGATTTCCTCTAAGACCATTCCTACCACACCGTATGAGATATGGCATGGTAAGAAACTAGGTTTGAGTCATCTCAGAATTTGGAATTGTCCGGCTTATGTCAAAAGATAACAAGCGGACAAGTTAGAGTTTAGGTCCTTTAGTGCTCGATTCATAGGATATCCTAAAGAATCATTAGGATATTATTTCTACATTCCAAAAGACCACAATGTGATTGTGAGTCGACATGCCATCTTTTTTAAAAAATAATTTATTCAAGAGAGCAGCATTGGAAAGCAGATTAAGCTTGATGAGAAAGTCTCACAAGTATAATGAGCTAAGGATCAATTGGAACCAAATCAGGTTAAGCCAATAAGAACACTACCTCCTCCACCTCGTAGATCGGAAAGAGTTTTTCATCCCCCTGAAAGATACTTAGGTATTATTTCAGAGAAAGTAGAGAACATATTCCTTGTTGGTAATGGTGCTCATAGTGATGATCCTAAAACCTACAATGAGGCGATATCAGATATCGAATCCGAGAAATGGCTAGAGGCAATGCAGTCAGAAATTGACTCGATGCACCCAAACCAAGTCTAGACCTTGGTAGATTCACTAGAAGGTATAGTATCTATTGGGTGTAAATGGATCTTCAAGAGAAAGATTGGTGCAGATGGAAATATGAAGACATTCAAGGCTAGACTAGTGGCGAAAGGTTATAGTCAATGCGAAGGCATTGACTATCAGGATACCTTTTCTCCAGTGGCTATGCTAAAATTCATCCGCACATTGCTTGTCGTTGTAGCCTATTTTGTTTATGAAATATGGAAAATGGATGTGAAAACGGTTTACAAGCTACAAAGGTCCATATATGGACTTAAGCAAGCATCTCGGAGCTGGAACACTCGTTTCAATGATGTGATCAAAATATTTGGTTTCATCAAAAATGAAGAGGAACCATGTGTTTTCAAAAGGGTCAGTGGGAGCGCTGTTGTCTTCCTCTTGTATTGTACGTGGATGACATCCTCCTTATTGGGAATGATATTCCCATGATGACAACAGTTAAATTATGGTTGTCCAAGGAATTCTCCATGAAAGACCTAGGTGAAGCATCCTTTATTCTAGGAATTAAGGTCTATAGGGATAGACCGAATAGGATGCTAGGACTTTCACAGAAGATGTACATAGAGGAAGTACTAAAGAAGTTTAGTATGGAAAACTCTAAGAGGGGATTAATACCCTTCAGACATGGTATTCATCTTTCCAAGAAGATGTGCCCTAGCACACCTGAGGAAATAGAACACATGAGCAAGATCCCTTATGCTTCTGCAATAGGGAGCCTCATGTATGCCATGCTATGTACATGACCTGATATAGCCCATGCTGTGAGTGTCACAAGCAGATATCAGTCAAATCCAGGTGAAGAACACTGGACTTCTATGAAATGTATCCTTAAGTACTTGAGAAGAACTAAGGATATGATGTTGGTCTTTGGTAACGGAGAACTCCAAGTTTAGGGATACACAGACTCGGATTTCATGTCCGATATAGATGATCGAAAGTCGACATCTGGGAGTCTGTTTGTGTGCAATGGTGGTGCTGTCAGCTGGAAGAGTTCCAAGCAAACTGGTGATAGCAGATTCCACCATGGAAGCAGAATATATCGCTGCATCAGAGGCTGCGAAGGAAGCATTCTGGTACAAGAAGTTTGCTGCAGAAATTGGAGTAATGCCATCAGATGCCATTCCTCTATACTGCGACAATAATGGCGCCATAGCCCTTGCTAAGGAGCCAAGGTCTCACCAAAAATCCAAGCACATTGAGCGGCGATACCACCTCATCCGCGATTACCTTGAGAAAGGATTACGTCGAGGTCAAGAGAGTCAACTCCACAGATAATGTGGCAGACCCACTTACAAAGCCGTTGGGCCAGCAGAAGATCGAAGCCCACCTTGAGAAGATGGGACTTAGACTTATAGCCAATTGGCTTTAGGACAAGTGGGAGATTGTTAGATATATGTGCCCTAGAAGCCAGAATTGGCTGACACTTGTAATACACTTCTAGGGGCAAAATTATAATTTTGACTATAATATCAATAAAATGGGATTATTTTCTATCACATATGTGTATTTAGTGTCTGTGATACATCCTTTGAGTTAATGGTAATGATAATTCATATTTTCAAGAGTTGAAAATTTAAGACATGAATAATCATTATTAACTCATAAAATGCTCCCGACCATAGGATCATCACGAGGATGGTGATTGATCCGGAAGGTTGGTGTACAATCGCTTCTCTTTAGTAGATGAGTCTTGAGTCTACGGTGTGGAGACACCTGAGCGAGAGTACAGGTACTCGTTAGAGAACGAGGGCACTGAGCGTGACCACCTCGAGTAGTCATTAGGAAGTCTACCTTCTCGTCAATGACTGACTCGATGCTGCAGTAGTGTGTCTGGTTCTTTGACCTGAGATGCATCGGCAGTTCACCTTGAGGGTGTTATAGTTTGACTACACCATTACTCGGTCTCCTAGCCATATGGAACCCTGAGGTGTATGTTGGCTATAGCATGTTCATTGTAGGAACTGGATTGCATCAAGATGGAATCTATCTACCTCGGTGGTAGAGGAGCAGCCCTATGATAATCATGAGAATCAAGTCCTGAAGCCCATGGCCATGGCAGAGTGAAATAATAGAAAGAGTTTCTATTTAGGCTTTTCACATTGGACTTCGAATCGAATGATTACATCATATGACAGAGACTAGGGTTTGACGAGTTTCACCTTAACCCTAATCTGATCGGAGCTCAAGATAGAAGAACTTAATCACACAGGTAGCTGCACCAAGAGGTTCGCATTCAGCTCTGATGGGTTGCCACCATATACTGCTAGGTGTCACTGGTGGATTTTGGGAGCAATTAGAATGATTTAGATGATCAATCATTCTAGCTGTTCGAATCAAAAGAGTTCTGATCCATCGAAAGGAGTTTTGATGATGTCGATGATAGAGATCATGACATATTCCATTACTATACAGAACTGAACCTAACTGGGTCACACAAATAAGGGTTTGAATTTGGTGATCATCAATTGAACTGATCTAGTTTAATTGATCTGAATGAGACTTAATTAGGTTCAAGAAAATCGTGCTAGCACTTGATTGAACCTAACGTTCTTCTTTTACTATCATAAATAGTTGTCGTGACTGAGCCAAAGGAGTTTATGCTCGATTAGAGGCCTTCATTTTGTCTAACTTGAGCTTGTCTAAGTCAAAAAAGATTGTCTTATTTTGTAAAACATTACCTACCATTTTTGGTCACCTGCCATTTCTCATCCTTTGACTTTGATCAAAAGTTGACCTTTGACTGGTCAAACACTGACCATTGATACTTTAACTTCTATCCATGTATCATGCACCTATTGGAGAGCTGGTGGGGGCCTGTCCCCATACTAGAACCTGGCAAGGAAGAGGGCGCACGCCACCCTTGGCGTGTGCCTAAGTTGGAGGCGCCCGGGAGTCCCTGTTGGACATGGACTCCATCTCCTTTTTGGATTCCGATTAGAGTTCTCCTAAGAACCAACTTTGACTGATCTTAGGTGCCATCTAAGGAGGAATCCAGGGGACTCTATTTCCACCAATCAGATTTAGATCTGATTTCATAAAGGGTTATGTTTGGTTGGGAAGAAGAGGAGTTGGATCACGCTTAGTCTATAAATAAGTCCCTGCGCCCAACTCAAAGAGCATCATAATTCTCCATGCCCCAAGGCTGCTTCTCCTCTCCTCCTCCATGCCAAAGCACCTTCTCCCTCTCCTCTCTACGTCCAAAGAGGTTTGGATTCTTGGTTGGTGCAATCCAGACGAGAGAAAGGCGACTGAAAGCTAGAAGGCTATGCTGCTGCAAAGGACAACTGCTGATCTTTGAAAGGAGTTTTAAAGATCCTCCAGATCAGATCCAAATCTGATTTTTAGAAACATGATAGAGAAGAAAAGGATCTCTAGATCCAGCTTGAGTGGATGTCGGTAGAGGCCTGGCACTTGCATGGCTAGATCCAGAATCTTCTACTGCTTACAGGATCATCAATGGGTAATAGGATTACCCACTTTAAGGTAAATTTAATTTAATTTAATTTATCTAAATTTATTTTAATTATTAAAATAATAAAAATTAGATCTAAAACATCTCAGATCTGATTAGGATCAAATTTTTTTTTTTTTTAAAATATATCTCTTGATCTGATCAGATCTGAACGAACCTGGTCTGAAAAATCTAGATTTTCCTTCAGAGTCATTGCAACAAACTTGCTCAAAACATTGTTCAAAATAAAACAAGCAGTCTCAAGTGCATACCCACCCACCCCAAAAAAAATAGGCAGACTCACAAACTCCATCATGGACTAAACCATTTCCAACAGAATTTGATTTCTCCTTTTGAATCCATCATTATTCTATGGTGTTCCAAGAGAAGTCCATTAAGAGAGAATTTCATTTTCTCCTAGATATGTCAAAAAATCATTAGAAAGGTATTCATCTTCTCAGTTTGATCAAATAGTTTTAATACTCTTCTCAAGTTATTTTTCTATCTCATTTTGATATCATTTGAATATTTCAAATGAATTAGATTTACTCTTCATAAAATAGACGTACCCATATCTAGATAGATCATTAGTAAATATAATAAAGTAGTAGAATCCCCCTCTAGCACATGTATTCATAGATCCACATACATTAGTATGTATTAGATCCAGAAGCTCAGCCGTCTGTTCACTCTTTCCAATAAAAGGTGATTTGGTCATTATTGGTGCGAAATCTGGTTGATGTCAGAATAGATGCTGGAGTCAGAGAGGGCGAGATCGTTGCTGGTGACCTTTAAAATAAGTCTCACCCAGAGTCGGGGGTGGTGGCTTTGGCAAAATCCTACGATGATCAAGTCAGCTCTTTCGGTCAACAAAAATGGAGTGCTTAGGAAAGAAAGTGGTAGAGTGTCGAGAAGGAGAAGAGAGCTTTAGGAAGAAAGCATATCTAGAGGGTGTCTTAGACAGGCAAAGCCTATAACAAATTGATAGTGATAGCTGCAACTGCCTGATAGTGGGCCGTTCAGCATCACGTAAAGTTTGTTATGGAGGGTAGTGTCTATTATCGCAACGTGCCAACCCATTAGAACCTGATAGCAGAAGTTTGGATAGGATAGCTACAGGTGATGTAGAGTTCCTAGTTATTATTATTTTAGAGAAGCTCGGAGGTTATCAAGGATGACTATGCATAGGCTGTTGCTTGCTATATCAATGGCATGCACCGAGGTCCTTTTAGGCTGCTAGAAGGGGTTCGGATGAAATCCCACTAGGAGTATCTAAGAGAAGCCTGACCAAGTGGAGCCCTTCAGGCAACTAGAAGGAGAAGTTTGGAAGGAGTTTGATTCTAGAAGAAGTCTAGAAGGAATTCGACTGTAGGAGTTTGGAAAGAATTCAATTGACGGAGGAGTCCAGAAAGAATTCGACTAGCGGAGAAGTCCTACTGAAGAAGAAGTTTGACTGGCGCTGAGGTCCGGCTGGAGGAGAAGTGCGGAAGGAGTTCGACTATAAGAGAAGTCTGAAAGGAGTTTGACTGGCGGAGAGGTCCGATTGGAGGAGAAGTCTGAGAGGAGTTCGACTGTAGGAGAAGTCTAGTTAGAGGAGAAGTTCGACTGTAGGAGAAGTGTGCCTAGAGGAGAAGTCCAGGAGGATTTCGACTATAGGAAAAGTTCGGTTGGAGAAGTTTAGAAGGAGTTCGACTGTAGGAGAAGTCCGAAAGAAGTTCGACTGAAGGACAGATCCAAATATAGGAGAAGTCCGGGAGGAGTTCGATCGACCCCTAAGCTAGCCAGGCTAGACTGTCCAGGGGGCCACTCTCACTATTCAAATTCATCTGAAGGGGATCCGATGATAGGAGGCTAGCCGAGATCGCTCTGAGACTAGACATTTAGCCGAACTTCAGTGGGAGCAGATTTATCCCCTACAATAGTCTTCCTACTTTCGAGTTTGAAACTCGAAGGAAGGGAGTACAGATGTGACTGCCGAAGTTCTTTTATTGCCCAGGTATGGCCATCCAAGAGGGAGGGTGAATTGGGTTTACAAAATTTTTGGCCAAATTATACTTTAAAATAAATATGTGCTTCTAATTAAGAAAAACTCGAATGCTTATGGTGAATGAGCAATATATAGCAGCAGAATTAAAAGCAACTAATGCAAATATGTAAAGCAAATAAGAAAAGCAAGAAAAGCAAAACCACAAAACAAACACACAAAGATTTTATAGTAGTTCGGTGCAATCCCGCACCTACATCCACTCCCCATGCTATTCCCTTGAAAATTCCACTACAATCCAAGATTATAGTGCATTTGTTTTGACCTGGGATTACAAACAAACCCAGTGGATTTTGCTGGGCTCACCAATTACAACCCTACATCGATAGTTTTCTTGGGTTCACTATCAATCCAGTTGGTTTTAATCTAGCAGCACCAACCACAACCTTTACACTATCTAATTTTTGGATTGGACCAATCTACATCCCAAGTTTCTTTCCTCCAAAGAAACTTGTAAAGAAACAAAAATACAAGTATAAAATTTAGCACAAAAAGAAAAAGAAAAAGAACTCTTTTTGAAGTTTGATGGAGAGGCTGAAAGATGGCTCTTGAAGCTTTGTATTCTATCCTTTGAAGGCTAAGAGGAAGCTTGAATGAATGAGGATGATCACACTTGGAAGCTCTCTGAATTTAATGCACAAAGTTCTCTCTTTTCTCTCTTTTCCTTTAGATATTCAATGAACCTCATAATTTGAATGATTTCTACTTTTAATCCACTTAATCTTCCTTCCCAAATGTTTCTCTAGCCTTTTATACTCTTTGTGATAGCTTAAGGATCAGTTCTAGTCACTGGAAGCCTTGAAATAGCCGTTGGAGTGGAGAATGATCGTTTGAAAAAGCTGTAGAAAACTAGCCATTACGATCACTGAATCGGCTCAGTTTTTTACTAGGTCGGCTCTGTCCTAACTGGGTCGGCTTAGTTTATAGCTGAATCGGCTTAGTCCCCTTGATCTTGAAAAACTATCTTTCTACACTTTCTATTTTTTGCTTCCACTGAGACTAGGTCGCTCAGTCTCAGATTGGGTCAGTCCAGTTTGTGTGCCAAGCAGCCATTTTGAAAGAAGATGACCTAGGGGTCATCCCTTGAGTTGACCCCTTTGCTACAACTTAATTTTTTTTCTAATTTATGCATCCAAAAATTATGGAACTACCCCCAAAAGATCAAGAATCTTCTAAGCTTGTTCTTGATACTTCGAAATAGATTTTTTTCAACTTTAAAAAATTATGATTTTATCCATTGTCACTTTTTCTTGATCTTCAACTTGATAAAATTATAATTTTAACTAAAAAATCTGAAAAGACCTACATTCATTCTTGAAGCATATGGTTAAATACTTAAACACTCAAAGTTTGACAATCATTAACATCAATCATGGGGTCAACGATCTTTTTCTTTTTGATGATGGCAAAATTTTGAGTATATGCATAAAAATATAATTTAATGTATTTCAATAAATTATCTAGTATAAGTCATGAAGTAATAATAGACATAAACATAAATACATACTTCATGAAAGCTTCAATTAATATTTCATATAATTTATATAGTCATATCAAAATAATATTTCAATTCAAAATAATAAGTATTAAGATTCCAAGCATGAAATTCATTAATTTTCTTAAGTATTAATTTTTTAAGTATATACTCAATATACCTCTTTTCCTTTTTGACAACATCAAAGAGCTCATGGGAAAGAATAGGAAAAAAGTCATCAAAATCAACATCAAGACATTAAATTGAAAGATGTATCAAATTCATAAAGTCAAATCAAAAAAATCATCTCCCCTTTTGAATGAATATTTCTTTCTTTTCAAAAATTAGCTTCAATTCAAATATTATAAACTCTTCTTTTTTTAAATGAATATGATCTTTTAATCAGATTTTTAAATATACACTTTTAAGCTTTAAGAGGAGCAGAGTTTTTTAAAAGATTTAACTATGAAATCAAGTATAATATACACTTTAATATTCAATCTTTTCTTTTCTTAAGAAATTTTAGTCAACTAAGTTTGAAAAAGATATGTATTGAAAAGGTATCGAGTAAAGTAAAATACATATGTACAAAAAATAATAGTCATTTTTTTTAATTTATTACTTTGAGAAAAAATTGCTTTAATGCAAATAATTCATAAGAATTTTGTAATGCACATAAACAATTTAGTATCAAATTTGAATTTTTAATGAGTTCCAAAATTAGGTTTAGAAATTTATTTCTTAAAGTAAGAATATATTTTTAATTTAATTTAACTCTAATTAATTATCAAGAATAATCATGCAAATCAAAATATGAAACTAGCATATTAATGATACCACTTTAAATAATTTTTAATATTAAAAATAATTTATTTATTTGATAGTACTTTAAATCAAGTAGATCAAATTGAATAAATACATGAATGCATAAACTAAAAATATTATAAAGTATTTAATGAAAAGTTTAAAATTAATAAGGCTCAAAATAAGGTAATTGATAGAGAATTTAAGATCATAAATTCATCAATATTTTTAATCAAATCAAATCAATAAATTTTTCTTATTTTTCATATTAATAGGTGGATTAGTTTACTTTTTAACTTTCTTCCCTTCAGTATTTCAAAATAAACATATTTTAAATTTAGATTATCAAAATAATATATATATATATATATATATATATATATATATATATATATATATATATATATATATATATATTCATTCTTTTGCATTATCTTCCATTTTGTTTTTCAAAATTTGCATGTTTATTTACAATTTTTGTTACTCCCCCTTTTTCTTTCAAGTTAATTATAATTAATTGATACCATATTAATCTTAATTAATATAATTTTGACTTTTAAGTTCAGATTTTTAAATTTGATTGATACCAAGTTAGTAATCATTTTATCTTTAGTGTTTCCGCCCTCCTACTTTTGCAAACAAAGCTATTTTAAAATAAAATAAAATTGTAAGAGAACAAGCATCAATCGAGTGAATTAAGTATTAAATTATGCATTCAATTCAAATAAACATAGCATTCACTCATGTAGAAACTATTTTTTTTAATTTAATTTTTATTTACTTCAAAAGATGTTTACAATTATAACAATCGATTAAAAATCCAAGAGTATGCTATGTAGATGTACTTCTCAATTTTAATTAATAAAAACTTTAGGCTTTAAAAATTTAAATAATATAGTCTTGAAATACTTCTCTTCATTTTGACATTAAAGTAAATCATTCAAACATGTATCACAAGAATTTATCTCAAATGTTATAATAGCAAGAATATCATCATGAAAATTCATATTTGAAATAAAGCAACTATTCTTTTGCTAAAAGATAAATTAATAAAATATAATACATATTATAAGCTATCTAATCTCAAATGAATAAAACTAAAGTTTTCTTTAAAAATTTAGCTTTAAAAGCAAATGACAACTTTCTTAAAATATTTTGCATGATATCAACTTCAAAAGATTTAAGAAGAGCATTTTTCAAATTTATTTTTGGATATATCATTCAAAGCAAATTATAAAAAAATTTGTTTAATTTTTTAGAAAATATCTCTTTCTCTTCTTAAGTAGTATCAATCAATTTGAAGCATAAATGTATCAATCTTATAATTTATCTCAAAGTATAATATCAAAAATATATTCATGTAGATCAGATTATATGCAAAGATATTTTCTTCTTTTTGTCAAAGGTAAAGCAATAGAATACAAGATGATAATGATCTATTTGATTTCAATCGTTAAAGTTTTTGATCGAAAAAGATGAATCAATTTAAATTTAGTTCAAATTATCTTGATAAGTTAATTTGAATTGATATCAATAAATCGTGCAAAATAAATCATAGAGGGATATTCTATTTAAACTTAGATCTTTCTTTTCTTAAGAAATATCATTTAATCAAATTCAAAAAGGTATGAAATTCTTAATTTTATCTCAAATGACATCATATAAGCTATGCAAAACCAGATTTGAGATAAAATATTTTTTTTTATCAAAAAAATATAATAAAGTTCAAGACAAGAATGATACCATTTAATTTTTTTTTATTTTTCTTTTATAGCTTTGAAAATAAAATTAAATAACAACTTGCCCAAAGATTTTTCTTAATACCATTTGATCTAAAATTCAAACCATTTTGAGAATTTTAAATTATGATAAATCATTTTGAATTGATATTGACAAATCATCCAAGGTAAATTATAAATAGAGATTTTTTGTTATTCTTTGAAAGATCATTTCATCCATTTTCTTATAAAATATCAGGCAATTAAGTTTAGAAAAGATATGAACTTTTTGGATTTATCTCAAATAATGTAGCATCAAGAATATAGCTTTGCAAAATTAGATTTGAGATAAAGATATTCTTTTATTTTTGCTAAAAGATAAAGCATTGAAGTGTAAGACAATGATGCACTATTTGATAGCAATTATGAAAGTTTTCATACTATGAGTTTTGAAATTTAAAATAAATAATAATTATCTTGATACTAATTATTTAAAAATTAAATTAAATATTTTGCTTTGAATCTTTTATGATATCAATAGAACTAAAATTTAGACTAATTTATAATTTTCTTAATAGTTTGATACTACTTAAAGATTAAATAAAAATTAATTTTTAGATTCATTGCTTGAAAATAATAGAAAATATATGAAAATATATTTCAAATTCAATTTGATACCAAGTGAAAGACATTCTTCATGTTGGGGGACAAAATCAATGAAAGTTAAAGTAAGAGCGATCTAGATATTGGTTCTATGTTTTGATCTAACTATGGGATTTCAAATTCTTAAGGATAAACTTAAAATGCAATGCAACTTAATACATCAAGCATTTTAAATTTTATAATTTGATATCTTATCTTTAGGTATTTATTTTATGCTAATTTTTATTAAAATTTTAATAATTTAGCATTTTATGAGGGGAATGTCTAAATTTGTTTCTTTTGCAATTAAGGACATTCATAGTTAATTAAACTTATATTGATTTAAGTTTCTCAAATGAATAATTGATAAGGAGAAGCTATTAAGTCATACTGATTTTCAAGATAATTTCAATTCATAGCATGATATAGAGGAGAGCATATTGATCTTTAAAATTAAAGTATTCAAATCATCAAAATTAATCATACTAATCTTACTAATATATGAAAAAAATTTCAAGCAAGTAAATATAATATGAAATTATATTAAAGTCAATAGGTTTAATCAAAATAACTTTAACAATCATTGATGATATGATGTGAGAAAAAATTTAGATTATACCATGCATCGATATCCATCCCTTTTCATTTTCAAGGCATCCATAAAAATTTTCTTCCTTTCATTTCATTTGGATCCTTGGTGCACCCACAAAGTCACTTAATGATTTTTGGTATCTAAGTCATCTTAGATCCACAGGAGTTAGTATTCAAGATTTCTTTTGGAACCAAAATTTGTTTAATTGAAGTTTGGCCAATTCTTTTAAAATTATATTCTAAAATTTTGTGGTCAGTTTGATTACATTTAAAGCACTTAATAGAATGGTCTTTAGTTGAAGCTTTGTTGAGCATATTTTTGTCAAACTTTTATTTTCTTATTGAATCATAACTAATTCCATGTTTATCAAAAATAGCTCTTTGATCATTTAAAATGGCTTGAAGCTTTTGAGATTCAATTGTAAACTTTTTAATTATAGACTTCAAGCTTTTAATCTCTCTATTTAGTTTGACATTTTCTTTTAAAAGAGATTTTTTAAATTTAGTCTTTTTTTAGCAGAAAATCTTAGTTTATTAAGTTCTTCTTTCAACTTAAGATTTTCTTCAATCATAGATTTTTCAAATTTTAAAAATCTTTCTTTTTCTTTAACTAAGAAATTATTAGATTTAACTATATTATCATTTTTCTTAGTTAGAGTTTTAATTTATTTTAATTTTTTTTTCTTTGGCCATGTTTTTCATATTTTTCAAAAAATATTCTTTTTCACTTAAAATCTTGTCTTTTTATTCAGCCAAAGAAAGATTAAAATTTTTAAGTTCTTTATTTTGTAGCTTTATCTTCTTATGTTCATCCATTAACTCGTTGAAGGTTTTATATAATTCATTAAAAGTAAATTAAGAGGAGTGTTCATGATATATCTCGTCATTTTGAGCCATGAGGCAACAACTTGCTATACCTTCCTCCTCTTTCTCATTCTTCTCTTCTTTGCTTTGCTCCCCCTTAATCAATGCTTTCTTCTTCTTTTTTTTTTCATCCTCATGAGTCATGAGGCATATGCTGGGGTGAGCTTGATTATCCTCTTGAGAGTTTGGTTTTTCTTTTCGACTGGCTCCCTCAAAAGTCATTTCCAATTTCTTCCAAAATTGTTTTGCTGAAATACAAGAAAAAATTAGATTGAACTCATTTATATCTAATGAATAATAAAGTATATTTAAGACCTTAGCATTTAATTGTATTATTTTTTTATCATGCTTTTTTAATACTTTAGGGTTGTGTGAGCCATCAACTATGATCCTTCATAAGTTATAATCGTATGCTTGTATGAAGATACGCATGCATGCTTTTTAATAACTATAATTTGATTCATTAAGCATTGAGGGTCTATCAATAGAATAGCCTTCACTAAAAAAAGAATCCATTTGAATCACCTAGATTTTTAGCTCTTGACAGTTAGGTCAACAACTAATAACAGAGCACCTGCTCTGATATCACTTGTTACCCAGGTATGGCCACCCAAGAGGGAGGATGAATTGAGTTTATAAAATTTTTGACCAAATTATACTCTAAAATAAATATGTGCTTCTAATTAAGAGAAACTTGAATGCTTATGGTGAATGAGCAATGTATAGCAGCGAAATTAAAAGCAACTAACCAATGCAAATATGTAAAGCAAATAAGAAAAGCAAGGAAAGAAAAATCATAAAACAAACACACAAAGATTTTATAGTGGTTCGATGTAATCCTGCACCTATGTCCACTCTCCAAGCTATCTCCTTAGGAATTTCATTATAATCTGAGATTATAGTGCATTTGTTTTGACCTGAGATCATAAACAAATCTAATTGATTTTGCTGTGCTCACCAACCACAATCCTACATCGATAGTTTTTTTGGGTTCACTATTAATCCAGTTGATTTTAATCTAGGAGCACCAATCATAACCTTTACACTACCCAATTTTCGGCTTGGACCAACCTACACCCCAAGTTTCTTTTTCCAAAGAAACTTGTAAAGAAACAAAAATATAAGTATAAAATTTAGCACAAAAACAAAAAGAAACAGAACTTTTTTTGAAATTTAATAGAGAGGCTGAAAGATGACTCTTGAAGCTTTGTATTCTCTCCTTTGAAGGATGAGAGGAAGCTTGAATGAATGAGGATGATCACACTTAGAAGCTCTCTGAATTTGATGCACAAAGTTCTTTCTTTTATCTTTTTTCTTTAGATATTCAATGAACCTCACAATTTGAATGATTTCTACTTTCAATCTATTTAATCTTCCTTCCTAAATGTTTCTCTAGCCTTTTATATTCTTTGTGATAGCTTGAGTATCAGTTCTAGCTATTGGAAGCCTTGAAATAGCCATTGGAGTGAAAAAAATAATCATTTGAAAAAGCTACAGAAAACTAGCCATTACGATCACTGGGACGGCTCAGTCCTAACTAGGTCGGCTTAGTTTATAGCTGGATCGGCTCAGTCCCCTGGGTCTTAAAAAACTAGCTTTCTGCAAATTCTATCTTTTGTTTCCACTGAGACTAGATCGGCTTAGTCTCAAACTGGATCGGCCCAGTTTGCACGCCAAGCATGCCGAGCAGCCCATTTGGAAAGGAGATGATCTTGTTAGATATATGTGCCCTAGAAGCCAGAATTGGCTGACACTTGTAATACACTTCTAGGGGCAAAATTGTAATTTTTTCTAAAAGCAATAAATGGATTATTTTCTATCACATATGTGTATTTAGTGTCTGTGATACATCCTTTGAGTTAATGGCAATGATAATTCATATTTTCAAGAGTTGAAAATTTAAGACATGAATAATCATTATTAACTCATAAATTGCTTCCGACCATAGGATCATCACGAGGATGGTGATTGATCCGGAAGGTTGGTGTACAATCGCTTCTCTTCAGTAGATGAGTCTTAAGTCTACAGTGTGGAGACATCGGAGCGAGAGTATAGGTACTCGTTAGAGAATGAGGGCACTGAGCGTGACCACCTCGAGTAGTCATTAGGGAGTCTACCTTCTCGTCGATGACTGACTCGATGCTGCAGTAGTGTGTTTGGTTCTTTGACCTAAGATGCATCGGCAGTTCACCTTGAGGGTGTTATAGTTTGACTACACCATTACTCGATCTCCTAGCCATATGGAATCCTGAGGTGTATGTTGGCTATGACATGTTCATTGTAGGAACTGGATGACATCAAGATAGAATCTATCTACCTCGTTGGTAGAAGAGCAGCCCTATGATGATCATGAGAATCAAGTCCAGAAATTCATGGCCATGGTAGAGTGAAATAATAGAAAGAGTTTTGATTTAGATTTTCACATTGGACTTGAATCGAATGATTACATCATATGACAGAGACTAGGGTTTGACGAGTTTACCTTAACCCTAATCTCGGGAGGAATTCGATCTCTTCAATCTCGGGATACCACCTAAATAACTGCGGCCAGAGAGTCAAATAGGTCGGGAAGAAAGAGTCTGAGGTCGGGTCGAATGACATACATTGTCGGTTGGTCCCACCACCACTAGAGATTGGACATATATAGAATCTATCTTCTAAAAAAAAGAAAAGAATATTTGCATTCTGATCGGGGCTCAAGATAGAAGGACTGAATCACACAGGTAGCTGCACCAAGAGGTTCGCATTCAGCTCCGATGGGTTGCCACCATATAATGCTAGGTGTCACTGATGGATTTTGGGAGCAATTAGAATGATTTAGATGATCGATCATTCTAGCTGTTCGAATCAGAAGAGTTCTGATCCATCGAAAAGAGTTTCGATGATGTCAATGATAGAGATCATGACATATCCCATTACCATACAGAACTAAACCTAACTGGATCACACAAACAAGGGTTTGAATCTGGTGATCATCAATTAAACTGATCTAGTTTAATTGATCTGAATGAGATTCAATTAGGTTCAAGGAAATCGTGCTAGCACTCGATTGAACCTAACGTTCTTCTTTTGCTATCATAAATAAGTTATCCTGTCTGAGCCAAAGGAGTTTGTGCTCAATCAGAGGCCTTCATATGGTCTGACTGGAGGTTGTCCAAGTCAGAAAAGGTTGTCTTATTTGTAAGACATTACCTACCATTTTTGGTCACCTGCCATTTCTTGTTCTTTGACTTTGGTCAAAAGTCTACCTTTGATTGGTCAAATGTTAACCATTGACCCTTTGACTTTTGACCACATGTCATGCACCTATTGGAGAGCTGGTGGGGGCCTGTCCCCCTACCAGAACCTGGCAAGGAGGAGGGCACGCCAAGGGTGGCGTGAGCCCAAGTTTGGAGGAGTCTTGGAGTCCTTGTTGGACAAGGAACTCCACCTCTCTTTTGGATTCCAATTAGAGTTCTCCCTAAAACCAACTTTGACTGATCTTAGGCACCCTCTAAGTAGGAATCCAGGGGACTCTATTCCCACCAATCAGATTTAGATCTGATTTCACAAAGGATTGTGATTGGTTGGGAATAAGAGAAGCTGGATCACAGTCAGTTTATAAATAAGACCCTGTGCCAACTCAAACACAGTAATTGAATGAGATCAAAGTTCCCATGCCCCAAGGCTGCCTCTCCCCTCTTCCCTCATGCCAAACCATCTTCTTCCCTTTACTCTCCACATCCAAAAAGGAGTTTTGGAACCTTGGTTGGTGCGATCTAGATCAAAGAAAGGCGATCAAAAGCAAGAAGGCTGCACTGCTGCAAAGGACGACTGCAGATCTTCAAAAGGAGTTTTGAAGATCCTCCAGATCAGATCTAGATCTGATTTTGGAGGTGTGATAGAGAAGAAGAGGATCTCTAGATCAATCGAGTGATATCGGTAGAGGTCAGGCACTTGCGTGGCTAGATCCAGAACCTTCCGCTGCAAACAGGATCATCAACAGGGTAATAGGATTACCCAAATTAGGTAATTAAATTTGATTTTAATTTATCTTATTTTATTTTATTATTAAAATA
>QRFJ01000950.1:74684-117650 GCA_006176705.1 Cocos nucifera | reverse complement strand
GAGAAGTTAACCCATGTTTTGGACCAGGACCCTCCCACCTTACCAGCCCGTCCATCTGTTGAACAGAGAGCGTCTCTGGAAAAATGGATTGACGAAGATAATAAGGCCAGATATTACATGTTGGGCTCGATGTCTGATGAGCTCCAGCGCCAACATGAGGATATCGGGACTGCTCGCCAAATGTTGGCTCACCTGCAGGAGATGTTTGGTGAACAGAGTCGCGCAGCCAAATATCAAGTCACAAAATGACTTTTTAAGGCTAAGATGCGTGATGGGCAGTCAGTCCAAGATCACTGTCTGACAATGATCAAGGACATGGAAGAGCTTGAGAAGCTCGGTGTGAAGTTAGACTTGGACCTGCAGAACGATATTATTCTGCAATCCTTGACTGATGCATATGGGCAATTCATCATGAATTACCACATGCATAAACTTCAGAATTCCTTGGCCGAGTTAATGAATATGCTGGTTACCGCTGAGCTTTCTATGAAAGGTTCTAAAGGCTCAGTTCTTGCTATGGAACGGACTTCTTCCAAAAGAAAGTCTTATGGAAAGAAAAAGAAGTCTGTGAAAAAGCAAAAGGTGGAAGGATCTAAGAAGAAGAAAGCAGAGCCGAAGAAAAAGGCCGATGTCAAAGGAAAGTGTTTCCATTGCAACAGCGACGGCCATTGGAAGCGGAACTGCCCTACTTACCTGGCCACCCTAAAGAACAAGAAGGAAGGTCCTTCTGGAGGTATGCTCGTTATTGAGTCTAACCTTACGGTTTCTTCTGCATCCAGTTGGGTGCTTGACTCTGGTTCTAGTGCTCATCTGTGCACTTCTATGCAGGGTCTTGAGGATAGCAGGAGGCTGAGGGATGGAGACATGATCCTACGCATCGGTAATGGAGCAAGAGTTGCTGCAGTAGCCGTGGGAACATACCCTCTTCGATTACCATCTGGTTTAGACTTAGTTTTGAAAGACTGTTATTTTGTGCCTGCAGCTAGCAGGAATTTGATTTCTGTTTCATGCTTAGCACAAGAAGGTTATGTGATCACCTTCTTTAAGGACCATTGTAACATTCTTTATGAAAGAAATAAAATTGCAAATGGTTTCCTTATTAATGGTCTTTATCAGCTACATATTGATGTACCTGTTCTAACTATCGAGCAAAACGTGAATGCCAAACGACCTAGGGATAGTCCAAACGACAGATATCTATGGCACCTGAGATTAGGTCATATAGCAGAAGATAGGATCAACAAATTGGAGAAAAATGGGCTATTGAGTCCATTGACTTCCGAGTCATATCCAACTTGTGAATCCTTGTCTTCAAGGCAAAATGACTAAACTCCCTTTTGTTGGACATGGGGAGAGGGCCACAGATCTCCTTGCCCTAGTACATACTGATGTGTGCGGCCCATTTGATGTGCCGGCTAGAGGCAATTTTGTCTACTTCATTACCTTTACCGATGATCTGTCTAGGTATGGGTATGTGTATCTTATGAGACACAAGTCTGAAGCTTTTGAAAAGTTCAAAGAATTCAGACATGAAGTAGAAAAACAAACTGAAAAACCCATTAAGGTTCTTCGATCAGATCGAGGAGGTGAATACCTTAGCCGGGAATTCCTAGACTATCTCAAGGAAAATGGCATAGTCTCTCAATGGACTCCACCAGGAACACCTCAACTCAACGGGGTTTCAGAATGGAGAAATCGGACTCCTATTAGGATATGGTTCGATCCATGATGAGCTTCACAGACCTCCCTGATTTTCTTTGGGGACACTCATTGTTAACTTCAATCTTATCTACTGAATAGGGTTCCCTCTAAAACCGTTCCTACCACACCGTATGAGATATGGCACGGTAAGAAACCAAGTCTGAGTCATCTCAGAATTTGGGGTTGTCCGGCTCATGTCAAAAGACAACAAGCGGACAAGTTAGAGTTTAGGTCCTTCAGAGCTCGATTCATAGGATATCCTAAAGAGTCATTAGGATACTATTTCTACATTCCAGAAGACCACAATGTGATTGTGAGTCGACATGCCATCTTTCTTGAAAAATAGTTTATTCAAGATAGCGGCATTGGAAAATAGATCAAGCTTGATGAGAAAGTCTCACAAGCAGAACGAGCTAAGGACCAAGTGGAACCAAATCAGGTTGAGCCAATAAGAACACTACCTCCTCCACCTCGTAGATCGGAAAGAGTTTCCCGTCCCCCTGAAAGATACTTAGGTATTGTTTCAGAGGATGTAGAGGAAATGTTCCTCGTAGGTAATGGTGCTCATGGTGATGATCCCAAAACCTACAACGAGGCGATATCAGATATCGACTCCGAGAAATGGCTAGATGTTAGATATATGTGCCCTAGAAGCCAGAATTGGCTGACACTTGTAATACACTTCTAGGGGCAAAATTATAATTTTGACTAAAATCAATAAATGGGTTATTTTCTATCACATATGTGTATTTAGTGTCTGTGATACATCCTTTGAGTTAATGGCAATGATAATTCATATTTTCAAGAGTTGAAAATTTAAGACATGAATAATCATTATTAACTCATAAATTGCTCCCGACCATAGGATCATCACGAGGATGGTGATTGATCCGGAAGGTTGGTGTACAATCGCTTCTCTTTAGTAGATGAGTCTTGAAGTCTACGGTGTGGAGACACCGGAGCGAGAGTACAGGTACTCGTTAGAGAACGAGGGCACTGAGCGTGACCACCTCGAGTAGTCATTAGGGAGTCTACCTTCTCGTCAATGACTGACTCGATGCTGCAGTAGTGTGTCTGGTTCTTTGACCTGAGATGCATCGGCAGTTCACCTTGAGGGTGTTATAGTTTGACTACACCATTACTCGGTCTCCTAGCCATATGGAACCCTGAGGTGTATGTTGGCTATGACATGTTCATTGTAGGAACTGGATGACATCAAGATGGAATCTATCTACCTCGGTGGTAGAGGAGCAGCCCTATGATGATCATGAGAATCAAGTCCAGAAATCCATGGCCATGGTAGAGTGAAATAATAGAAAGAGTTTCTATTTAGATTTTCACATTGGACTTGAATCGAATGATTACATCATATGACAGAGACTAGGGTTTGACGAGTTTACCTTAACCCTAATCTGATCGGGGCTCAAGATAGAAGAACTGAATCACACAGGTAGCTGCACCAAGAGGTTCGCATTCAGCTCTGATGGGTTGCCACCATATACTGCTAGGTGTCACTGGTGGATTTTGGGAGCAATTAGAATGATTTAGATGATCGATCATTCTAGCTGTTCGAATCAGAAGAGTTCTGATCCATCGAAAGGAGTTTCGATGATGTCGATGATAGAGATCATGACATATCCCATTACCATACAGAACTGAACCTAACTGGGTCACACAAACAAGGGTTTGAATCTGGTGATCATCAATTGAACTGATCTAGTTCAATTGATCTGAATGAGATTCAATTAGGTTCAAGGAAATCGTGCTAGCACTCGATTGAACCTAACGTTCTTCTTTTGCTATCATAAATAAGTTGTCCTGTCTGAGCCAAAGGAGTTTGTGCTCAATCAGAGGCCTTCATATGGTCTGACTGGAGGTTGTCCAAGTCAGAAAAGGTTGTCTTATTTGTAAGACATTACCTGCCATTTTTGGTCACCTGCCATTTCTTGTTCTTTGACTTTGGTCAAAAGTCTACCTTTGACTGGTCAAACGTTGACCATTGACCCTTTGACTTTTGACCACATGTCATGCACCTATTGGAGAGCTGGTGGGGGCCTGTCCCCCTGCCAGAACCTGGCAAGGAGGAGGGCGCACGCCAAGGGTGGCGTGAGCCCAAGTTTGGAGGAGTCCTTGGAGTCCTTGTTGGACAAGGACTCCACCTCTCTTTTGGATTCCAATTAGAGTTCTCCCTAAAACCAACTTTGACTGGTCTTAGGCACCCTCTAAGTAGGAATCCAGGGGACTCTATTCCCACCAATCAGATTTAGATCTGATTTCACAAAGGGTTGTGATTGGTTGGGAATAAGAGAAGCTTGGATCACAGTCAGTCTATAAATAAGACCCTGTGCCCAACTCAAAAAAGTAATTGAATTGAGATCAAAGTTCCCCATGCCCCAAGGCTGCCTCTCCCCTCTTCCTCCATGCCAAACCATCTTCTCCCCTTGCTCTCCACGTCCAAAAGGAGTTTTGGACCTTGGTTGGTGCGATCCAGATCAAAGAAAGGCGATCAAAAGCAAGAAGGCTGCACTGCTGCAAAGGACGACTGCAGATCTTCAAAAGGAGTTTTGAAGATCCTCCAGATCAGATCCAGATCTAATTTTTGGAGGTGTGATAGAGAAGAAGAGGATCTCCAGATCCAGCCCGAGTGGATACCGGTAGAGGCCAGGCGCTTGCGTGGCTAGATCCAGAACCTTCCGCTGCAAACAGGATCATCAACAGGGTAATAGGATTACCCAAATCAGGTAAATTAAATTTGATTTAATTTATCTTTATTTTATTTTTATTATTAAAATAATAAAATTAGATCTGAAAACATCCCAGATCTGATTGGGATCGAGAGAAAAATTTTTGAAATATATCTCTCGATCTGATCAGATTTGAACGAACCTGGTCCGGAAAATCAGGATTTTCCCTTCAACTGGTATCAGAGCCATGGTTCTAAAATTATTTAGATCTGAATTTTAAATTTATTTTAATTAAAAAATAAGTGATTTCAGATGTCACATGAGATGTGATCAGATCTGAAATCAGAAAAAATTAAAATTAAATAATTTGGATCTAAGATTAGAAGATATGCATGACTAGTTCTAGAATAGAATAGTTCTATAGAATAGTCTTGCATGTTTTTGATTTAATCTGATTAAATCATATTTTAGATCTTTTTATTTACTATTTTTTGATATTATAAGTGTTATAATAACATCTAAAAAATAGCAAATAAAAATTATTTAATTTTTGAATATCATATGAGATATGATTGATGCATGTCTAGACTAGTTGTAGAATAGTTCTACATAATTATCTAGATTAGAATTTATTTTGATTAGATCAATTTAAATCTAATTTTTTAGATTATTATGAGATAATTTAGATCTGAAAAATATGCATGATTTGATACATGAGATGTATGCAAAATATGCCATGATTAGATCTACTTTATATATGAGATATATGATATAGATCTGATATTGTTTTGTAGTATTGAATGTTCCTGATTAAGGCGTTCCTCTTGGCCGTCCGGTCATAAGAACGAAGAAGGGTTTAAAGGCCCTCTCTTCCCATTCGATGGGGTGTTCTTATGATGTGTAGGGGTGCTGCGTGTTCGTCCTTAATCAGAAACCCAAAACTTACTTTCTGCAAAACCCTAGATCCTGAAACCCTAGGATTTATTGTGCATATTTTGTTTATGAACCCTACTTAATTAAGAATTAAGTTTATGGAATATTAATTAGGTCTAAAATTGAGAATTTCAGATCTAAGACATATTCATAATACTGGGTTCGGGCTTGGGTAGCTCAATTAGGTCTAAGCGGTTGATCAAACCGAATCAAGAGTTGGTTAGATGGGATCAACAATGCTTAAATTGACCAGCCTAATAGGATTAAGTCTGGGTCAAGATCGAGTCACGATCAAGCAAGACCTAATTAGGCTCAGAGGTTAGAGTCTGGATTGTAGGCTAACCCAATTGGTTCTGGCTCAACAATTTGGTGTCTAAGGTAAGTTTGGCATAGACGACCGACTGGTTTTTAATTGGAAGCTACTCGACCTGAATGCGTTCTTGTACGAGTTAATGGCATATTCCTTCCACCGGTCTCACTTACCTGGCCATATCTGTTGACACAGTTCTGATCTGAGGTGGTCAATAATCCGAGCTAACCCATGCCACTAGGTTAGTCATAATTGTTATGACTAAGCCAAGTCTAGTTTAATGAGACCTGAATCAATTCTCCCTAAGAAAAGATTAAGTCTGAGGTCTTCCACCATTGTAGATGTGCGGGCCCTTCCCGGGGTTGATTGTTCTCGGCTGGATACAGTGGCTCAGTTGCACCGGGAAGATGCAACCATGTCTATTAGGCATTGGATGCTATGGGCTGGAGGATGAGTTGGGCTCAATATTTTGGATACGGTGAGAGACTCAATTAGGAACCCAGTCTATGCAAATGGTGGGTCTGACTTAACTAAGGAGTGGATCAATATTCCGGATACGGTGAGATTCATGAATTAGAGACCAAGTTTGGGTGCACCATGATTAGAGAATCATTGAACAAGAGTTGTTCACTCATTGGCTAACCCATCACCAATAACTGTTAGGTGAGGTGATGAGTCAGTTGGTGAGACCGCACCACCCACTAGAAATCATTAATCGTGGAGATTTTCGCATCTCTACAGAGGGAGTGTAGGGATCCGAGAAAATAGTGGGAGCTAATTTGTTTAAAAATAAAATCCCTAAATAAATTGGTCAAGTCAAAATTACAGTATCTAACTAGAATCTTTGACTCTCTACAGGAAAATGTCTGCGTCCAACCCATTGGCACGTATCCTGGACACACATAGACTGACTGGACCCAATTATAAAGATTGGCTCAGGAACTACAAAATTATTTTGGGTTCCGAGAAGTTAACCCATGTTTTGGACCAGGACCCTCCCACCTTACCAGCCCGTCCATCTGTTGAACAGAGAGCGTCTCTGGAAAAATGGATTGACGAAGATAATAAGGCCAGATATTACATGTTGGGCTCGATGTCTGATGAGCTCCAGCGCCAACATGAGGATATCGGGACTGCTCGCCAAATGTTGGCTCACCTGCAGGAGATGTTTGGTGAACAGAGTCGCGCAGCCAAATATCAAGTCACAAAATGACTTTTTAAGGCTAAGATGCGTGATGGGCAGTCAGTCCAAGATCACTGTCTGACAATGATCAAGGACATGGAAGAGCTTGAGAAGCTCGGTGTGAAGTTAGACTTGGACCTGCAGAACGATATTATTCTGCAATCCTTGACTGATGCATATGGGCAATTCATCATGAATTACCACATGCATAAACTTCAGAATTCCTTGGCCGAGTTAATGAATATGCTGGTTACCGCTGAGCTTTCTATGAAAGGTTCTAAAGGCTCAGTTCTTGCTATGGAACGGACTTCTTCCAAAAGAAAGTCTTATGGAAAGAAAAAGAAGTCTGTGAAAAAGCAAAAGGTGGAAGGATCTAAGAAGAAGAAAGCAGAGCCGAAGAAAAAGGCCGATGTCAAAGGAAAGTGTTTCCATTGCAACAGCGACGGCCATTGGAAGCGGAACTGCCCTACTTACCTGGCCACCCTAAAGAACAAGAAGGAAGGTCCTTCTGGAGGTATGCTCGTTATTGAGTCTAACCTTACGGTTTCTTCTGCATCCAGTTGGGTGCTTGACTCTGGTTCTAGTGCTCATCTGTGCACTTCTATGCAGGGTCTTGAGGATAGCAGGAGGCTGAGGGATGGAGACATGATCCTACGCATCGGTAATGGAGCAAGAGTTGCTGCAGTAGCCGTGGGAACATACCCTCTTCGATTACCATCTGGTTTAGACTTAGTTTTAAAGACTGTTATTTTGTGCCTGCAGCTAGCAGGAATTTGATTTCTGTTTCATGCTTAGCACAAGAAGGTTATGTGATCACCTTCTTTAAGGACCATTGTAACATTCTTTATGAAAGAAATAAAATTGCAAATGGTTTCCTTATTAATGGTCTTTATCAGCTACATATTGATGTACCTGTTCTAACTATCGAGCAAAACGTGAATGCCAAACGACCTAGGGATAGTCCAAACGACAGATATCTATGGCACCTGAGATTAGGTCATATAGCAGAAGATAGGATCAACAAATTGGAGAAAAATGGGCTATTGAGTCCATTGACTTCCGAGTCATATCCAACTTGTGAATCCTTGTCTTCAAGGCAAAATGACTAAACTCCCTTTTGTTGGACATGGGGAGAGGGCCACAGATCTCCTTGCCCTAGTACATACAGATGTGTGCGGCCCATTTGATGTGCCGGCTAGAGGCAATTTTGTCTACTTCATTACCTTTACCGATGATCTGTCTAGGTATGGGTATGTGTATCTTATGAGACATACCCGGATTTTCAAAATAACGATTCACTAAGGAGACGAAATTGGAGGAACTGTTGACGAAAGTTGTCGAGCTTGTTTAGAACATGTGCATTTTTTCACTTTTTCCTTTTTCTTACTACTTATCCTTGGTATTCGGGCCACCACATACTGGCCTACCTCAAGAGGATAAATCGCTAGGAGGTGGAAGTGCTGAAGGTCCAGGATGACCTTCAAGCTGAGATCGATTGCCTTTAGGGAAAGGTCATCGAGGCTGAGCACCTCGTAGAGGAGAAGGTGGCAAAAAATGAGAGTCTCTGGGGAGTGCTTCGGAATGAGGAGCTTGTCTCGATCGGGTTTAAGGCCGCATTGGCCCTGGAGGAGGAGAGAAAGAAGGAGGCTAACATCAAGGTCACCGAGTTGGAAGTTAGAATATCGAAGTCTATTTCGGGGGTGGCAGTCCGAGTCATGGAGGAGTTCAAGGTCTCCTCCAAAATGAAGGACTTAAATATTGGATTCGACCAGAAGACATCCATAAAGATCTTCGAGCTCTGTGAAGGTAGGATGGCTTGAAAGTTTCCTAAGCTTGATCTTAGCTTCCTGGAAGAGGAGCTCGACGAAGAAGCGGGGTCGTTTGGTGTTGCAGCCGATCCCTCCCCCATCGAAGTGGTCTTTGAATCCTCCAAGCCTGCTGTCGAGGTGCCCGAGCCCATGCAGGAGCCCGAGGTTATCTCTGAAGCATCGGTCGAACCCATTTCCAAAATTGTGGCTACCCCTAGAGTGCCGAGCTCCTTTGCTGCTTTTCCTTTGGAGGTCGGGGGCCTTTAGTAGTTGTATTTTCATTTTTTCTTTATCATGTACTGAAAAAAATTTTCAATTAATGAAAGTAGAATTTCTTTTAATCAATAGCTTAGAATGCTTTTCATGCATTGGATGCAGTCCCCATTAATGCCGAGCTGCTACTTCAGGGAATTTCTTTAAAATTGATAGTTAGAAATTTGAAAAGAATGTTTACCACTTGAGAAAGAAATTAAAAAGGGCTGAAGATGAACTTCAAAAATCTAGGAAGAATACGTTGGAGGTGACAATTGAGGTTACCCACCTTCATAAGCTGCATATGAAAGACTCCGCGACCTCCGCCATCAAGAAAGGCAGCTTCAAGAGAGAGTTAGCGGAGCTCAAGAAAAGTGCCAGTGATAAGTCTTGGGCATTAACAGCGAAGGTCGGTTCCCTTTAAGTTGAACTCTAGACGGCAAAGGAGAAGATTCAATTATTGGAGGGGAGTTCGCCGTGGTCTTCTGACAAGGTGCGATATGAGTGGGATTGGTCAAAGAAGTTCTCCATGCTTTAGAAGTAGTTACATGATGTCGAGCTCACTTATGATACTTATCGACTGGGTTAGAGTGAGAGAATATCCAAGCTTGAGCAAAAGCTTTGTGCTGCTAATAGTGAGGTGGCCCAGCTCCAAAAATAACTCGATGACAGTCACCAAGCTGGCATGAGTAGGGGATCAGAGCAGGTTGCCTCCTTGACGAAGACTCTAGGCGAGCTCTCAGAAGCAGTTGGGAGGGAGAAGGCCGAGGTTCAATAGCTGAAGATTCAGTTGTCATGTGAGGAGCAAGCCATTAAGAATGCTGAGGCTGAGTCTGAAGTCCTAAGAAAGTAGCGGCGAGAGCTTGATGGCAAGTTTGAACAAATCAATAGAATGTATATAGATGGCTTATATAAAATAAGAGAGCTTGAGGGGGGAGATCCTCAGACTAAAGCAAGCCCTGGTGATGGTGGGGTTGCTAGCCCAAAATCTAAGAAGTCCGATCCATCTTAGGACTTCGACCTTTTTTTCTACTTCTTTATTTTCATGTAATCAATCTTGCTGACCTTTATTTTGCCTATAACGGGCTTATATTCTCATGTAATCGATCTCTCCGACCATTATTTTGCATGTAATGAACTTAATATTTGCAATAAAATGGTATCCTTTTCGTTATTATCTTACACGATTTTGATGTTGGTTAATGGCTTCATTTTCTTGATCTTGTTTTTCTTTGCTTTGTCTTCTAATGAGATGCTTGTTGTGTTGAAAATTATGTTCCAAAGCCAATCATCAGCCTATTGATGGTTGAGATATTGTAATTGATTTATTAGTTAATAAAAAAATATTTTGGCATCTTTTTTCATCATAAATTTACATCTTCTAATGAACTCTATTATTGTTATGAAGTCCTTAGGACTATTTAATTTGATAAAGAGAGGATTTATTGATTAGTCCTTAAATTTGTTCACGACCAAATAATAGGCTGTTAATTAGGATGACAGTATCTATCGAGTATAGATCGCTATATGCCATATAGGTTCGGTGTCCTCTTAACCAAGGAGTGTGGAGATACTGGTATGGCATATAGATGAGATGTATAGGTACATCATCATTGAACGTGATCAACTTCAAAGCATTCTGCTATTGCGAATGTCTCTGATGGGATATAGGTATAAGTATCCCTTAGACCTGAGATCACCTCAGTGACTTGCAAGAAACTCACTATACTTTGGTACCAGACTAACTGAATTTTTAATTCAGCAACGAAAGGCTTTTGGGCATAGTTGGAGTGTGATCAAGATGGAATTGACCACTCCAAGAGTTGGAGAAGAATGTACCACTATATTTCAATATAGCAAAATCTTGGCCAGGATAATCCATCAGATGGATTTGATATTTTGAAATACAATGTGGACAATCTGATCAGAGTTGACAGTTGAACTCTGAGATGTCCTATGAGCATTATGGTCAAGGGATGAATTATATAGAAACTATATTCACATGGGTTCTAAGGATGGTGTTCTACACCTTTCGACCTATTCGGTCATCGAGTATCATTGCTAGATAGTCACTTTGATTGGTATAAAATTTATTTCTTTGCTACCGACTTAGGTTCAGACCTATGAGATCATACACATTAGAGTTCACATTCTGATCGAATCATTGATCAGCAATTTAGAATCATGTTAGGGTTAAACAATCAATACGATTGGTGTTTAACCTAGTGCAAGTGTTGCAAGAGGATCGATTAGCAATTCGATTGCTAATTAACTTAATTTGATTAAGCTAGAAGGCTAAGATTAAGTCTAATTAAAATGATTTAATTAGATTTAGTTTGGGCTTGATTGGATCAAGTCCAATTGGCTTATTGGATAAGTCAAGTGCAAGGAAGAACTAGTCCTAGTCTAACTAGGACTCAGGTCAACCCAATTTTTTAATTTAATTAAAAAATTAAATTAAAATTAAATTTAATTTAATCTAATTTAATTAAATTTTTAAATAAATTAGTATCTTATTTAATTGGATTGGTTTACTCTTATTTTTATTTGGTTAAAAGATCTTATTTGACCAAGTCAAAATAGGAGTCCTAGTGTGACTAGGACTCCCAATTTCTTATGCCACCTTATCCTCATGCCCCACCCTTTTCTCTTTGTATTTTTATGTGAATAGTCTTCATGCCCAAGGTTTCTCACACCTCTCTTCTCTCTTTCTTTTTCTCATATGGAAGTTTGTTGGAAGGCCAAGTCAAAAGGAGAATTAGTTTTGCTTAAGGATTCTATGAGATAGAATCCTTGTCAACCAAAACTCTTCCCATAAGTATGCCAACCCATCCTTTCTTTTTTTTTTTTGATTTTCATGATAAAAGAGGACTTTTTTGTGTTCCCCTCCTTTATTGGTCTATGGGAGAAAAAAAGGTGGGGGTGCCCAAGAGTTAGGCAGCCCAACAACTTTTCTTATTTGGTCCTTCCTAGTCTAGATTTTTTATCTAACTTGGACTCTACATATCTCTTTATTTAAAAAGAATTTTTGGCTAAAATTTTTGTGAATTGTAGACATTTGAGATTCCTCTTTGGTGTAACAAAATTAAAAAAAAATTCATCTAGGTCATGGAGATATTGAAAACACAAATTAGGGTGTCTAGAAAAGAACAAAGAAGAAGAAGAGGGTCTTCTTCTAGGATTTTTGCTCCAGATCTCTTCCACCCTTTTTGTGAGCTTTTGAGAGGTATCTCAATATTACAAATCTTCCTCTTTTGTTTTGATATTTTAGAGTGTCTAAGTTTCAAAGAAGAAAGCATTGGATCAACCATCGAAGAGAGATCAACACAGTGCTAGCATACTGTGCTGATTTCCTGCATCAAGATCTCTAATCATATTCTTGGACTTGTGTGGACAACTCCTAGAGGTCGGACATGTGTAAAGCTTGTGACTTCATCCTCAAGCTCAGATCAGTAAGTTAGAACATCTAACTTGTTCTGATAATAGATCTGATCTAGTAACTTTATACTTGTATTTGATGTAGTGTAGATCTAGTTTGATTTGATCAATCTTTTTTTCTTATTTGATTTTAATTTTTGATTTAATATCATGCCTTGATCATATAATAGATCTAAGATCTAGGTGTTTACTTATTTATTTAAATAAATATTTAATTTATTTAAGTCTTCTACTGCATGATCTTGAAAATGTTTCAAGATCTACCCGTGAGACCCTAGATCTGGTTCCTTCATGTTGTGGATGCCGAGTTGGGGTCCCTTCCGCGAACTAGGGCAGGGTTCCCCCTTTCGTATTTGACATAGCCATAGGGGGACGCATATAAGGGTCGTCGGTATGGCTTTTCTCTTTCCTTCATTTTAGATTAATGAGGCCTTGGCCTTCCTTGTATTAGGATGAGGTTTTCTTCTGTTCTTTATGCATTCATAGGGGCATGCCAGGACCGTTGATAGGATCTCTCCCCTCATCTCATCTTAGTTTAATGATGCCTTCTTCTTTGCTCACATTAGGATGAGGTTTTCCTCCTATTCCTAGCATGGATATAGGAATACATTAGGGCCGCTGGAAGGATCTCTCTCATCATCTCATCTTAGATTAATGAGGCCTTCGGCTTTGCTCATGTTAAGATGAGGTTCTCCTCCTATTTCTAACATGGCTGTAGGAACATAATAGGACTACTGGAAGGGCCTCTTTTCTCATCTCGTCTTAGATTAACGAGGCCTTCGGCTTTGCTCATGTTAGGATGAGGTTCTCCCTCTATTTCTAACATGGCTGTAGGGTCACATTAGGGCCACTGGAAGGGTCTCTTCTCTTATCTCATCTTAGATTTATGAGGCCTTTGGCATTGCTCACGTTAGGATGAGGTTCTCCTCTTGTTCCTAATGTGGCTATAGGGATACATTAGGGCCGTTGGAAGGGCCTCTCCCCTCATCTCATCTTAGATTAATAAGGCCTTTGGTATTGCTCATGTTAGGATGAGGTTTTCCTCCTATTCCTAATATGGCTGTAGGGATAGATTAGGGCTGCTGGAAGGATCTCTTCTCTTATCTCATCTTAGATTAATGAGACCTTCGACTTTGCTCACGTTAGGATGAGGTTCTCCTCCTGCTTCTAACATGGCTATCTTCGTTGCACGGTTAAGTTCGAAAAGTCATTTTCCACCATTATAGATTTGTAACAAGGATGGGGGTGTTAAAGTAGGAGGATTTTATTGCAACCAAGTTTTTGATAATACATTCATATATTTTTCAAGTTCCATGGTCGGGATAGATCGGCTCCATCGAGCTCCTTCAGGTAATATTTCTCAGGTCGAATAACTTTCTTAACCTCGTAGGGTCCTTCTTAATTTGGGGCAAGCTTCTCCTAATTTTTAGGCTGAGAAATAGCTGCTCGTCGAATCATTAAGTCTCCTACTCTGAATACTTTATCTTTGACTTTGGAGTTGTAGTATTGAGCCACCCTTCACCTGTAAACAGCCATCCAAACTTGGGCTTTCTCTCATTTCTCCTCCAGTAGGTCGAGGTTAGCTCTGAGGTCTTACGAATTGCACTACTCATTGAAAGTCATGATCCATGCTAACGGAAGTTTAAGCTCAATTGGGATGACCGCCTCCATTCTGAATGCCAAGATGAATGATGTTTCTCTAGTTGGCAGTCTTTGGATAGTTCAATACGCTTAGAGTACATAGTAGAGTTCATCCACCCAAGTTTCCCTTGCTCTTTCAAGCCCTTGCCTTAATACCATACAATAAGATCCTGTTGGTCACCTCTACTTCACCATTTGCTTGTGGATGGGCCACCGATGTGAAATTATAGGAGATGTTCAAATTCTCGCAAAATTCAGCAAACTTCATCCTGGCAAACTGTTGCCCATTATCTATTACAAGGGTTTGGAGCAAACCAAATCTACAAATAATCGACTTTTAGATAAAGTCTTGTACTTTGAATACAGTAATTTTTGCTAGGGATTCGGCCTTGATCCATTTGGTGAAGTAGTCGATCGTAACTAAGAGAAACTTTTGTTATCCGGATGCCATCGGGAAGGGGCCAAGTATATCCATCCCCCATTGTACAAATGGCCAAGGGGCACTTAAGGGTGTAAGCTCGGTGGCTAGTTGCCTTTGTATATTTACATTTCTCTGACAGTAGTCATACCTTTTAACATATTTGACACAATCATGATGCATAGTTGGCCAATAATATCTTTGTCCAAGTAGCTTGTGAGATAGGGATCTAGCATCTAGATGGCTCCCACAGATTCCTTCATGCACTTCCCATAGTGCAAAGTCAACTTCAGAAGGTTGAAAATATTTTAAAAGTAGTAAGGAGTATGATCTCTTGTATAGCTTACCTTCATACAGAATATATCAGGAGGCTTGGTTTCTCAGCTTTTGAGCTTTTTTCAGATCATAGGGGAGTATCCCATCTTTGAGATCAGCGATCAATAGGTTGATCCAGTAGGACTCATGGTCGATCTGTATTGTAGATTATGGCTCTTCCATATATGGACATTTCAACACCTCAAAGTATACTTCTTTGGGAAGTTCATTGGGAGTAAGTGTGGTCAGCTTGGATAGAAGGTCGGCTTTGGTATTCTCTATCCTTGGAATTTGCTGAATGCCGAAGCCATTGAAGGCTGAGGTCAGGCTCTTTACTTTCTCAAGATACTTTATCATACTTTTCTTTCAAGCTTCATAACTGCCATTGACTTGTCCCACTACCAACTATGAGTCACTATAATCCTGAAGTCGGTCTGCCTCTAGTTCTTTTGCTATCTTCAGTCCTGCTATCAGAGCTTCATATTCTGTCCCATTGTTTGTTGCAGAAAACTCAAAGCATAGTGCATACTCGATGATGACCCTTTTGGGATTGACCAAGATCAGTCCAGCATCTGCACCAAAAGTATTGAAAGAGCCATCCACATACAAGGCCTAAAAACCTTCAGGAAGGCCCACTCTTTCTTCGAGGGAGCTTGGCTGCAACTACGGAATGCTGATCTCATTCCACTCAGATTCGACATCATTCAGGATCGTGCATTCGACTATAAAATCGATCAGTATCAGAGCTTTGATTGATGATCGAGGTTGATAGTTGATGTCGAACTCTATCAGCTCAATAGCCCACTTCGCTATTCTTTCATAGCCATCTATTCGATGAGGAACTATTTTGATTGGTTGATCAGTAAGGAGTATTATGGTATGCCCCTGAAAGTAGGACCGAAGTCTTCTGGCTGCAATCAGAAGAGCGTAAGTTAATTTTTTTAATTTAGTGTACCTAGTCTTCGCATCTCTCAAGACTCGGCTCATGTAATAGATCAGTCATTGCACTTTTGCCTCTTTCTTGATCAGGACCACTGCCAGGGCTGCAAGAGAGATAGCTAGGTATAGGAATACTTCTTCTTTAGGCTCGAGCTTTGCCAACAGTGGGGGTGAACCGAGGAAGCTCTTGAGTTCTTCAAATGCCTGTTGGTACTCTACCATCTAGTAGAAGTTCTTTGATTGCTTGAGAACCTAAAAAAAGAGCATACACTACTCAGCCGACTTCGAGACAAAGCAGTTTAAGGATGCCACCTTCTCGATCAGGCGTTGAACTTTTTTTTTTGATTTTAGGGTGGTCATCTTCTAGATGTCCTGGATCTTCTCCAAATTAGATTCGATCCCCCACCTCGAGATCATGAACCTTAAGAATTTTTCTGAGGTCACTTCGAAGGCACATTTAGTTGGATTCAGCTTCATCTTGTATCTTCGAAGGACATTAAAGGTCTCTTCAAGGTCGATGATGTGATTGGATGAGGTCTGGCTCTTGACAAGCATATCATTCATGTAGACTTCCATGTTGCAATCGATCTGCTCCTTGAAGATCTTATTGATCAAGCATTGATAGGTTGCGCCTGCATTTTTAAGCCCAAAGGGCATGAACTTGTAACAATAAAGACCACGATCAATAATAAAAGTGATTTTCTTCTTATCCTCTAATGCCATCCAGATTTGATTATAGTTGGAGAAGGCATCCATGAAGGCGAGAAGCTCATGGCTTGAGGTTGTATCCATCAGCTGATCAATTTTGGATAGGAGATAGCTGTCCTTTGGGTAGGCCTTGTTTAGTTTCTTAAAGTTGATACACATTCTTCACTTACCATTGGCCTTCTTGACTAGGATCACATTGGAGACCCAACTCGAGAAGTGGACTTCTCGGATGAATCCGATTTTGAGGAGCTTATCCACTTCCCGTGCTATTGCCTTCTGTCTTTCTGGTGCATGGCCCCAAATTTTTTCTTTCACTGGTCTGTACTTAGGTTTGATGGCCAATTGATGTTTCATGACTTCAGCATTAATTCCTAGCATGTTTGCTGGGATCCAAGCGAAGACGTCAGCATTCTTCTGCAAGAAGGCAATGAGCTACACTCGGACTTCATCTTCCAAGTTGGAGCCAATCTACACTATATGCTCTATTTTTCCATCATTCAGAGGGATGGTTACAAGATCTTCCATGAGCTCACCCCGCTCCTTAATAAGGTCATCACAGACATCCAGCCCATCAACTAGACAAGGGTCGGGATGGTTTTCCTTTTGTAAGGCGATGGAGTAATAGTGCCTTGCCAAGGCCTGATCTCCTTGATTCCATAGCTTGTTGGAAACTTCACTTTCAAGTAGTAGGTCGATACCACAGCCTGGAATGCATTTAGACTTGGTTGGCCAAAAATTGCGTTGTAGGCTGATGGGGCCTTTACTACTAGAAAGTCGACCTGTGCCTTGGCTCACTTTGGGTTTGTCTTACAGCCATAGTTAGTGTTATTATTCCTTCAACTGGCATAGCATCACCTGTGAAGCCCACCAACGAGGAGTTCATAGGTTCCAGGTAGTTTTTGGGTACAGACATTTTAGTAAAAGCATCATAAAATAAGATATCAACAGAGCTTTCATTATCTACTAAAATATAGCATACATCATAGTCAGCAATGTTTAAAGAGATTATAACCAATCGTTGTGCAGAAATTAAACTCCTTGCACATCTTCGTCAGTGAAAGCTATGGGCTCCTCAGTTCTCCATCCCTTCACAGGCTCTACTGATCCACTAGCCTTCTCTCATCGAAGTCCTCCAAAGATAGTGTTGATGATGCCAAGCGGGGGTCGATCTCCTTGCTGCTCCTCCCTCCTTGATGGTTCTAGTGGTTGGAGGGCTCTCGACCAATCCTCCCATCCTTCAGATCGACGTCACATGAATCGACCAAGCCTACCCCGCTTGATGAGCTCCTCGATCTCATCTTGGAGCTGAATGCATTCTTCATGACTGTGATCATGATGGTAGAGATAGTACTTGTTGGGATTGCACTTATCGGGATGAGTGCATATCCTCTTCGATCTTGGCAGCTGCTCCTTGATCTCCATCAGAATATGGGTTTTTGGAGTATTAAGGTGGGTGTAGTTGTGGAACCTTCTGAGGGGGGAGCCCCGTCGTGCCCTTCTTCATGGCTTCTTTGACGATCCCTTCGAGGGATAGTTCAGGCTCGCTTTCACTCAAGAGGAGTCCACGAATGTGGCTGAACTTCATTTGACTTTTCTTCAACTACAGGCTTGCTAGATTTGCCCGCCTGCTGCTTTCTCATGGCTTCCTCATCCTTCAGTTTGAAGGCCTCCTTAGCTCGGGCATAACCTTCAGCCCAAGCTAGCAAATCAGTAAAATTCCTAGGATACTTCTTATCTAGGAAGAATAGCAAATTATTCTTCTGAAGGCCACCCTTAAGCACGGCCATGGCAACCGACTGGTCTAGATTTTGGACCTCCAGTGTAATGGCATTGTAGCAATTGACGTAAGCTCAAATGGTCTCCCCTTTCTGCTGCTTGATGTTGATGAGAAAGTCCGAGCCTCATCTTGGATGTCGGCCGCTGATAAAATAAGCCATAAATTGGTAGCTCATTTGACTGAAGAAGAAAATCATACCCATCTTCAGCATCGAGTACCAGTTTCTCGCTGCTTCCTTCAAATTTGAAGAAAAAGCTCGACATAACATGGCATCCAGTGCACCATGGAGTAGCATCATAGTCCGAAAGGCCTCCAAATGGTCAACCAAATTAGTGATCCCATCATAGCTCTTGAATTAAGAGAGCTTGAAGTTCGATGGGATTGGTTCCTGCATGATTCTCTAAGAGAAAAGAGGATCGGTACAGATGTTATCATGGTTACCTGGGGCAGCATGGCAGAGCTCCTCAATCCGCCAATCTATTTCTTGGAGTTTTCGATCAAGGGCCTGATCTCGATCATGGATCTTGGAGGGTTCCTGACTATAGATAGGAAAGGTATCTTCTGGAGAAGGGTTATGATAGGAACAGGAGCTCTTCGCTCTCTATTTTTTTCTTTTTTTTTCGGAGGTGATGGGTCTGCTAACCTAGGTATGGCTCCTTGGGATCGGTTCTTGACATCCCGATGGGGGGTTCTTTGGTCGGACTACCGTCAGAGATTGTTGCATGGCCTATACCATCTTGGTGAGGCCTCAGATCTACTATATCAACAGGTTGAACTACTCTGGATCCACCATTATCATCGATGGAGGAGGTTGTGGTGCTGATGAAGTAGGCAGATTTAGCTCAGATCTGGCGATAGAGGTGGTGGATCTTCAAGTGGTTGTCTTCTTTGGAGGTATTTTAAGATTGAGAAAGAAAATGAAGATGACCCTTGAAGGAGCAAGCTCATAGGATCGATTGAGCACTCCTTTTAGAACAAGGGCTCAGGGCCCTTTCTCTAGTGCCAATTCTATAGGTGCAAAATCTGGTTGATGTCGAAATTGGTGTTGGAGTTGGAGAGGATGAGGTCGTCACTGGTGACCTGCAAAATAAGTCTTGCCCATAGTCGGGGGTTGTGGCTCTGGTAAGATCCTCTGATGATCAAGTTGGCTCTTTTGGCCAACAGAAATGGAGTGCTCAGGAAAGAAAGTGGTAGAGTGTTGAGAAAAAGAAGAGAGTTTCAAGAAGAAAGCATATATGGAGGGTCTCTTAAATAGGTGAAGTTTGTAACAAACTAATAGTGATAGCTGCAACCACCTGGTAGTGGGCCGTTCGGGGCCACGTGAAGTTTGTTATGGAGGAAGTATCTGTTGTCATAACGTGCCAGCCCATTGGATTCTGATAGCAAAAGTTTGGATAGGATAGCTATAGGCGATGAAGAGTTCCTAGTTATTATTATTACAGAGGAGCTCAGAGGTTATCGAGGTTGACTATGCGTAGGCTGTTGCTTGCTATATTGAGGGTGTGCGTCGAGATCCTTTTGGGCTGCTAGAAGGGGTCCGGATGGAATTCCGTTGGGAGTATCTAAGAGAAGCCCAACCGAATGGAGCCCTTCAAGCAACTGAAAGGAGAAATCCAGAAGAAGTTCGACTGTAGGAGAAGTCTGAAAGAAATTCGACTGTAGGAGGAGTTTGGAAGGAATTCGATTGTAGGAGAAGTCTGAAAGGAATTCGACTGGTGAAGAAGTCTAGCTGAAGAAGAAGTCCGAAAGAAGTTCGACTGGTGGAGAGGTCCGGCTAGAGGAGAAGTTTGAGAGAAGTTCGACTATAGGAGAAGTTTGAAAGGAGTTCGACTGATGGAGAGGTTCAACTGGAGGAGAAGTTCGAAAGGAGTTTGACTGTAGGAGAAGTCTGGAAGGAGTTCGACTGGTAGAGAAGTCTGACTAGAGGAGGAGTTCGACTGTAGGAGAGGTCTAGAAGGAGTTCGACTGTAGAAGAAGTTTGGAAGGAGTTCGACTGGTGGAGAGGTCCGACTGGAGGAGAGTCCGAAAGGAGTTCGACCAGCCCCCAAGCTGGCTAGGCTAGACTGCCTAGGGGCTCACTCTCACTATTCAAGTTCATCCGAAGGAGATCCAATGATAGGAGGATGGCCAAGGTCGCTCTGAGACTAGACATTTAGCCAAACTTTGGTGGGAGCAGGTTTATCCCTGATAGTCATTTTACCAAGAAGGCAAAACTCATAGGTAATCAATGATTTACAATCATCGATGTCAAGGATGTTCTCCTTGACTAACCTGTTGATCCTATTCTTTTTTATATGACCAAGCTTATAGTGCCAAAGATAGGCATCGGTGATATTATCTAATTTCAGGCATTTATTTGACGTGTACATTATACTAATAAGCTGTGATAATATATAAATATCATTTCTTAATTATTCTCATATTATTATAATATCATTCATAATAATATCATAATAATTTTTTTTTATTAACAAATAATAACTATCTTGGACCAAAAGCCCAACATATATTATGTTCATCATAAAAGATGAATAATAGTGATAGTCACTTAAAACAACACTATTAATTTTGAAAACAAGCTTAAGAGTTCCGAATGTTAGGACTGGAATTTTACTTCCATACCCAATATTAAGAAATTTATCACTATTCTCAAATTTTCTATCAATTTGAAGTCTATGCAGCGAATTGCATATATGAACTGGACTCTCGGTATCTAATACCCAAGTAGATGTATCAAAAACAGTAAAACTATAAGGTGTTATCATATAACAACCTTGACCAGCAACCATTTGCTAATTTCTCCTATTTAGTCTATTCAGATCAAGAGGATAATTCTTCTTCAGGTCTGCTTGATTAGGGTCAATACTAGACTCCCCATAATTAGATCCTAGAAGCTTATCACTGTCCAATAGTGAACGGAGCGGACTTACATTAGCCATTCTATTTATCTGAAAGAGAAACATGAAATCTTATTAGTACTTGAATTAATTCACCCTAAAAACTTGGATTTTAGTCTAAAGATCCTCACACTATTTTTACGAATTGGTAGCCTCTACCTCTAATTCAGAAAATTATACTAACTCTCTAGTAGGTACTAGAATCCATATAGACTACAAACAGGTCTAAGAAAAGCTCTGGCTAACTCGTGTACTTCTATAGATAGGTTCACAATCAATTATTTCTTCAAATAATTTTTAGTAATTAGGTTTTACCCTAAAAGCCAATTCAGTAGGCTATGGCCTCCACTGAAAAGATCTAGTTAGGTCCAACCATTAATATGATTGAGTTTGGTGCATCAACCAATGATGACCAGGCCCGAGGAAAGCTCTAGTTAACCTGATCACCGTTAAGTGAGTGTGACCTAATCATCATATGATGGATAGTAATTTTAATATTCAGATGAACACCAGGTATAAGGCACCTCTAATGTCCACCTAGAAACTTGGACTCGTTACTATTCACTTAATGGAAGGCTATGACTCAATTATCGCTATAACTTAGTCATTTTCAAGGACCTAATAATTTAGAGGATTTAGGTTATATGTGATTTAAGAATAGAAAGGACATGGATCCATTTTCTTCCACTGACTTCATCAAGTCAAATCCTCCCACTATCTTCACTAAGTCTATCGGTTGGGATTAGGATCAATTTAGGTCCATGGTTACCTAATTCAGTCATACTGATTGAAATTAGTCAAACTGATTCCTAGTGACATGAGTCAGCTTCAATCATCAAGTGATCTAATCAAATCCTAATCAACCAAGTTGGCCAGGTAAGTGAGATCAGTGGAAGGAATATTCCATTAACTCATCAAAGATCAAATCAATCGCATAGCCATGAATCAAGTCCATCTTGATCTTTGTTAAAAATATGGACTCGTCCAACTACAACTATTGAAGTTGAATTTAGAATGTCCTTGACCTAATCTAATTCAACATTTGGTTAGATTTGATCAATTACTCTAGTTTAGTCCATTCTTTAACTAACCTTAGGTCTAACCCAATTAATAGACCTAATTTATCTAACCCTTTAACCCATAATTTTATGTATTTGTCTTACGATCTTTAATTCATAATTTTAGATCCTATAAGACAACACTTAATTCTTCTAATTAAGTTTTGGACTAATGGATTGGTGTTCGGCATTTTAAAAATATTTTTTAAATTTTGAAAGATTTTTAATTTTTTGTTCATCAAATAAGTTGACTCATTTCAAAAATGGATTAGTTCATTTCATAAACAGCAACCAATTGCTATTTTCATAATAAAAAATAAACCATAATAAAATTAAAGCATGAATCACATATTAGATCTAATCTAACATATTCATATTTAATTTTTTAATTTATTATTTTTATTAATTAAAATAATTTTAATTAACATATAAACATATCATATATACCAATATTTAATTTTTAAATTATATATTAAAACATAACAAGCAAACCTAGCTCTGATACCATTATTGAAAATCGAGCAGGATTAAAGCATGCATTTTCAAAAATTTTATTACAGCAAAAGTAAAAATTAATCTACTATTAATTCTATGCATTCTATGATCAAATCATAAAATCCTACTCAGGATCTAGACATGCTTATATATATTAGAAAATTTAAATATGATTGATTAGTAAATCATCTTCGCTGATCGACATGTGTTCAGAATAAAATACCTATGTATGGATAGATGATCTCGATGATCTGAATCCATCGAAAGAATCTCTCGCATTGCACTATAGCCACACACTTATTCAACCTCTATGGTTGGTCCACATGGAGCTCCTGATCCTGACTAGCTCCATCGGAGTGTTAGCTCCTCGCCAAATCCTTTGATGGCTGGTTTCAGTCGATTTGATCGACCGCCTTCTTCTCGATCTCTCAAATACTCTAGAAAATCAAAATATGGTCTATTGAGGATGAAGAGGTGGTCTATCAAATTTGGCAGTAATTGGGCACTCACAACGCTCAATCTCTCCACTCAAACCCTGAGTCCTAACTCTAGGGTTTTGCACACCCAAAAATTCCCGATGCCTGAAAAATCTCTCACGCCCACTCATTTTTGAATTTTCTTGTGAAACAAATTTTCACGATAGATGGACTCTCCTATCTACCATATACTCACTTTAAAAAAAAAAAAAATTTTGAATGAGCAACCAAAGAGAAAAAATAAGAATGTGGCATAAGAGGAGTAAGATGGTGCAAGACGGTTTCTCTTCTTTCTAACTTTTTTCTTACATCCAGATAAGAAGCACCCCCCATGGATTTCTCTCTCATGAAAAACTCTTTTCAGTCTCATGCATGCACAAAAATTTCCATCTTAAAATGGGGGACCAAAAGGATGGAAAATCAGCATGGTAAAGAAAAGTGAGATGGTTGAACTTGTTTCAACCAATCTCATGAATTCAAAAATTCAAAGAGCCTTCTTATCCAATTCCAATGCCCACACTACGGTGTTTGACATGTAGAAAAACTCTCCTTCTATGCATCCACACTTTGAAATGCACAAAAATGTGCGATAATACCATAAGGGTGCATGGTGAAGTGGATAAAGATGAGAGGGTTAGGAGGTTTTAACCAAACCAACCATCAATTGAATTCGAAATTCAATTTCATTTGAGCTGCTCCAACACTTCAACTAGGTCAAAAAGAGAATAGAAGAGGAGTGCAAAAACCTATCTGGGCTTGTGAAACTCTCACACAAATTTTGAATTTGCATAAGAGAGGTAGGCATGGGTCAAAGAGTGGTGTAGGGAGAATTTGAATTCAAAGTTCAAACTTGCTTTGAAATGGTCCAAATTGGTTTCAACAAAACTAATTTTCTAGATCTAATTAGACTAGATCAAATCTAATCAAATTAGGCTTAATCCAACCTAATAAATTTTAAATTAAATTAAAAATTAATTAGATCTAGGATCTGATTAAATCAGGATTGAATCTCCCATAGTGATTAGATCATCTCATGACTTGATCGGATCAAATCCAATCAAATCCAATTCAATCAGATTTGATTGAATTCTCATTGCTCAATCAAATTAAACTAATTAGTAATTTAATTACTAATTAATCCTTCAATAATATGTAGAGTCCCAATCGGGTGGGTGTCTAGGCAACAGAGTCTCATCAGCATGAAACTCTTGATCGAACAGTCCCAAACTAGTTGGACTCTTGAACTCAGTGTTTCAAATGAATGAAACTCATGATCATAGAATTTCAGACCAATGGGACTCTTGATCAGAGAGTCTTAGATAAGTAGAACTTAGAGTTTCAATCTAGTGGGATCCATAAAGATAGAGTTCTAGTCTAATGGGACTCCTGATCATAGAGTCCTAGTCTAATGGAACTCTTGACCATAGAGTTCCAGACCATTGGGACTCTTGATCAGCCATTAGATTAGGTAGAAACTTCTATTATGTACGATCTCATAGATTCGAACCCTAAGTCGATAGCATAAGAATCAATTTTTTATACCAATCGATGTGACCATCTAGCAATGGTACCCGATATTTGAATAGATCAAATAGTCGCAATGTAACATTGACAAAACTATGGTATATGGTTACCATATAATTCAACTCTTTGATCTCAATGCTTAAAAGATGACCTAGGGTTTAACTGTTAACTCTGATCATCTACAGTGTATTTCAAAATTCAGTGTTCAACGAATGAACCATCCCGATCGAGATTTTGCTAAATTAAAATATGGTGATGCATCTACTCCAATAATTGAAGGAGTCAATCTCATATTGACTCATGCATCGACAAAATAAATACTTGACTGCATCCAGTAACCTTCCATCACTGAATTAGAAATTCAAGTAGTCCGACACCTAAGTGCAGTGAGTTGCTTACAAGTCATCATGGTGATCACAGGTCTAAGGGATACTTATACCCATATCCTTCGTGAGCAACTCTTGATAGTGGAGAGCTATGCAATTAGATCATGTTCAGTAAAATGTACCCCTATACTTCATTTGGATGCCATACCAGTACATCATACTTCTTGGTTAAGAGGACAACCAATGCATATGGTACATAACGACCTACACTCAATACGTTGTCATCCTAGGTAACAACATATCATTTGGTCGCGAATAAGATTAAGGACTAAACGATAAAGTCTCCTTTGTCGAGTCTAAATAGTCTTAAGGATTTCATCACAGAAGAGTTCATTATAGGAAGATGCACAAAAGTGATGAAAATATCAAAATAATAATTTTATTTATTATAATAATTTAAGTACATTTATAATCAGCTCAACCATCAACAATCTAGATGATTGACTTTAGGATATATTTTCTAACAGTGTAGCAGGTGAGTGCACTACACCATGCCCTTGAGGACTGTCCTCTCCTGATAAACCCAACAGTGTGTAGGTGTGCATAGGTAAATGCTATGTACCAGAGATCAACGAACAACCCTTATGCATCCACCTATAATCTAGGATGAAGGAAATATCTAAACTTTTTATGGTCACAAGGCTCAAACTCAAGTGGTCCTAGCTTTAACCAATCTAACCTAAGGCCCAACCTAATACTGAATAATGCACCAGGATTTAACAATGATGGAAAAAGGCTTAGTGTACTAGAAAAGAGTCTAGAAGTCCTAGCAAAATCAATAGTTGACACCAATGCCACCCTTAATAACTTTTGCAGACCACAGGCCAACTTTTAAATGCCAATACTCAAGCCATTGCCCGATTGAAAATGTAAGTAGATTAGCTAGCCTCTACCATTAGTGAGAGAGAGAGAGAGAGAGATAGGTTGCCTAACAACCTTAACCCAATTTGAGAGCCCAAAATGGTCCACAATCCCAACATAGAAACCAAATCAACTAAGTGAATGCAATTCACACCCTAAGGTCGAGAAAATAAGTGGACAATAAGGTGTGTATGCCTGATAGTCAAAAAGACTCATCATCTGAGGCATCTTCTGAACAACACATCCATCAAAACCAGTCTAAGAAACCTGAGTCATCAGCACTCGATGATTCATCAAATCTACTCGTAGGACCTACCAAGCTTATAGCTCCTTTTCTAAATAGATTAAGATCCAATAAACAATCAGAACACTTGAATAAAATACTAGAGGTGTTTAAACAAGTCCAAGTAAATATCCCTCTACTAGACATGATCCAAAAAGTCCTGACCTATGCTAAAATTTTAAAGGACCTATGTACAAAGAAAAGGACAATCAATTTATCCAAGAAAGCCTTTCTGGCAGCAAGTGTGAGTTTCTATCTATCAAGTCAAGTACCAATTAAGTACAAAGATTCAGGATCTTTTATAATTTCATGCACTATCAGAGTGACTAATATTGATAAGGCTTTATTAGATTTATGAGCCAGCTTAAATATACTGCCATACTCTGTATATAAATAATTAGGATTGGAAGAACTAAAACCTACAGGAATTACCTTGCAACTAGTAGATCAATCTTCTAGGGTTCCTAAAGGAGTGGTAGAGGATATGTTAATTAAGATTGACAATTTCATCTTTCTCATAGATTTTGTCATTTTAGCTAGAGACTGAACATTCCAAACCCGAGGGGTCATACCCTGATTATTTTAGGAAGACCATTTCTAGCAACTTTTAATGCCATAATCAATTATTGAAATGAACTCATGAAGCTCTCGTTTGGAAATATGACCATTGAACTGAACATTTTTAACCTAGAATAAGAATTAGACCAACCTAATAAAGAAAACTTGATCCAAGAGGATGTCTATGAACCCAATGATCTAAGCCATGAGGAAATCAAAATTAATCTTGGGTTGAACCAAGAGTTTGAAAATAAATTTGGATAATTGTTAATCATAAGAATATACGATCAGAACTAAAATCACTAATTGAACCAATTATTGAGAAAATACCACCACTGGATCAGAAGATACTTCTTGAACATCTAAAATATAAATATCTAGATCCATCAGAAACTCTACCAGTAACTATTAAATTAGATCTAGATCTAATCCAAGAGATGGTAGATTTACTAAGAGAGATTCATGATAAAATTGGTTATGTAGAAGAAGACAATCTCTCTAGAATTGGTGGTGAAAGACCAAGTGAATTTTTCAACCTAGTATATGATCCGGGTTAAGATAACATATGAAGATTAGAATTTAGTCTGGCTGGAGACTATAAACTTAGCGCTTATTGAGAGGCAATCCAATCTTTTTTTTTTTTACCTCTACTCTAGTGATTTTTGTTTTTGTAGGAATAATGGACCACCCCTTACAAAAGAATCTGGCAATACAGGGGCAAACTTAGTCGAGTGACACCTCTCCTTGCCTTATTTACATATCTTTATTTTATTTTTTCTTACTCCATTGAGGATAATGTAGAATAAGTTGGAGGGTGAGGGATAAACTTTGAACTTTACTTTGAACTTTTGCACTCATAAATTTATTGATATTCATATACCTGATTATGCTTCATACTTGAGTAACATTAGATATTTTAGCAGCATTTGATGCACACTTTAGATAAGTTATGGAGTATCGAGGAACTGCATATTGATAAAATTCAAAAGAAGGTTGAGTATAGAATAAAAATTAATTTTAAACATTTCTAACATTTTCTATTAAAATCTAAAGAGAGTCAATCTTTTATGGGTATAAGTGAGATATGTTAATGTATACGTTCGTTCAATAAATTATATATAAAAAAAAAATATTGATTTTCTATCAAGTAACTGGATCTCATTGCCTAAGTAAGCTATGATATTCACATCAAAAAGTGGGCAATATGAAAATAAAATTATACAACGAAGTCTCAATCTGCGGCTTATTTAACTCAAGTTAGTAAGTCCGAGAGATGTTTTACACCTAATATTCTAAAGTCAATTAATTTAGGAGTCATTGGCTTAACACTCACTATAAGGATTAAATAGAAAACTTAAGTGGTTAAGGCATTGCACGAACTATATTTTTTTTTTAAAAAAATGGAGGAATGGATGTACGAATACAAAACCACTAGCCCATTTTAGAGTTAGATGATCTAAGGATAAAGATACGAGTGGGTCAAGAAAAGCTTTGAAAATGTTCTTTACTCAACCATTCTATCAGATAGCCTTAATATCCAATGACATGCTTTAATAATTTTCTAGGTGGATATCATTTACTTCTAAAATTGTTAAATAAATGCTCATATTGAAGAAATCTAATATTGTATATCAATATTTTTTTTACTTGAGAAGGAGTAAAGATCAAGTTGGAGGATAGGATGAATATATTAAATAAAACATAAAAAGTATTAGAATCTATGCTATTTAATCTTTTTAATTTTATATTTAATATTTTATAATTTTTTTAAAAATAATTAATTATAAAGATTTAATCGCAAACCAACTAATAATGGCTTTCCAAAACATGCAGATGAAGCTCGAGTCCAAATTCAAGTTAGTCACGCGACATGCAAACATACATAGATGCAGACACGCAGAAAGGAGAGGATGCATATGGCAATAATACAAAAGGGAAAGTTTTCTTTGAAAGAAATCTTAGAAGTAGATTGTGGTATTAAATTAAGAGGTGGGCGCATGAGCTTTAAAAGAGGAATCTTAGGTATTTTTTTCCCTGGGAGCGTGGGGCCTTGGGTGTACGTGATGTTGGGAGAAAGCTGCACGGAGAATAAAAACTAAGGATATGCATAGCATTTGGGAAAAGAAAAGGTTTTTCTTTGAAAATTTTCAAGAGAGGAAATGGCATGAAGCAGCTCGCAGGAGAAATAGGGACACAGCCTGTCATGTGGTGTGAACGTGGGAGCAAAAGCAACAAGAAGGTTATGCAGAAAGAAAAGAAAAAAATATGAAAAGAAATATATTTTAAAAATTATTAGAGAATGATTGAATGACAACTGTCCTTCTTGTCGTATCTTTCTTAACCTTCTTTTCATCCATCCAAACCTCCTTATCATTTAATCTCATCCATCCATTCTTTACGGATGTATCATTTTATTAGTCCCACATCTAAAACATACAAAATTCTCCTTCCTCCTGACATCTATAAATAATGTCTAGTGCCTCTATCTTAAATAGATCTCTCCCCACACCATAATTCTTATAGGGGCCCATGCGATAGATAGAAATACCCATCTTTAAAATTTTTTTATCCATCATGTTCCTGCTTTCTTTCACCCTTCCAATACATGAGAAGAATTGTTAGCCGGGAGAAGGTCGGCAAGAGGAGATTCTATATATATATATATATATATATATATATATATATATATATATATATATATATATATATATATATATATATATATATATATATTTCAACTCCAAGCCCTTTTATATATATATATATATATATATTTCAACTCCAAGCCCTTTTAATAGCTTAGGAGTTAGTTTTTGTATCAACTTTTTGTTACAGCGATTAAATTTTATTTTAATTTTTTTAATCATTGCTTATATAATTTATTTTTTTATAATTCAATTTTAGCACTTGGATAGTTTATTTTTCTTGCTAAGTACTAGAGTAGTTTATTTCTATAATTCTTTAATTTGTATAATTTAAATTCTAGCAAGTAGCATAGAATTTAATTTCAAATAATTTTTTAGAGTTCTTCTTCCTTCAAGCTTCTTGCTAAGAGACTTGATGGACTATCATTGGGTTTCAATTCCTTTATAGTTCATGCTTGATTCGGTGTAAAAAGAGTAATATGTAGAAGGCCTATAATCTTTTTAAATCTTTTTCTCTTCTTTCTTATGAAAACCTTTGATGGATTATTATTAGGTCAGAGCCCCTTCATAGCCCATACTTGGATAACATAAGAGAAGCAGTTGAAAGAAGAGTTCTTTAATTAGGGTAAATACTTGTCCATGGATTATACCTTAATCAAGGGACATCATAAGAGAAACCATAGAAAGGCTCTCTAAGTCATTGATTTAGTGGATTCAAAAGCCCTAGATTTTTAGATTATTATTCTCTACAATTGATTTACTATTTAGTAGTAAGTAACAAACAATCTTTCCTTCTTTTTGTTAAAGCTTGCCCAAGCAAGGTTTGAATGCAATTCAAATACTTAATTTCTCATGGGATCGATCCGTACTTGCCGAACATACTACCTTGCACACCATGCACTTGTGGTTAATTTAAGATGCATCAAGAAGCATAGGTAAATACCTTTAGTGACACAAATTTATGTCATTAATTATCATAGCATCGCTAATGGTGGCACACCAAGCATTCTGGCACGTCCTTGGGTGATGCTACTTTGCATTTATCGATGCTAATTAGCATCACTAAAGATTTTTATCTATGCTTATCTTGTATCACTAACTAACTTTAACTAAAAAAACTTAAGCTTTGATGCCAATTTTTTATAATTTTTCTTATAAACTTGTTGACAAAAAAACATATAATATATACACTATCTTCTTCATTCACACATATGCCAGAATTAAATTCATTTCACTTGAAAATATCTATATAAAACAACCATATAAAATGTCATATATATAACTGTATATGCAAAACAAGTATATATACAACCATAAAAAATGTCATATAAAAATATATACATCCAAATAAAATAAAACTCCATATGCTAAGCCACATATCATAGACCTACAATAGATTAAAAATTAAGTTAGCAAACTAATTATTTACTAAATGATAAAAATATATTGATTAAAAATAATATTTAAAAAATATCGATCATAGGGGGACACCCTTCATCATCATTAGTGGTGCCATGATCATAGGCATCAACAAGAATATTGAAAGTCAATGGGGAGGCATATGGCAATAAAACCCATCGAGCTTCATCCCAAATGCTACAAGCTGGAACTAAAGCTCAGCATTAGCCTACCACAGATTTGCTATCTCCTCCTCATATCTCCTCTCAGTCTCAGCATGTTTTCTCTTTGTCTCATGCAGATGAGCATCATCAGAAATATATGCTGCTTTAGAGGAGCTAGGGGCCACAGTCGTATATCTCAATCCCATAATATAGCTAGGTCTCCTGCCAAGTACCTTATCATAGATATCATCATCCATAGGGGGGGTGGAGCCCTCAGCGGTGGTTTGGGAACGTATCTCTATCATCTGCTCCAAATTAAAGAAAAAAATAAATATAATCAAAAGTCTAAATCTTATAATAAAATTAAAATATAGAACTTAATCAATTAATACTAACATGCCTCTTCCTAGTCCTAGGAACCCATCGCCTGGTGATAGTAGTAGACGTCAATCCATCTGGACAACTATTCTGTCTCGATGTCCCTCTAAAATTTATGAATGTAAGTATATAGACATGACATATTCTAAAAAATTATTAAAAATATATGTATGTATATTTACCAGCTCATGTTGATGCTGCACAAATGACTTCGATCCACCATAATGCATCACTATAAGCCTCGACCAGCTCTATAAGGTCTTTTTGTAAAAGGCCTAATAAACAAATACATTCAAGATATTAGTGAACATATTATAATACCACATCAATTTAATAATCCATATTTTTATTATATATAATAGTTATACCTTGTATGTAGGATCCTCGTATCTGGTGTAGAGGAGATCTCAACCGGGGCGTGAAACACTCCTATGCAGTATCTCACGTGCTGCCCCACCCTAGATGCATGGAAGATCTCCTTTCAATGGCTATGAAGCTCATATCTGAACCCCCTAAGCAACCTCCTCATATTCCTAAGGATAGCCTCCCACATATGCTAGGTATCAATCTCCTCGATATCAAAATCATGCTACACAAATAATGCACAATATATGAGATTTTAAAAAAAATAAAAGTTAAGTAATTATCAAATGAATATAAATAAATAAAAAGATCTATATTTAAGAAATATAATATAATTTATATTTAGTTATCTACAAATGATCGAGGAGGATCTGTTGCTGTGGCCTTGTAATTCTGTGCCAGTCGAACAGCATCAGGAGAGCATATGATCGGATAATAATGCTAACCTCGCACATGTATGAATTCCTGATGTGCACTTAAGTGGCATGATATAGTTCGATAAGATGACAAACCTCATCCTCTCCCCGGGATGTGCCCTCCTCCACTCCTCCAGCTTTTCATTTTTGACGGCTCCACAAGCCCACCTAATCACAGTATCAACAGTTGCAGCAAAATAAAAGCTTAAATTCAGTTATTTATATATGATAGAAACTTAAAATAAATTAAATATAAAAAACTATAATATATAAAATTAACCTATCATGGTAGAGATAATGTACCTACCTTGGTAGATAGCTGCTGAGATGAAGAGGTATCCACATCTCCATATTAGTCCCTGCTATCAGATTATCGTCCTGGTGGCATAGCTTAAAATCAGTTATTTATACATGATAAAAAAATAAAACAAATTAAATATAATAAATTATAATATATAAAATCAACCTATCATGGCAGGAGATAATGTGACTATCTGATCAAGAGACTACTACTGAGATGGAGATGCACCGATATCTCTGCATAGGCCTCCCCTCTAGGATCATTCTCATAGTGACATGCCTGTATTAAATAACATATTAGAATAATATAATATTAATAAAAATTACATCAATACTAAATGATATATAAAATATAAGATATAAGAGTTTTTTTGAAAAATTATATATTATTATTCTATATCTGTATCTTTATCAGATGGATTATTAATATCTTCATCATCATAATCCACCAATGTATAATCTTTCTCATCATCATTTATGAAGTTATCATCATTATCATCATAATCCTCCAACATGTTCAGATTTAATTCACTGACATCAATATTATTGGGTTGCACAATATCCCTAATCAGAGGAGATGTGCTTTCAATGTCGGCACTGCACTATCCCAAGTCATCTATATTCTATTCCGTCTAAAAGAAATCCTCATCTATTTCTATTTCGAAACGAACATATATGATCATAAATACTCCTTGGTGCAATCCTTTATACAATATGTCATTCACCCTTATATCTCATATCCTTTAGATATATTACCTTCTTTGCCTAACTAGCAAGTATGAAAGGATCAGATTGGTACTGTGATGTTGCAAAGTTGATGCTTGTGAAGTATGCATCTTTATGAATACCCATCCTATTGTTGCTGATATCCTACCATTGGCATTTAAATAGTTAAAATAATCGTTTTGACCCATATCTTAACTATATAATATCCTTTAGGATACTATAATATTCAATCTCATTATCTCCATTGGTTTCCAATGTTAAAATTCCATTATTTTGAGTCTATCGCTGTATATCAAGCTTCCTTGTATGAAACCTCATGCCATCCATAATACATGAGCTATAACATGAAATTCTTTGATCAAGGTAGCATGCTAAATCATATAGTTCCTTGCACCATCTTCTTTATTATGATACATTAATATCATCTATAACAACATATATATAAATTATGATAAATCATATTCTGTGTACATTACATGTAATAAAAGTTGAGAATAAAACTACTACAGTGTTTACATGTTGTCTGAACCAAGTTGCAAACTTCCTTCAATGTTGTCCCTCGATATCTTTATTATTTTGTTGTAATAATATGTCTTTATAATCTTTATGATATATACATACTTATTATTTATTTTATCCCATGAAAAGTATATAATGTTGATTATGTAAACATACTTTCTCTATAAAATGATAGCTTTCTTTATAATTATTTAGTACAAAGAAATGCACCGGCTCACATTCTTCTATGTCCATATGTTTGTACTTTCTTTCACTAATGGGATGAATATTAACCTTGAAAATAGATAATATAGATTCAAAATCGGCCCACTCCTTATCTACTTTGTGCTTTTCATGATTGAATCATATTTTTATGTCATCGAGGTACATTGAATAGAATATAAGATACTCTATGAAAATATATGCTTCCGCAATTGATCCTTTTAGATGTGCTTTATTTTATACATATTGTTTCAACTTATACAAGAATCTACATATATAAAATGATAATAATAAATATTAAATACATGTAATTAGAATCATAATGATTATAAATTAAGTAAAAAAATTAGTTTTTTATAATATTATTACTGCTCAATAGGATACATCCATCAGTATTGAACTGGCCCGACAAGTAAAGCCTTCCTTGGATGGTGATTGCCAAGCATACCATAATATCAAAAAATGATAGTGGGAAATTTTTTTTGAGCTTACACAGCAATAGCACAATGTCTGATTGAAGCTTCTTAAGTATATCAACCTAGAGTTTTCGATAATATAATTTTTGAAAGAAAATATCCAATTTAATAAGTGCATTCTATACCTCTAGGATGGAGAAGCCATGCATCATAACGGGTATAAGATGCTGCAACATAACATAAGAGTCATGACTCTTCATACCCAAGATACTGCCATCTATCATGTTCACATGGCTTGAAATGTTGGATGCAAAACCATCAAAAAATTTTATAATTTTTAACCACTCATAGAAACTTCTTTTCTTATCTCCATGCAATGTATAACTTGTAGTTGGCATTAAGAATTTTCCACCATCATGGGGCACCAAGTGCAACTCATGCCATAGTCCCATTCTTTCTAGGTCTAGTCAAGAATTTAGATTATCCTTTGTTTTTCCCTTAATGTTAAGAAGTGTCCCAATAACATTATTACAAATATTCTTCTCAATGTGTATGATATCCAAGTTATAATGATGTAGGAGATGTTGCCAATAAAGTAATTCAAAAAATATGCTTCACATTGTTTAGTTCAACTCTGATTCATTTCACTTTTGCTTGCGACTCCCAGAAACTTTGTCAAATTTGACACTACCAATGGCTTCTAGTTGTGCCACTCTATCGTCTCTGCTCATCACACAAGGTGGCCTATGCATCTCTGGCTTTCCAGTGAAGCATCAATTTTGATGATTTCTCCAAAAATGATTAGATGGTAAAAACCTACGATGACCTGTATAGATAATTTTTCTTTCATACTTCAGTCTAATAGAGCAGCTATCACCATTGCAAATTGGACATGCCCATATGCTGAAAAATTATTAATTATCCACATTATCATCGCATGTAATCAAATTTTTTTTTACTAACTGAATCATATGTTACAATACCAACCTCTCAAAGTTCTCTCAATTCATCAATTAAGGATCGTAGATAAATATCTATCTCATTACTAGGAGCTATAGGTCCAGGAATAAGCAATGATAAAAAAAATAAATAGCCCTTTCATGTATTTTCATGGTGCAATATTGTATGGCATTAGCATAATCAGCCACATACTGTAAGCATTACTCATGGTCGTTGATAGGAACACGATGTTGTTGTTAAGACACCGTGTTTATCAGTTTAAATCCGACACTTTACTTTTTAAATTAAATAAAAATTATGATGAGAGTAGTGAGTCGGGTCGAATCCACAGAGAGGCAATGATTTATTTCTAAAATCTTTTATTCTTTTAATTTTTATTATTATTTTTTTAAAGAAAAAAAGAAAAGATTTTTAAAAATTAAAGTCAAAAAATAGATTTATAAATAAAAATAGAATTTAAATTATATAAAAATAAATTTGGTACTAAGATCTATTATTTAAATCTTAGCAACTACTTGCAATAAAATTAAAAAGTAATGAAGAATAATTAATTTAAAGAGCTAGAATTGAAAAGAATAATAAAACTTTCTTTATTAAATTTAAAACTCAGATGTAGAATTTAAATATAAAAAATTAAAGAAAATTAAAAAAAAAACTAGAAGAAGATCGCAGATCAGCGTAGGTGTGGAGATGGCGTAGAAGACTAGCTCTTCTTCTCAGCACTATAGCTTTGAAGCAACCTTTAACCTAGAGCTTGGCTTCCATCCTATACCATAGCTTTCCTTCCACCCGATCTGTCCATTTTTAGAGGCTTAGGATCCTTTTTATAGAGCTAGGAGGGTTGGATATTTATTTCTGAAGGCAATGTGGAACTAATAGCCTTTGTAATCATCAAAATATAAAGAAATTTGAATAAAATTTGAACCAAAATAGCTCTGATATGACTCTGGTAAGTCTGGTGAAATCTAGCCATTCAATAGGAATCCAATGGTCCAAAAATCATCAAAATCGGATGCGTATCAGCCCATATCAGGTTGGATTAAATTCTGACCATCCGATCGCACGTTGATGGAGAAAATCTGGCCGTAAATTATGCATCAAGAGTCCTGATCATCATCGAGAGTATTCTGGACCATCGGATCATCCCATGGATCGAGCGCTACCATTGGATGGCAATCCATGTGAAGTCTGAAGCTGAATCAAATCCGAAAATAACCACAGCCGTCTAATCTTGACCGCAAGCTATCGCAACCGTCTGATGGCACAATTACTGTTCTTATGGACCGCATGGACCAGTCGTACCGTACACCATAGTCAATCAACATCTTTGTTATCGAGTGAAAAGATTAGATTGCCCTATGAGCTGCGATAAATTTTTGTGGACCCTTTAAGGGTCTAGGTCCGCCACGTGTCGTGTATGATTCGCCAGTTTCTGCTGAGTTGATGGTTCACGTCTGGATCATGGACCAGCTGATGGCTTCAACAGCTGAGTCGGCTTTGATGGCTTGGCTTGGCTTGCGGAGTCGGCTGAGCCATTTTCTTTTTTTATTTAAATTTTATTTATTTTATTTCTTTAGAAATTCATATCTTCTTCGTTTTAGCTCCGTTTTACTTCAAACTTATTTTGTTATAATAAAAAAAATAAGCTCTTTTTATTGATTATAAAATTTTATTTTTTAATTTTTATTATTTTTTAATTAATTTTTTAATTAATAAAAATATAAATTTCTTAAAAAATATATATAAATTAATTAATAATTCTTAAAAATTAATATAAATTAATTAATAAATTAATATTTTTATTGATAAATTTATGATATTTATCACACCCCCCAACTTAAGCTTTGCTTGTCCTCGAGTAAAGAAAGAATTTAATTTAGATCAATTACCATATTTTGTTAAGATCCTCCTTCATAAGAATAAATCTGGGATTTAAGATCAAAAGTTTAGATAGTATCACTAACTAAGTATTGAATTTTAGAAGTAAATTTCATGACAGATCAATCAGAAACTTTCGTAGAGTTCATCTAAAGATTTTCAGCACTTTATTTGGTGAATACTAACTTAGCATTTGGGTGTTAATTCAAAGGACAAATGAATCTTCTTTTTATCATCTATTTTGGTTAGTTTTTTATATACTCCCAAGTTAAGTGCATGAATTAAGATAGCTTTCACACTGCTTTATTTATTTATTTATTTATTTGAAAATTATGCTAAGCATCCTGACCTTTCCTTTACCGTTTGATGTGAACTTCTACATTTAAGGTGCAGAGTTCTAGTTTAGGGCAATCCACATATACTCTATGGTTTGCACTTTTTTTTTTTAAATAGGTAGCTCTTTTCTTAAATTTAAGTTTCTTAAATTGAAGTATATTAAAACCATCAATTTTTAGTTATAATTGAATCCTCAATTTAGCCTTATAATCAACATTTGCTATGCTTCATTAGTATGCATGTGCAATTAGAAGTGCTGTTAGCCTTTAACTGACCTAAGTAGGCTGCTAATAGTCTGACCAAGTAATCTGCTTCTTAACTCACTATCATTATTAGTTAATACTTTCTAACTTTATTACTTTTCATAGTTTATATTGCTTAAGATTCTCTTTCCTGAAATATAGTTTATCCAAAAATTTTTAAAATAATTTTATTATTGTTATATATATTACTTATTATTTATTTATTTATTATTTTTATTATTTTTTATATTATATAAATATTTTATTTATTTATTTTATTATTTTATTATTTTATTTTTATTTTATTTATTTATTTATTTTTATTTTTATTTTTTTATCCCCAACTGAATTGACATTGTCCTTAATGGAGAGGGAAAATAAATAAAAGGGTGTAAATTATGTTTATTTATTTAGCATGGGTCTTGAAGCTTATGATCCTTCTCTAGCTTTTTGGTTCTCTAGCTTAGCCTAAAAGAGAAAATAAATTAGATTCAAGAAGTATTGGGTTGCCTCCCAATAAGCGCTAAGTTTATTATCTCCAGTCAGACAAAATGTAGTTTAATTTATTATAGTTTTATTAATTGTACTTGATCAATATTTTGATTTAATGATATCCCTTCGATATATGGTTTAAGCCTTTGGCCATTTACCTTAAAAAAATTTTTAGTCCTGGGATCATAGAGTTTGATTGCACCATGTGGGAATACATGATTAACTATGTAAGGTCCATCCCATCTGGATTTTAATTTTTCCAGGAAATAATCGAAGCCTTGAGTTAAATAACCAGACTTGTTGATTTGGTTCAAAGGTTTTTCTTGAAATATGTTTATCATGGAAGGCTTTCATTTTTTCCTTATAGATTTTTGAATTTTCATAAGCTTCTTGCCTTAATTCTTCTAATTCACTCAATTGTAACATCCGATTGGAACCAGCTTTGTTTAAATTAAAATTTAATTATTTTATTGCCCAATATGCTTTATGTTCAAGTTCTACCGGAAGGTGACATGCTTTTCCATAGATTAATCTATAGGAAGACATTCCAATAGGGGTTTTATAAGCTATCCTATAGGCCCATAATGCATCATCTAATCGATCTGACCAATCTTTTCGATCAGGCCTAATAGTCTTTTGTAAGATATTCTTAATTTTTCTATTAGAGACTTCTACCTGGCCACTTGTTTGCGGATGGTATGGTGTAGCTATCTTATGTGTCACCCCATATTTTCGTAATAAAGTTCGAAATTGGTGATTTGTAAAATGAGTACCTCCATCACTAATGATAGCACGTGGAAATCTGAACCTAGAAAAGATATTCTTCTAAATAAATTTTAAGACTACTTTATGATCATTGGTTCATGTTGCTATTGCTTCAATCCATTTAGAAACATAATCGACAGCTACCAAAATGTATTCAAATCCATTGGAAGGTGGAAAAGGTCCCATAAAATCAATTCTCCCATACATCAAAAATTTCTACTACTAAGATGGGGTTCAAAGGCATCATGTCTTTCTTTGAAATATTCCCTAAGGCTTGACACTTAAAACACTCCTGACTAAAAGTATGGGCATCCTTAAATAATGTTGGCCAATAAAAACCACTCTGCAATACTTTGGTCGTAGTTTTTCGTCCAGAAAAATGTCCTCCACAAGCAAGGGTATGACAAAATTGTAAGATACTCCATTGTTCAGATTTAGGAATACATCTACGAATGATTTGATTAGCACAAATTCTAAAAAGCTCAGGATCTTCTCAAAAATAATATTTGATTTGAGCAAAGAATCGAATCCTTTTCATTCTTAGACCAGCCATCAGGAATTTGTCCTATGACTAAGTAATTGACAATATTTGCAAACCAAGGAGTCTTTGTATGTGAAACTGTTAACAATTGTTCATCTGAAAAAGATTCTCTGATTGATACAGGTTCACTATCTTTAACTAGGATCCTAGATAGATGGTCTGCTACAATATTTTTAGATCCCTTCTTATCTCGAATTTCAATATCAAATTCTTGTAGCAGTAAGATCCATCTAATTAATCATGGTTTAGCATCTTTCTTTGAGAGCAGGTATCTCAAGGCTGAATGATCCGAGTAAATTATGATTTTTGATCCTAATAGATATGATCTAAACTTTTCTAGGGCAAACACAATGGCTAGCAACTCTTTTTCAGTGGTGGTATAATTCATTTGTGCTTCATTCAGAGTTCTACTGGCATAATAGATCACTACAGGACATTTGTTTACCCTTTGGCCCAGGACAGCTCCTATGGCAAAGTCTGAGGCATCGCACATAATTTCAAAAGGTAGTGACCAGTTAGGAGGTTGTATGATTGGAGCTTTGGTCACAGCTTCTCTTAAGATTTCATAAGCTTTAAGATAATTTTCATCAAAGTTAAAAGAAACATCCTTAGCGAGCAGATTACACAAAGGACGAGAAATTTTAGAGAACTCTTTGATGAAGCGACGATAGAATCCTACATGACCAAGAAAAGATCGAATTTGTTTGACAGAAGTGGGAGGAGGAAGTTTAGAAATTAGTTCAACTTTAGCTTTATCTACCTCAATCCCTTTCTTAGATACTATATGTCCTAAAACGATCCCCTCTTGAACCATGAAGTGGCTCTTTTCCCAGCTTAACACTAGATTAGCCTCAATACATCATTTTAATATTTTCTTCAAATTATTGAGGCAACTCTCAAAAGATTCTCCAAAGACTAAAAAGTCATCCATGAATATTTCTAAGAAATCTCCTATCATGTCTGAAAATATTGACATCATGCACCTTTGAAAAGTCGCAGGTGCATTACATAATCCGAATGGCATTCTACGGAAAGCAAAGGTTCCATAGGGACATGTAAAGGTGGTCTTTTCCTGATCTCCTAGATAGATTGCTACCTGATTGTATCCTGAGTATCCATCTAAAAAGCAAAAGTATTGTTGGCCTGCTAGTCTTTCTAGGATTTGATCGATAAAGGGTAAGGGAAAGTGATCTTTTCGGATGGTTGTATTGAGTTTTCTATAATCTATGCAGACACGCCACCCAGTGGAAAGTCATGTTGGTACTAAGTTTCCATGTTCAGTGCGGACAATCGTAAGTCCAGATTTTTTTGGAACAACTTGTGTGGGACTCACCCAGTGGCTGTCAGAGATAGGATAAATAATTCCAGCATCTAACCATTTAATTACCTCTTTCTTGACTACTTCTTGCATGTTAGGGTTAAGCCGTCTTTGCATCTCTCGAGTTGGTTTGGCATTATCTTCTGTATAAATATGGTGCATGCATATTGATGGACTAATTCCTTTTAAATCAGCGACGGTCCACCCTATGGCCTCCTTATATGTTTTTAGAATATTTACCAATTGGTTTTCCTGTTCAGTAGTTAAGTTGGAAGCAATTATTACTGGTAGGGTTTTCTTTGATCCTAAAAATACATACTTAAGTGATTCAGGTAAAGGTTTTAGTTCAAGTTGTGGTGGGGCCTGAATTGAAGGACGTAATGGTTCAATTTTTCGCTCGGGTAAGGGCTCAACTTTCACTGACCAAGGTAATGAATGTGATGGTTGAGGTGAATTAAGCAGGGCATTTACTTCCTGGGTTTGAGTTTCTTCAGTGGGTTCATCATCTTGCAGTAAATCTAAGGAGGAATTAGATTCAACTATTTCATCTACCTGATTGATTACAAAGCAGTCTTCCTCCTCTTGGGTGTACTTTGGGGTATTAAAAATATTAATTCTTACTTTTTGATTCCCAAAAGAAATGTCCATAGCTCCCATTTTACAGTTGATATTGGCATTGGCAGTTGCTAAGAATGGACGTCCTAAAATTATGGGATTTTGGTTCAGCTCTTGGGATGGTTCCATATCAAGTATGAGAAAGTCTACAGGAAAATAGCATTTGTCTACTCTAACTAGAACATCCTCAATCAAACCACGTGGTATTTTTATAGATCTATCAGCTAATTGCAAAATGACTGATGTGGGTTTTAATTCTCCAATCCCAAATTTTTCATAAACCGAGGTTGGAAGTAGGTTTACACTAGCTCCTAAGTCTAGTAATGCTCGGTTAAAGGTTATACCTCCTATAACACATGAAATTAAGGGTGCACCAGGATCTTTCATCTTTTGAGGTATTGGATTTAACAGGACCGCACTTACATCCTCGGATAGCATAACTCTTTTGGTGGTCCGTGGCTCACGCTTTTGGGTGCAGAGTTCTTTAAGAAATTTAGCATAGGCTGGGACATGCTGAATTGCATCGAGGAGGGGTAAATTAATATGAACTTGTTTAAATAGTTTCCATTAGCTCCTTGTTGCGTGCTTCTTGCTTTTTACGAGAAGAGCCTGCTTCTAAGGCCGAAGGGAACGGGGCTTTGGGGTTTATATGTCTCGGCTAATTCATCTATTCTCTTCTTTTCTTTATCTATCTTATCAGTGTCAGTACCAGTCCTAAGCTCAGGTTCTTCTATATGATTATCCTCTTCTTCAAATTTCTCATCTTGGCTAACATCAGTATTGGCCTCTATCACCTGGTCTTGGTATGGGTCCTTAAGAATCCTACCACTTCTAAGTTCAGATATTGCTTTGGCATTTTCTAATTGGGGGTTCTTAGGTGGAATGTTAGATGGATGAGTAAATCCAGGTGGTTGATAGACATTGGATGGATTATTTTTAGGATTTGCAATTGGTTGGCTTGGTAATTGACCTGGTTCTCTCCTCATGCTAGACTCAGCTAATTATCCTATTTGAGCTTCTAGCCTGGCAATTGATTGTTGTTGGCTTAGAATTAATTGTTGAAGTTGATTGAATTTATCATCGGCTAGATTGGTCTGTTGATGAGGAGGTGGGTATGAGGGCTGATTATAATGCAGTGGTTGAGAAGACTGACTAGGTTGTCCCTTATTATAGGCATAGTTCTGGTACTGGGGCCTATTTTGATAATTTTGAACTGGTGGGATTTGAGTCTGAGCCTGAGTCTGTTGTGGTTTCCAAGAGAAATTAGGATGGTTTCTCCAACCAGGATTATATGAATTTGAATATGGGTCATTAAGTGGTTTGGAGTAACCTTGAGCAGCTTGGACTTGTTCTTGGATAAGAGGTGGTAATTGTGCAGCCGTGGGACATTCGCTTACATGATGTGTTGGACTAGCACAAATAGAGCAAATCTCCTGATAATTAGAAGCTGGTGTGTATTGTGCAGGAGATTGTTGACCTAGATTTAGGAATTGATCTAATTTCTTGGGCAATAAGATCGACTTTATCTAATTTTTGTGCTATTATGTTCAAGTCTATCTTAGAATTAAGTTCTGGAGTTTTGATCTCATAAATTCCTGCCCATTTTTGTTGAGAAATTGATCTTTCATAAGAGGATAATGAAGCATGG
>QRFJ01000950.1:0-74570 GCA_006176705.1 Cocos nucifera | reverse complement strand
TGCTTCAAGCATAGACTCGATTAGTAGGACATACAATATCTATAGAAAGTTTTACTGAACCATTACGGGTGCTTTGATGATGTGGACATCCTCATAATGCAGTTCTTGAAACGCTCTCAAGCCTCATATAGTGTCTCCATGTCCATCTGCATAAAAGAAGTGATATCGTTGTGCATCTTTAGCAGTCTTTAGAAGGTTGAAGTACTGGCTAAGAATTTTTGGCTAGGACATCCCAAGTTGTGATAGAACTACCGGCAAGAGAATGAAGCTAATTTTTAGGTTTATCCCGTAAAGAGAAAGGAAATAACCTTAATCTAATAGCATCATCGGACACCCCATTAATTTTTAAAAAGTATCGCAAAGTTCAAGAAAATTAGAAATATGGGCATTCGGATATCAATAGCACGTGTCCACTGAATTGGACAGTTGATTGAATCATCTGGCATCATCGCCGATTTTATTCGAAGTTGTTTGCTCGTACAGGTGGTCTCCTGATGCTCGAAGCTACATCGGCTTATAGATGGTGTGGATGTAATCATTTAATGGCGATGTATTTGAATCGAATAGCTTCATGCCTGTCCTTCAGTCGCCATATCCACTCCTAGTATTGATGATCGTTAAGGATCTTCAGCTGCCATGTTTCTCTCTTATTGTAGTCTTCTAATTAGTCCTTTCATTTTTGTGATCTAGAGGTAGTAAGTTACTATGTCCATACGTGTATGCACTAAATATTTTTTTTTTTAATAATAAAAATTAAAATTAAATTTCTAAAGTAAAGCTAGGATCAAAATTTCAAATTTGTTTTAAACACAATCCCTGGCAACGACGCCAAACAACTTGATGCGTGCTAATTTATAGCTATGGCAAGTGCAATCTCTCTTCTTTTGCAGCAGGAGGAACCATTAATCGAAAAATGGAGGAAGAAGCCTTCGATCTGATCGATGAGATGGCATCAAATAGCTATCAATGGCAGATAGAGCGCATGATGCCAAAAAGACTAGCAGCTGTGCAGGGAGTAGATTGCATGCCAACTTTACTAGCTGAAATTGCAACCCTTAGAGCCGAAGTCAACAACTTAAAGGGAACAGCTATGCATGTTCAGAGCATGACTTGTGACCTGTGTGGAGGAGGACACGATACGAGCAATTGCCAGACAGGTAATCCTTTTGCTAAAACAACTGATACAGCTAATTATATTGGTAATTTTTTCAGGCCGCAACAAAACAATCCCTACTCCAACACATACAATCAAGGGTGGAGGCAGCACCCAAATTTCTCATGGAGCAATCAAAATGCAGCACAACAGCCACCCTCGGGATTCCAAGTACCTGAAAAGAAGTCCAACATGGAAGAGCTGATGGTCAAATTTATGCAAAACCAAGAAGCAACTATAAAAAATTTGGAAGCCAAACTTAGGTAGGACCAAACGGCAGTAATTCGAAACTTGGAGATGCAAATAGGTCAAATGGCTAAGATAATCTCCGAGAGACCTCAAGGATCTTTGCCAAGCAATACGGAGACAAATCCAAGGGAGCAAGTCAATGCTATCACCTTAAGAAGTGGTACAAAGCTGGTTGAGCTACATCAGAAGAAAGAGACTGAAGAGCCAACTACAAATAAGGAACCATAAACTCAAACTCGTCAGTCACCAAAACAACCAATAGATGGATGGTCTCCAGGTATACGATTTGCTGATCCAAATGTGAAGCCCTACGTGCCGCCACTACCATTTCCAGAGAGACAAATACAGCATCCAGATAAGGAATTTTCTAATTTTTTCAAAATTTTAAAGAATTTACATATTAATATTCCTTTTGTAGATGCTATTACTCAAATGCCCAGGTATGCCAAGTTTCTCAAATAAATCTTAACAAATAAGAAAAAGCTAAAGGAGCATGAGAGAATAAATTTGAATGAAGAATGCTCAGCAATACTTCAAAATAAATTACCACAGAAGTTAAAAGACCTAGAGAGTTTTACTATCCCCTGCATTATTGGTGATTGTAGTTTTGATAAAGTTTTATGTGATTTAGGAGCAAGCATAAATCTCTTGCCTTTTTCTATTTTCAGAAAGCTGGGTCTAGGAGAACCAAAGCCTACCACTATTACTCTTCAATTAGCCAATAGATCCATTAAATATCCAAGAGGTATAGTGGAGGATGTCTTGGTAAAGGTAAACAAGTTTATTTTCCCTGTTGATTTTATTGTTCTTGATATGGAAGAAGATTATGATGTACCCCTTATTTTAGGGAGACCCTTTTTAGCTACTGGAGGAGCTTTAATAGATGTTCAACAAGGAAAATTAATTCTTAGAGTCCAAGATGAACAAGTTACTTTTAATGTTTTTAAAGATACTAAACATCCTGATGATAATCAAACTTATTTTTTAATTGACATTATTGATAATCCATTATATGAGAATTCTGTAGAAAATAGGTTTGAGACTATAAAAGCGAGCAATGTCAAATTGAAAGAAGATTCGATCAAACATGAAAGTATTCCAATTGAAGTGGCACCAGATTGATCCACTTTAGAACTTAAAGAAAGTCAAGCTGAAGACTATAAATCAGAACTACTAGATAGGTTGTTTCTTTTCTTTTTAGTTTTGATCATTTTTTTTTCTTTTATTTTTTAGTAATTTGTTGTTGCTCTTTTACTGCTCTGGTGTGTATTTTTAATTTTGTAGAAAAATCAATGAGAACTCAAGCAAAATTTCAAAGCTCCAAAGAACCAGACTGAATAAAATTAGGTGTATTCCTTCCTGTCCTTTATTACATCCTTTATTTTTCTTTCTTCTTTAAGACAATGTAGAATTATATATAAAAAAAAAAAAAAATCATGTGTCAAGAAGAAAATCTTGAGCAAGATAAACTGGAAAGTGATAAAAGATAGAATTATTTGCTAATGAATGTAATGAGTTAAAGAAGTAGATTAGTTGGTCAACTTTTAGCAGCCTACTTAGGTCATTTAAAGGCTAACAGCACTTCTAATTGCACATGCACACTAATGAAGCATAGCAGGTGTTGATTATAAGGCTAAATTGAGGATTCAATTATCACTAAAAATTGATGGTTTATATATACTTCAATTAAAGAAACTTGAATTTAAGGAAAGAGCTACCTGCTTAAATAAAAAATAAAAGTGCAAAACACAGAGTATATGTGGATTGCCCTAAACTAGAACTGGATCTCTGCACCTAAGGTCAAGTGTAGAAGTTCACATCAAATGGTGAAGGAAGGCCAGGATGCTCAGCACATAAAAAATTTAAAAAAAAAAAAAAAAAAAAAAAAAAAAAAAGGCAGTGTGAAAGCTACCTTAATTCATGCACTTAAACTTGGGAGTATATAGAAAACTAACCAAAATAGGTGATAAAAGAAGATTCATTTATCCTTTGAATCAACACCCAAATGCTAAGTTAGTATTCACGAACAAAGTGCTGAAAATCTTTAGATGAACTCTAAGAAAGTTTTTGATTAATCTGCCATGAAATTTACTTCTGAAACTCAATACTTAGTTAGTGATACTGTCTAAACTTTTGATCTTAAATCCTAGATTTATTCTTTGTGAAGGAGGATCTCAACAAAATATGGTAATTGATCTAAATTAAAATTCTTTCTTAACTCGAGGACGAGCAAAGCTTAAGTTGGGGGGTGTGATAAGCGGTAATAAATTACCTAATAAAAGTATTAAATTATAAAATAAATTAATCTATTTTATTAGAAATTGATACTTTTATTAATTTTATGCTAAAAAGAAGGCCACCAATATGAAGATCTCATTTTTCTAGTTTTGATGAAAAAATTTTCAGGCAAAACGGACTTCAAACGAGCCCAGAATTGAATTTCAAAAAAAAAAAAAAAATGTCGATGCAACGCTGATGTCAGCACTTTTCGCGGCGCATGGTGGACCATCTGAAGGGTAATTCGGGAATTTCACAGCAAGAGGCGCGCGCTGATTGGCTGAAGAATTCAGCGGTTCATGCAACACCAGGCTCGCACACGGTCCACGGAGGGCAATTTGGGAATTCTAGCTGATCCAACGGGCGGTTTTCACTGAAGCTTGATCGGACGGATGAGAAGAAGGCGCTGATGGATGGCATCCACAGCTCCTGATCGAGATCCAACGGCCGAGATTCATCCCGACATAAAACTAAAGGTCTGAAGGCTTATTTCAACACGATCGGACGGTCCAGATTCGATCCAACGGTCGATCCAACGGCTGAAATTAAATCTGACTTGATCTGGGTTATTTTAAGGGGTTTTTGAGTGGTTTTTGGAACGTTTGATCAAGATCTAATGGGCAGAATTACCCAGATCTTAATTTGAGTTGATTTAGGAGTCCTAAACCTAATTTTTGATGAATTTGGGGGGGAATAAAACTCTTTAATTATAAAAGAACCTAGTTGCCGTGAGAAAAAAAAAAAAGAAGAGAGACAAAGAGAGAGACGGGGAGAAAGAGAGAGGGTGAAAGAGAGAGGGAGAAAGAGAGAGAAGGAGACAAAGAGAGAGACAAAGAGAGAGATGGGGAGAAAGAGAGAGGGAGAAAGAGAGAGAGAAAGAGAGAGGAGAGAGATAAAAAAAAAGTGATTTGTGAGAAAATTAAAAAGGTTTTTTTTTAACGATCAAGACATCAAGGAGCCTCTTCTTCTTCGTCAAGTTCTCCACATCAAGAGCAGCAGATAATCAATTTCAGCAATTAAACAGTCTAATTTCTTCATGCTTTTTATTTTATTTGCTGTTTTTAAATTTATTATCATGAACTAAATTTTATTTTACTAAGGCTAAGGTGTAGCCACTCTTTTGATGCAATATTCAGTATGACTTATTTTTAAATTTTATTCATGAGGAGTATATAAATCTGATCTTAATGCTTTTAGATTACTGACCATCTTCTAATTGATCTGATGAACATAGATGTTACGGACCAAGTACATCTATGTTAATGCTTCTTGATTATATACCTTATATTATGAATCAAATTAGAATTCATATGCATGCGGAAATTTTAGTGCGCTTTGGACGCAGCGTATTTTAATTAGAGGGTTTCACAAAACCTAATGCATTAATATTTATTTAAATTACACCTGGACCAAAGGATAATTAATAAATATTAATAGATTTGCTATGCCTGGACCAAAGGATAGTGAATAAATTAGGAGACTCCACCGTCACATGAAATAAAATTAATCTAAAAACCTGAATATTGTATTGACTGAGTTGGTGAACCAATTGCCTTAGTAATCCATTGCTCTTGAAATTAAAACCCTAATAATTTACACTCTCTCTATTTAATTAAAAACTTTTAATTATTTTTTTTTAATTTTTTTTTAATTTCTTATTCTCATAAATCGATCTTCTAAATAAAGCATAGGAAAGAGCTTTTCAGTACTTATTTTCCAATCCTCTAGGGACGATACTCTACTCATTCACTTTATTACTTGATCGACTGGTGCACTTGCCATAGCTATAAATTAGCACGCATCAAGCATCTCAATAGAAATAAAGTAAAAAAAATGAGGCACCCAGAATCGTGTTTACAAGAGATGACAGCAAAAAGAAAAAAGATTGAGTTATGTTCATTACAAATAAAATTCAATAAGATCGATTACACAAAAGTGGGCACACCATAAGCAAAATGAAGGTCGGCAAGGACCAATTGTGAGAAAAAATAAATGCATTACAGATAGATTGAAGATCGATGAAATCGATTACATAAAAAAAAAGAAAGGAGACAAATTCCTAAGGCTACCCGGACTCTTCAAACTTCGGGCTATCAGCTTTGGCCATCACCAAAGCTTCCTTCAGTTTCAAGATTTCCTCCTCGAGCTTTTTCTTCTTATATAGACCTTTGATGTACATCCTATTGGTGTACTCAAATTTGGCCTCGAGCTCTTGCCGCTGCTTCCTTAAGACTTCAGATTCAGCTTCAGCATCCGTAATGGCTCGATGCTCGTAGGTCAATTGGAGCTTCAACTATTGAACTTCAGTTTTCTCTACCTCGACGACCTTCGAGAGCTCACCAACAGTCCTCCTTAGGGAGGCGAGCTCTTTAGATTTGCCGCATGATCCAGCCTACTGGATGCTATAAAACTTTCTCTAAAAATAGGTCACCTCGTCCCTAGCAGCCTTCTGCTCATCCTCAAGCCTGGATATCTTCCCTATCCAGGTTGCCCGGTAACTATTGTGCTGATCCTCAGTATCCTGCAGCTGCTTCTAAAGCTAGGAGAATTTTTTCGACCAATCCCAATTATACCAGGCTTCATCGGTGGACCACGACGAGCTCTCTACTAAGAGACGGATCTTTTCTTTTACCTTCTTAAGATCAACTTCAAGAGAGCCGATCTTTGCTGTCGGTGCTCAAGACTTGTCACTCATGTTCTTCAAGAGTTCAGCAAGCTCCTTCTCAAAATTTTCTTTCCGGATGCTGAAGCTCGTGGAATCCTTCATGTGTAAGCTTCGGAAGCGAGTAACTTCTTTAGTCACATCCGAAGCATTCTTTTGAGAGGCCTGAAGGTCGTGCTCAACCTTCTTTAACTTTTTTCTTAAATGGTGGACATCCTTCTTCAAACCCTTTATCAAAGGCTTGAACGAAACTCCCTGAGGTAAGGGGTCGACGTCAACCAAAGAAAGGGGGTCGTGGCTCTGGTTATCAGAGGCATTTTGAATCACATGCAGCGTAAAGTGTAAAGAAAAAGAGAGATTTGCTTTCATTGCTTCAAATATTTTTGTTACATCAAAAAAAAAAGAAGAAAAGTTCATAAACATCGAAAGCTTAGACCTTGGGTGGCTCACCCACTGAAGAGGTTGGGACACTCTCAACTGTTAGATATGTGTGCCCTAGAAGCCAGAATTAGCTGACACTTATAATACACTTCTAAGGGCAAAATTATAATTTTAACTATAAATAATATAATGGATTATTTTCTATCATATATGTGTATTTAGTGTCTGTGATACATCCCTTGAGTTAATGGTAATGATAATTCTTATTTTCAAGAGTTGAAAATTTAAGACAAGAATTTTTATTATTAACTCATAAAATGCTCCTGACCGTAGGATCGTCATGAGGATGGTGATTGATCTGAAAGGTTAGTGTACAATCGCTTCTTTATAGTAGATGAGTCTTGAGTCTACGGTGTAGAGACATCGGAGTGAGAGTACAGATACTCGTTAGAGAATGAGGGCACTGAGCGTGACCACCTCGAGTAGTCATAAGAAAGTCTACCTTCTCGTCAATGACTGACTCAAAGCTATAGTGGTGTATCTGGTTCTTTGACCTGAGGTGCATCGATAGTTCACCTTGAGGGTGTTATAGTTTGACTACACCATGACTCAGTCTCCTAGCCATTTGGAATCCTGAGGTGTATGTTGGCTATAGCATGTTCATTGTAGGAAATTGGATTGCACCAAGATGGAATCTATCTACCTCGGTGGATGAGGAGCAGCCCTATGATGATCATGAGAATCAAGTCCATAAGCCCATGGCCATGGTAGAGAGTGAAATAATAGAAAGAGTTTTTATTAAGATTTTCACATTGGACTTGAATCGAATGATTAAATCATATGATAGAAATTAGGGTTTGACGAGTTCACCTTAACCCTAATCTGATCGGGGCTTAAGATAGAAGAACTTAATCACACAAGTAGCTACACCGAGAGGTTCATTTTCAATTTTGATGGGTTGCCACCATATACTGCTAGGTGTCACTGGTGGATTTTGGGAGCAATTAGAATGATTTAGATGATCGATCATTTCAGTTGTCTGAACAGAAGAGTTCTGATCCATCGAAAGAAGTTTCGATGATGTCGATGATGGAGATCACGACATATCCCATTATCATACAGAGCTGAACCTAACTAGATCACACAAATAAGGGTTTGGATCTGAATATCATCAATTGGACTAACCCAGTTCAATTGATTTGAATTAGATTCAATTAGGTTCAAGGAAATCATGGTAGCACACGATTGAGCCTAAGATTCTTCCTTTTCTATTGTTAAAAGTTATCTCGACTGAGCCAAATGAGTTTGTGCTTACTCAGATATTTTTACCTGGTCTAACTGGAGCTTGTCCAGGTCAAAAAAGGATTGTCTTAATTTATGAGATAAATTTGAGACAACACCTACCATTTTCCGTCACCTGCTAATTCTTGTCCTTTGACTTTGGTCAAACATTGACCTTTGACCCTTAGACATCTGCCCATATGTCATGCACTTATTGAAGAATAGATAGGGGCTTATCTCCTTATTAGATTTTGGAAAGGAAGGGGCACACGCCTAGGATGGTGTGCGCCCATGGATAGGGATGCTTGGAGTCCCATATGAATGGGACTCCAGGTTGCTTCTTGGATTCAAACTAGGTGACCCTCACCTATAGACTCTGACCAGTCTTAGGTGCCACCTAAGGAAGAATCTATGGGTCTCTCATCTGATTGGATTAGGTGATGTCATCCCATCAATCAGATTTAGATCTAATTGCATGAAGCAACGTGATTGGCCAGGGTGATGTGGCACTGCGTGGCGCAGCAGAGTCTATATAAAGACCTGTCTGCACCCAATTTTGATAGAACTTTCTCCTAGCCACACCCCAAGGCTGTCCCTTTCCCTCCTCCATGCCATCTTTCTAATTCTCTCTCTTCTCTCCATGCCTAAGTAAGTTGGGCCTTCAAATTAGTGCAATTCAAGTAAGAAAAAGACTGACGAGAAAGGAAGAAGACAGCACTGCTGTAGAGACGACAGCAGATCTTCGAAAGGAGTTTCGAAGATCCTCCAAATTAGATCCAGATCTAACTTTTAGAGACATGATAAAAAAGAACAAGATCTCTAGATCTAGTCCTAGTGGATATCGGTAGAGGTCAGGTGCTTGCATGGCTAGATCCAGAACCTCAGGCTATCAGCAGATCATCAACGGGTAATCGAATTACCCACATCAAGGTAAAACTAATTTAAATTTAATTTAATTTAATTTTTTTATTTATTAAATCATAAAATTAGATCTAAAAATTATCAGATCTGATTTAGATTTAAGAGAAAATTTTTGAAATATGCCTCTTGATCCAATCAGATTTGAACGAACGTGATCCAAAAAATCAGGATTTCTCCTTCAACTAGTATCAGAGCCAGGTTCCATAAAATTTATTTAGATCTAATTTAATCTAATAAATTAGTGATTTTAGATATCACATTAGATGTGATTAGATCTAAAATTAAAAAATTAAAAAATTAAAATTAATTAATTTAGATCTAAAATATATGAGATACGATCGACTGATTTTTAATTGGGAGCTACTCGACTCGAATGCATTCTTATCAAGTTAATGGCATATCCCTTCCACCGGTCTCACTTACCTGGCCATGTTTGTTGACTCAGTTCTGATCTGAAGTGGTCAATAATCCGAGCTAACCCATGCCACTATGTAAGTCATAATGGTTATGACTATGTCAAGTCTAGTTTAATGAGACCTAAATCAAATCTTCCTAAGAAAAGATTAAGTCTAAGGTCTTCCACCATTGTAGATATGCGGGCTCTTTTTGGGGTTGATTGTTCTCGACTGGTTATAGTGGCTCGGTTGCATCAAGAAGATGCAACCATATCTATTAGGCATTGGATGCTATGGGTTGGAGGATGAATTGGGCTCAATATTTTGGATACGGTGAGAGACTCAATTAGGAATCCAACCTGTGCAAATGGTGGGTGTGACTTAACTAAGGAGTGAATCAATATTTTGGACAGGGTGAGATTCATAAATTAGAGATCAAGTTTGGGTGCATCATGATTAGAAAATCATTGAACAAGAGTTATTCACTCATTGGCTAACCCATCACCAATAACTATTAGGTGAGGTGATGAGTCAGTTGGTGGGACCACACCACCCACTAGAAATTAGTAATCATAGAGATTTTTGTATCTCTATAGAGGGAGTGTAGAGATCCAAAAAAATAGTGGAAGCTAATTTATTTAAAAATAAAATTTTTAAATAAATTGGTTAAGTCTTAATTACAATATCTAACTAGAAACTTTGACTCTTTACAAAAAAATATCTACATCCAATCCATTAGCATGAATCCTGGACACCCATAGACTGACCGGACTAAATTACAAGGATTGACTCCGAAACTTCAAAACTCATGCTCAGCCAGGGCCCTACTCTCTTCCATCAAGAGAACAGCTCCATCCCTCAATCACCCTATACGGGATGAAAGACGTAGTTCCATCTCCTCTTCTCTATTGGTTGAGAAGCTCCATGCCCTTCTCCTTTTTTGGTAGGGGAACTGTTTGCAAGGAAAGAGCCAGCAAGAGCATTTTGGATTTTGAAAAGTTAACTCATGTACTGGAGCAGGACCCTCCCACCTTACTAGCTCGTCCATCAGCTAAGCAGAGAGTGTCTCAAGATAAGTGGATAGACGATGATAACAAGGCCAAATACTACATATTGGGCTCGATGTCTGATGAACTTTAGCACCAACATGAAGATATTAGGACTGCTCGCCAAATGTTGGCTCACCTACAGGAGATATTTGGTGAACAAAGTCGTTCAGCCAAGTATCAAGTCACTAAACGACTGTTTAAGGCTAAGATGCATGATGGGCAGTCAGTCCAAAATCATTATCTGATGATGATCAAGGATATGGAAGAGCTTGAGAAGCTTGGATTGAGGTTGGACTTGGATCTATAGAATGATATAATTCTACAATCTTTGACTGATGCATACTGATAGTTCATTATGAACTACCATATGCATAAACTTCAAAATTCCTTGGCCAAACTTATGAACATGTTGGTTACCACTGAGCTTTCCATGAAAGGTTCTAAAGGCTCAGTGTTTGCTATGGAATGGATTTCTTCCAAGAGAAAATCTTTTGGAAAGAAGAAGTCTATGAAAAAGCAGAAGATGGAAGGAGAAAAGAAGAAAAAGATAGAGCTGAAGAAGGCCACTGATAAAGGAAAGTATTTCTATTACAATAATGATGGCCACTAGAAGCGGAACTACCCTACTTACCTGGCCACCCTAAAGAAGAAGGAGGCAGGTCCTTCTGGAGGTATGCTCATTATTGAGTCTAACCTTACGATTTCTTCTGCATCTAGTTGGATGCTTGACTCTGGTTGTAGTGCTCACTTATGCACTTCTATGCAGGGTCTTGAGGATAGCAGAAGGCTGAGGGATGGTGAGATGATCGTGTGCGTCGAAAATGGAGCAAAAATTGCTACCATGGCCATGGAAACATACCCTCTTTGACTACCATCTGATTTAGACTTAGTATTAAAAGACCGTTATTATGTGCCTACAGCAAATAGAAATTTGATTTCTGTTTCTTGCCTTGCATTAGAAGGCTATGTAATTAGTTTTCTTAAGGACCATTGTAACATTCTTTATAAAAAAAATAAAATTGCAAATGGTTTTCTTGTTAACGGTCTTTATCAGTTACATGTTGATGTATCTATTTTTAATTTCGAGCAAAATGTGAATGCCACAAAATCAAAACGAGCTAGGGATAGTCCAAATGATAGGTATCTATGGCACCTATGATTAGGTCATATAGCAAAAAATAGGGTTAATAAATTGAAGAAAATTGGGGTATTGAGTCCGTTAACTTTTGAGTCATATCCAATTTGTGAATCCTGTCTTCATGACAAAATGACTAAGCTCTCTTTTGTAGGACATGGGAAAAGGGCCACGGATCTTCTTGCGCTAGTACATACTGATGTGTGCAGCCCATTTGATGTGCCGGCTAGAGATAACCTAGTTTACTTTATAACCTTTACCTATGATTTATCTAGGTATGGGTATGTGTATCTTATGAGACATAAGTCTGAAGCTTTTGAAAAGTTCAAAGAATTCAGACATGAAGTAGAAAAGCAAACTGAAAAACCCATTAAGGTTCTTTGATCAGATCGAGGAGGTGAATACCTTAGTCGAAAATTCCTAGACTATCTCAAGAAAAATGGTATTATCTCTCAATGGACTCCACCTGGAATACCTCAACTCAATGGGATTTCAGAACGGAGGAATCGGACCCTATTAGATATGGTCCGATCCATGATGAGCTTCGCAGACCTCTTTGATTTTTTTTGGAGATACTGTTTGTCAACTGCTATATACATACTGAATAGGGTTTCCTCTATAAAACCATTCCTATCACACCGTATGAGATATGGCATGGTAAGAAACCAAGTCTGAGTCATCTCAAAATTTGGGGTTGTCCGGCTTATATCAAAAGATAGCAAGTAGACAAGTTAGACTTTAGGTAGCTCGATTTATAGGATATCCTAAAGAGTCATTAGGATATTATTTCTACATTTTAGAAGATTATAATGTGATTGTGAGTCGACATGCCATCTTTCTTGAAAAATAGTTTATTCAAGATAGCGACATTGGAAAGCAGATTAAGCTCAAAGAGAAAGTCTCACAAGAGTAACGAGCTAAGGACCAAATAGAACCAAATCAGGTTAAGCCAATCCAATCACTACCTCCTCCACCTCGTAGATCGAAAAGGATTTTCTGTCCCCCTAAGAGGTACTTAGGTACTATTTCAAAGGATGTAGGAAAAATGTTCCTCGTAGGAAATGGGTTTCATGGTGATGATCCCAAAACCTATAACGAGGCGATATCGAATATCGACTCTAAGAAATGGTTAGAAATAATGAAGTCAGAAATTGACTCGATGCACTCAAACCAAGTTTGGACCTTGGTAGATGCACCAGAAGGTATAGTACCTATTGGGTGTAAATGGATCTACAAGAGAAAGATTGGTGTAGATGGAAATGTGGAGACATTCAAAGCTAGATTAGTGGCAAAAGGTTATAGTCAATGTGAAGGCATTGACTATCAGGATATCTTTTCGTCAGTAGCTATGCTAAAATCCATCCGCACATTGCTTGCTATTGCAGCCTATTTCGATTATGAAATATGGTAAATAGACGTGAAAATGACATTCTAAAATGGACATCTTGAGGAAGATATCTATATAAAATAGCCGCTAGGTTTCACATCCAATGATGATGATCACAAGGTTTCACATTCATCTCCACGCCTACGCTGATCTGCGATCTCCTTCTAGTTTTCTCTTTAATTTTCTTTAATTTCTTGTATTTAAATTCTACATCTAAATTTTAAATTTAATAAAGAAAGTTTTATTATTTTTTTTAATTCTAGCTCTTTAAATTAATTATTCTTCATTGCTTTTTAATTTTATTGCAAGTAGTTGCTAAGATCTAAATAGTAGATCTTAGTACCAAATTTATTTTTGCATAATTTAAATTCTACTTTTATTTATAAATCTATTTTTTGACTTTAATTTTCAAAAATCCTTCCTATTTTTCTTTAAAAAAAATAATAATAAAAATTAAAAGAATCAAAGATTTTAGAAATAAATCATTATCTCTTTGTGGATTCGACCCGACTCACTACTCTCTTCATAATTTTTAATTAATTTAAAAAGTAAAGAGTCAGATTTAAACTGATAAACATGGTGTCTTAACGACAACATCGTGTTCCTATCAAATTTTTGGCGTCGTTACTGGGGAGGCATAAAAATTAAAATTTTTTCATTTCTTTAATTTTTTTTACTACCTACTAATTATTTTTCTTATTTATTTTGTAGAAAAAAAAAATAGAGAAAAGAACAAGGAAGATTAGGGCACGAACAAAACTCTCAATCCTATTTGGTGAGATCGTTCCTAAATCCTAAATCTCTTTCCTTATTTTTGATATTTGCTTTATTTTTAAATTAATTAAAAATTACCTACTTAAGCCTAATTAAAAATCTCATCACAAGATTAGAAACCCTAATTGTTTAGAGCATCCATCATATTAGTTTTATTCTTTTTTTTTTTTGGTGATTGCTGGAGGCAAGGTAAGCCTTTTAGAATTTAATTAGTTGCATGCATCTAGTTTAAATTGCATAGAACTCTTTGATTGAAATTTTTTTTTTTTTTGCATATTTATATTAAACCAAATTAAGGGCACAACCCATTAAACAAGATAAGGTAGGGATTTGATCACCCTTCCTTGGCCCACAAATAACTAACCAACATCCTGCATTAACCTAAACCTTAACTCTTAAAATCAATTAGACATAAACTCTTAAGGATATTCGAGCTCAATAGAGCAAGAAACCCTAAGAGTTGAACCAAGTTAGGATTAATCAATTTGACTGATGTCTAGGAAAGTGGTTCAAGGATGATTGGGCCCGAAGAAAGGTGGTTACTTAATTGGTTCCGTTCGCTTACCTGGCCAAGCACAATTGGTGTCTAAGGCAAGCAACGGGGGGACTCCTACCGACCTTATACTTACCTGGCCAGCTGATTGGCTAATCCTTTACTTGGAGAGCTCGAAGGTGATCTTGGCAGTTAGGAGTTGTCTAGATCTAGGATAACCCTTAGTCAGGATTGATTGCCTAACTTGTTTGCTAAATAACATCAAACATAAACCACAAATTAACTCTTCTCTCTATCATCTCCTTAGGATCTTTTTTTTAGAACCCTCTTCTTTCTTTCTCTCTTCTTTTCTTAAAAAAATAAAAAAATTAAAAAAGAAATTAAAATAAATAAATAAATAATAATAATAATAAAATATATATCTTGAACCATATATCAGATTGCACTAGTACATGCACGGTAGAAGATCGCTTTTACCTGACCTAGTTAAACCAGATCCTAAAATTGAAAGACTAATTCATTTAAGACCAGATAATCAAATGGCTGGAAATCGTGAAGAACCACCTAGGCAGATGAAGGAATACTTTATTCCTTCCACCTACAACCCATCGACTTGCATCCACATACCTGATATCCCTGCTAGCCACTATGAGATCAAGTCGACCACAATCCAGATGCTCCCATCTTTTTATGGGAACACCAATGAAGACCCTTACAAACATCTGGATGAATTCTTAGAAATCTGCTCTACGGTAAAAATTCAGAATTTTTCTGATGATGCCCTTAGACTGACCTTGTTCCCTTTCTCATTAAAAGATAAAGCCAAGTACTGGCTTGGCACATTAGGAAGAACAATTCAAACATGGGCAGAGATGCAACATGAATTTCTTAAGAAATTTTATCCCATAGGATGAACCAATACTATGAGGTGAGCCATCACAAGATTTGCTCAGCTTCCAGGGGAACAAATTCATGAATCATGGGAAAGACTTAAGGAACTTCTTAGAAAATGCCCACACCATGGTCTATCTAAGTGGCAAATTGTACAAGCTTTCTATGAAGGTTTAGGAGATCAATATAAGCAGATGGTTGATGCATCCTGTGGAGGTGCATTCATGAGCAAAAGTGAGGATGAAGCTTATACCTTATTTGAAACCTTAAGTGAAAACTCTATTAACCATGCTTCATTATCCTCTTATGAAAGATCAATTTCTCAACAAAAACGGGCAGGAATTTATGAGATCAAAACTCCAGAACTTAATTCTAAGACAGACTTGAACATAATAGCACAAAAATTAGATAAAGTCGATCTTATTGCCCAGAAATTAGATCAATTCCTAAATCTAGGTCAACAATCTCCTGCACAATACACACCAGCTTCTAATTATCAGGAGATTTGCTCTATTTGTGCTAGTCCAACACATCATGTAAGCGAATGTCCCACGGCTGCACAATTACCACCTCTTATCCAAGAACAAGTCCAAGCTGCTCAAGGTTACTCCAAACCACTTAATGACCCATATTCAAATTCATATAATCTTGGTTGGAGAAACCATCCTAATTTCTCTTGGAAACCACAACAGACTCAGGCTCAGACTCAAATCCCACCAGTTCAAAATTATCAAAATAGGCCCCAGTACCAGAACTATGCCTATAATAAGGGACAACCTAGTCAGTCTTCTCAACCACTGCATTATAATCAGCCCTCATACCCACCTCCTCATCAACAGACCAATCTAGCCGATGATAAATTCAATCAACTTCAACAATTAATTCTAAGCCAACAACAATCAATTGCCAGGCTAGAAGCTCAAATAGGATAATTAGCTGAGTCTAGCATGAGGAGAGAACCAGGTCAATTACCAAGCCAACCAATTGCAAATCCTAAAAACAATCCATCCAATGTCTATCAACCACCTGGATTTACTCATCCATCTAACATTCCACCTAAGAACCCCCAATTAGAAAATGCCAAAGCAATATCTGAACTTAGAAGTGGTAGGATTCTTAAGGACCCATACCAAGACCAGGTGATAGAGGCCAATACTGATGTTAGCCAAGATGAGAAATTTGAAGAAGAGGATAATCATATAGAAGAACCTGAGCTTAGGACTGGTACTGACACTGATAAGATAGATAAAGAAAAGAAGAGAATAGATGAATTAGCCGAGACATATAACCCCAAAGCCCCGTTCCCTTCGGCCTTAGAAGCAGGCTCTTCTCGTAAAAAGCAAGAAGCATGCAACAAGGAGCTAATGGAACTATTTAAACAAGTTCATATTAATTTACCCCTCCTCGATGCAATTCAGCATGTCCCAGCCTATGCTAAATTTCTTAAAGAACTCTACACCCAAAAGCGTGAGCCACGGACCACCAAAAGAGTTATGCTATCCGAGGATGTAAGTGCGGTCCTATTAAATCCAATACCTCAAAAGATGAAAGATCCTGGTGCACCCTTAATTTCATATGTTATAGGAGGTATAACCTTTAACCGAGCATTACTAGACTTAGGAGCTAGTGTAAACCTACTTCCAACCTCGGTTTATGAAAAATTTGGGATTGGAGAATTAAAACCCACATCAGTCATTTTGCAATTAGCTGATAGATCTATAAAAACACCTGCGTGGTTTGATTGAGGATGTTCTAGTTAGAGTAGACAAATGCTATTTTCCTGTAGACTTTCTCATACTTGATATGGAACCATCCCAAGAGCTGAACCAAAATCCCATAATTTTAGGACGTCCATTCTTAGCAACTGCCAATGCCAATATCAACTGTAAAATGGGAGCTATGGACATTTCTTTTGGGAATCAAAAAGTAAGAATTAATGTTTTTAATACCCCAAAGTACACCCAAGAGGAGGAAGACTGCTTTGTAATCAATCAGGTAGATGAAATAGTTGAATCTAATTCCTCCTTAGATTTACTGCAAGATGATGAACCCACTGAAGAAACTCAAACCCAGGAAGTAAATGCCCTGCTTAATTCACCTCAACCATCACATTCATTACCTTGGTCAGTGAAAGTTGAGCCCTTACCCGAGCGAAAAATTGAACCATTACGTCCTTCAATTCAGGCCCCACCACAACTTGAACTAAAACCTTTACCTGAATCACTTAAGTATGTATTTTTAGGATCAAAGAAAACCCTACCAGTAATAATTGCTTCCAACTTAACTACTGAACAGGAAAACCAATTGGTAAATATTCTAAAAACATATAAGGAGGCCATAGGGTGGACCGTCGCCGATTTAAAAGGAATTAGTCCGTCAATATGCATGCACCATATTTATACAGAAGATAATGCCAAACCAACTCGAGAGATGCAAAGACGGCTTAACCCTAACATGCAAGAAGTAGTCAAGAAAGAGGTAATTAAATGGTTAGATGCTGGAATTATTTATCCTATCTCTGACAGCCACTGGGTGAGTCCCACACAAGTTGTTCCAAAGAAATCTGGACTTACGGTTGTCCGCACTGAACATGAAAACTTAGTACCAACATGACTTTCCACTGGGTGGCGTGTCTGCATAGATTATAGAAAACTCAATACAACCATCCGAAAAGATCACTTTCCCTTACCCTTTATCGATCAAATCCTAGAAAGACTAGCAGGCCAACAATACTTTTGCTTTTTAGATGGATACTCAGGATACAATCAGGTAGCAATCTATCCAGGAGATCAGGAAAAGACCACCTTTACATGTCCCTATGGAACCTTTGCTTTCCGTAGAATGCCATTCGGATTATGTAATGCACCTGCGACTTTTCAAAGGTGCATGATGTCAATATTTTCAGACATGATAGGAGATTTCTTAGAAATATTCATGGATGACTTTTCAGTCTTTGGAGAATCTTTTGAGAGTTGCCTCAACAATTTGAAGAAAATATTAAAATGATGTATTGAGGCTAATCTAGTGTTAAGCTGGGAAAAGAGCCACTTCATGGTTCAAGAAGGGATCGTTTTAGGACATATAGTATCTAAGAAAGGGATTGAGGTAGATAAAGCTAAAGTTGAACTAATTTCTAAACTTCCTCCTCCCACTTCTGTCAAACAAATTCGATCTTTTCTTGGTCATGTAGGATTCTATCGTCGCTTCATCAAAGAGTTCTCTAAAATTTCTCGTCCTTTGTGTAATCTGCTCGCTAAGGATGTTTCTTTTAACTTTGATGAAAATTGTCTTAAAGCTTATGAAATCTTAAGAGAAGCTGTGACCAAAGCTCCAATCATACAACCTCCTAACTGGTCACTACCTTTTGAAATTATGTGCGATGCCTCAGACTTTGCCATAGGAGCTGTCCTAGGCCAAAGGGTAAACAAATGTCCTGTAGTGATCTATTATGCTAGTAGAACTCTGAATGAAGCACAAATGAATTATACCACCACTGAAAAAGAGTTGCTAGCCATTGTGTTTGCCCTAGAAAAGTTTAGATCATATCTATTAGGATCAAAAATCATAATTTACTCGGATCATTCAGCCTTGAGATACCTGCTCTCAAAGAAAGATGCTAAACCATGATTAATTAGATGGATCTTACTGTTACAAGAATTTGATATTGAAATTCGAGATAAGAAGGGATCTAAAAATGTTGTAGCAGACCATCTGTCTAGGATCCTAGTTAAAGATAGTGAACCTGTATCAATCAGAGAATCTTTTTTCAGATGAACAATTGTTAACAGTTTCACATACAAAGACTCCTTGGTTTGCAAATATTGTCAATTACTTAGTCATAGGATAAATTCCTGATGGCTGGTCTAAGAATGAAAAGGATCGATTCTTTGCTCAAATCAAATATTATTTTTGGGAAGATCCTGAGCTTTTTAGAATTTGTGCTGATCAAATCATTCGTAGATGTGTTCCTGAATCTGAACAATGGAGTATCTTACAATTTTGTCATACCCTTGCTTGTGGAGGACATTTTTCTGGATGAAAAACTATGGCCAAAGTATTGCAGAGTGGTTTTTATTGGCCAACATTATTTAAGGATGCCCATACTTTTAGTCAGGAGTGTTTTAAGTGTCAAGCCTTAGGGAATATTTCAAAGAAAGACATGATGCCTTTGAACCCCATCTTAGTAGTAGAAATTTTTGATGTATGGGGAATTGATTTTATGGGACCTTTTCCACCTTCCAATGGATTTGAATACATTTTGGTAGCTGTCGATTATGTTTCTAAATGGATTGAAGCAATAGCAACACGAACCAATGATCATAAAGTAGTCTTAAAATTTATTCAGAAGAATATCTTTTCTAGGTTCGGATTTCCACGTGCTATCATTAGTGATGGAGGTACTCATTTTACAAATCACCAATTTCGAACTTTATTACGAAAATATGGGGTGACACATAAGATAGCTACACCATACCATCCGCAAACAAGTGGCCAGGTAGAAGTCTCTAATAGGAAAATTAAGAATATCTTACAAAAGACTATTAGGCCTGATCGAAAAGATTGGTCAGATCGATTAGATGATGCATTATGGGCCTATAGGACAGCTTATAAAACCCCTATTGGAATGTCTCCCTATAGATTAATCTATGGAAAAGCATGTCACCTTCCGGTAGAACTTGAACATAAAGCATATTGGGCAATAAAATAATTAAATTTTAATTTAAACAAAGTTGGTTCCAATCGGATGTTACAATTGAGTGAATTAGAAGAATTAAGGCAAGAAGCTTATGAAAATTCAAAAATCTATAAGGAAAAAATGAAAGCCTTCCATGATAAACATATTTCAAGAAAAACCTTTGAACCAAATCAACAAGTCTGGTTATTTAACTCAAGGCTTCGATTATTCCCTGAAAAATTAAAATCCAGATGGGATGGACCTTACATAGTTAATCATGTATTCCCACATGGTGCAATCAAACTCTATGATCCCAGGACTAAAAATTTTTTTAAGGTAAATGGCCAAAGGCTTAAACCATATATCGAAGGGATATCATTAAATCGAAATATTGATCAAGTACAATTAATAGAACCACAATGAATTAAACTGCATTTTGTCTGGCTGAAGACAATAAACTTAGCGCTTATTGGGAGGCAACCCAATACTTCTTGAATCTAATTTATTTTTCTCTTTTAGGCTAAGCTGGAGAACCAAAAAGCTGGAGAAGGATCATAAGCTTCAAGACCCATGCTAAATAAATAAACATAATTTACACCCTTTTATTTATTTTTTCTCTCCATTGAGGATAATGTCAATTCAGTTGGAGGTAAAAAAATAAATAAAGAGATTAAGGGCTTTATTTGGAATTTTCCAAAGAAACAGAACTTTTTTTTTTTTTAAATGGGATTTTGATTTTTATGACTCCCTAATAATAATTATTTAGATAATAAATAGTAAAGATAGACTTTAAATTTTAAAATTATTTTAATAAATTATTTAGATAATAATAAATTATTTATAAAAATAAAAAAATTAATTAAAAAGAAAAATATTTGTGCATAGGCAATAGCCCTAATTGCCTTACATTTTTATCTTATGTAGGAAATTATGCTTGTTGCTGACGCTAACTTAGCATCAAAAAATATTTTTATTTTTTAATTATATTTTTTATTTTAGCATCAATTTTTTTTATTTTTTACTAAATATTTTATTTTCATAAAATATTTTATGATGTAAAATTTTTATAAGTAATAAGCATAATTACCTACGCAAGATAAAAGCATAAGCAATTATGTTTATTGCCTACACAAATTTTGCATCGATAAATTATTTATAAAAATAAAAAATAAATTAAAAATTTATTGATGTTAATTTAATGTAGGCAATGAGGTTATTACTTATGAAAGATGAAAGTGTAGACAATTATCTTATTGCCTATGCTAATTTACTATAGATAAATTATTTATGAAAATAAAAAAATAATAAAAAAAATATTTGTCGATGCTAAGTTAGCATAGGCAATAACCTTAATTACCTATGTAAGAGTGAAACATAGGCAATTATCTTATTGTGTATGCAAATTTAAAATCAATAAATATTTTATAAAACATAAAAAAATTAATAAAAAAATATTTACCAATAATAAGTTAGTATGGGCAATGAGGTTAATTACCTATGCAAGATGGAAGCATAAGCAATTATTCTTATATAAACTTAGTGTGGGCAAATGCTTTGCTAAAAATTAAAAAATTCAGACCATCCATTATTGATGCTTTGGTTTAAAAGCCGACACTAAGTTTACGTTGATAATTATATTTTGTAATATTTTTTCTAGAGCAAAGCTAATTATTTTTATTTTTTTATGTTTATTTTTTTGCATAGCTAATTGTCATCTTTGCCTATATAAAATTTTGTGTCAGTAAATTTTGCATCAGCAAGACCTCTATTTCTTATAGTGGTTGTTTAAGTGGTGCCTCCTCTCTTCCTATAAATAAGACTCATATTTGAGAGTCTAAGGCATCAAAATCTAAGCAATTTTTTTCTTCTCTTGTTAAGATAAGATCTTTTAAAAGATAAAAAGTCTTTCTTTTAGTTAGAAAGAGAATTAGGAAAGACTAATTGAGAGAATAAAAGGAAGAAGAAAGGAAGTAGATCTAGGAGAAGAAAGACTAGCAAATTTTTGAAGGAATTCAGCAAACAAGGTTTCAAAAGGAGTGTTTCCTTGATCATGTTCCTATGTGGATCACCATTAGAGGGCGAATACTTGAGCGCCTTATGGAAATATTTCTTCACCAAATCATATTTAAATTGATATGCTTCCTATTTCTATCTTTTATATTCATCTTTGCTTGAAATTAACAAGGGGATCTTGGGTCTAGGGTTTTGACAGTTGTAGGTTTTATTAAGAAATTTTGAAAATCCATACTTCTGATACACCACCGTAACCCTACAGTAGCATCAGAGTGACTCTTCTTTGATGCAATCAAAGATCATTACTATGATCATGTATTAGATTATGACCATTTAGATTTGATGATGATCATGTGATTATGATTTGGTATATGAATCTCATATTCAAGATTTTATATATAATGATATTTAAATGATCATGATTTTATGAATGAATCATATGTTGTTATGCTACTTATATTGCAACATGATGTTAAGTTAGGATGTACATGAGTCTGGAAAAGCCCTCATAAAAAAATAATAATAATATTAAGTCATAGTGGTGAAAACCAAAAGCCAACCAAGTTTGAAATTGATTGATCAATTAGTGTTTAGGAAAGCTATCTTGAGTGGTGGTTACTTAATTTGGGTCGTTGCGAAAGCATAGGGAGCCTCCCACCAATCTTATACTTACCTGGCTAATTGGGTTAATCAGTTTTGAATTTTGAGTGCTTAGTATTGAGAACACTACTTAAACCTTCCTTCATGCTAAGCCCATATCATGTTAAAAGCCATAATAGGTTTGTTGTGCAACCACAAGGCTTGCTATGATAATTGATGTAATACTGTCTTGGCACATAGAGATGCTTACAACATGTTTGGATGTGTTGCTTTGTTGTGCAACCACAAGGGCAATATTATTCAAATATGACTGTATAAAATGAAAGATCTGACTTAACTAAAATATTATAGTTTATTGTGCAACCACAAAGCTATAAGTATTTTAAAGGCAAGAATATTGTTGAGAGTTGCATGGGATGCAATTAGAAAGAGTTTCCTATCTTTAAACTCATAGAGGTTTGTTGTGCAACCATAAGACTTCTATGAGGAATTGGGATCTCAACCCTACTAAGAAACCAAATTAGGTTTTATCATTTATCATAAGAGAGGGCTATGGTATGTGATAAAGTAGTGAAAGACATAACTAGACAAAAGATCTTATCTAGTTATGTATATCATCATGAGTGATTTGCTTTTATATATATATATATATATATATATATATATTGTTCTTTATTTGTGTAGATTAATACTATATTAAATGGCTTTTCCACTATCATTATAGAAAATTTTAGATTCAAATAAATTGACCAATCCCAATTATGTGGATTGGTTTAGAAATTTGAGGATAGTCTTCACATAGAAGAAAGTCTCCTATATCCTCGATACTCCTGATTCAGATCCAATCAGAGAGAATGCTATGGAGGAGGAAAGAGCCAAACTTAGAATGTGGTAGAATGACAGCTTGACTGTAAAATATATTATGTTAGCCTCAATGAATAATGAATTACAGAGGTAACATGAAGACATGGAACATCAATCTATATTACCCAATCTTAAAGAGTTATATAGAGAGTCAAGTAGAATTGCTTGATATGAGATATCGAAGCAGTTGTTCTATGCCAAAATGAGTGAGAGCACATCCATGCAAGCCTATGTTCTTAAGATAATTGACTTAATCTCTTGATTAGATCAATTATGTTTGTCATGGATCGAAAGCTCAATCAGGATATGATCCTGCAGTCACTCCCTAACTCCTTCTCTTAGTTTGTTATTAATTACCATATCAACAAACTAAATACTTTCCTAACAAAGTTACTTAATATGCTTAAGATAGCTAAGAGTCATTTCAAGTTAGAAAAGACTCCTCTTCTTCTAATAAATAAAAAGAAGAATTATGCAGGGAAGAAAGGTTCTAAGAGAAAGTTGTTGGGATAAACTATCCTCTCTTGGATCGACGTGGTTGCTGGCGATTAGCCAAGAAACAAGGAACAATCTCCTAGGATCAATACGAAAGCAAAATAATGGATTCAGGAGAAAAGAGAGAAAGAGAGCACAAGAGTTTTTCGAAAGAAAAGAGCTTTATTTCATGAATTCAACATCATATACAATCTTGATCTATTTTCAGTATTTATACTTTACAAAAGCATCAAGCTCCGAGCTCATAGAAAAACTCTCCAAAATCCAAACATCCCACGTACACAAAATAAATCCATAAAAACTAGGTCGGTCTATTTTTAGACTGAGCCGGCTAACCAGTGACTGGATTGACTCAGTCTGAGACTGAGCTGACTCAGTTGTGTACCATGTCAACAGCCTAAAAATACTGCTTTCTATCTAAATTTTTCTCTGAGATATAGCCGATCCAGTCTTGAACTGAGCCAGCCCAGTTCCCAACTTAGTCGGCTCAGTCTCAGGATGAGCCGACCTAGTTTCTGAACTTTACTATCCGAACTGATTTCTCTTCCGACTTGCTTTCATCTTTCCATGATCTATCTTCTCATATTTTCAAGACTTGGGAGTGCCACTTTTGAGCTCACATTCTCCATCTTGGTGCTTCCAAGTTTTTGTGAACTTATCTCTTCTCAGTAAACCCATCCTTGCCACACACATCTAAAAGCTATCTCTGGGGAGTACCTTCATGAGTGCATCAGACTGATTCTTCTTGGTATGGACCTTTATTAGTTTCACTTCACCTTCCTCCATCAGCTCTCTGATCCTATGGTACCTCAATCTATATGCTTTGTGCGCGCATGATAGACTAGATTCTATGCCAACAGTAGAGCACTCTGACTATCACTAAATAGTATAACCTTGCTCTACTCCATCCCCAACTTAGCAATCAGCCTCCTAAGCTAAAGGGCTTCCTTTACAGCCTCCATTATTTCAATATACTCAACCTCTATAATAGATAAGATCGTAATTGGCTAAAGGATTGATCTCCAAGACATCGGTCCACCATACATGTAGAGGAGGTATCCAATAGTAGACCTCCTTGTATTAAGATCTCCTGCATAATTCACATCTATAAATCCTTCCAAAGGACTCGAATCTCAATCTTCAAATCCTCCTGGCTACCCACCAAATACCAAAACAATAATCTCTTGTTCCATGTAGATATCACAATATCCAATTCAATGCTTTCCAATGTTCCTTCCTAGGGTTAGCCATGTATCTAATAACCGTGTTCACTGCATGTGCTATATCTGGTCTACAGCACACCATAGCATATATCACACTACCTACAGCATTCACATAAGAAACTCTTTTCATGTATTCTCTCTCCTCTTCTGACTGGGGGCATTGTAATTTGGAGAGAGATATATGGCTCGGTAATGGCATCTCTACAAGTTTGGCCTTCTTCATCCCAAACCTCTCCAAAACTTTCTGGTCATATCTTTCTTATGATAAATAGAGTACTCCTTTGCACCTATCTCTACAAATCTCTATTCCAAGAATTTTTCAACTAGACCCAGATCCTTCATCTCAAACTCAGATGATAATATTCTTTTCTACTTTTTCACAACTTTCATGCTTCTACTAGCTATAAGCATATCATCTACATACAGTAGCAAGTACATAGCATCCTCCTTGTTGGTGCAAAATCTGACCATCATCGAAGTCAAAGCTAGATTTGTAGAGAACGAGGTCGCTGCCAGGACCTGCAAAACAAGTTTCATCTGGAGTCTAGGTTGGTGGCTCCAGCAAGATCCTTTGATGATCAAGTCAGCTCTTTTGGCCAATAGAAATGAAATATGTAGAGAGATTCTAGCAAACTTTTGAGGAAGAGAAGGACAGCTTTTGATCAAAAGCATATCTGAAGGATCTCTTATATAGACAGAGCTTGTAACAAACTAATAGGGACAGCCATAACCATTCGATAGTGGGCCATTCAGGGTCATGTGGAGTTTGTTATGGGGGATAGTGTTTGTTGTCATGATGTGCGAGCCTGTCGGGATCCAATGATCGAAGCTCGGATGGAGGAGATTGATGGTTCTTTTGGCTATATCGAGGACAAGTGCCAAGGTCCTTTAGGGTTGCTGGATGGAGTTTAGCTATTTGGAGGAGTCCATCTAAAGAAGAAATCCGAGAGGAGTTCAACTACTAGAGGAGTCTATTGAAGGAGAAGTCCAAAAGAAGTTTGACCATTGGAGGAGTCCGACTGAAGAAGAAGTCTGATTGAAGGAGAAGTTCGGAAGGAGTTGAACTGCTGAAAGAGTTCAGCTGAAGAAGAAGCCCGATAGAAGATCAACTGTTGGAGAAGTTCGACTGAAGGAGAAGTCTAAAAGGAGTTCGATCGTTGGAGGAGTCTGACTAAAGGAGAAGTCTGGTTGAAGAAAAAGTTCGGAAGGAGTTCAACTACTAGAGGAGTTTGGCTGAAGGAGAAGTCTGGTTGAAGGAGAAGTTCGAGAGGAGTTCAACTGCTAGAGAGTCTGACTAAAGGAGAAGTCCAAAAAGAGTTCGACCATTGGAGAAGTCCGATTGAAAGAGAAGTCCGAAAGAAGTTCAACTGTTGGAGGAGTCTGAGGTTTAACCATGGAGGCTATTATCGGGTAGGATCCTTCCGAGATCAAGCATCTAGCCAAACTTTGGTAAGAGCGGGTTTATCCCCAACACTAGTCCCCCTACGCTCGAGTTTGAAGTTCAAGGAAAGAGAGTATCGAATGTGACTGTCGAAGTTCCTTTTCATTTCCTATGTTTGCTAGGGCAAGGCATTTCCTATGTTTGCTAGGGCAAGGCATTTCTTGGTGCTTCTACGCCAGCATCGAAGCCTCATAAATTTGAGATGACCTAAAGAGACGCCTTTGGAGCTCCACGCCAAAACTCTATCCAAAGTACGGTGTCATTATGGGCCTATCTACTGCCAGTCTCTGTCATGATACAGGGGGCATGCATTGGCCATAGACCTATCGAAGGAGATTCGCAATCATAATCGTCTAGAATCCTCAGGACTATTTAACCCATTTCCTTCCCTCGAGTCATTACCTCTCCCAAAATCCTCTTCCTCTTCTTCTGATTATCTTCTCTCCATCGCATGAGAGCTCAGGCCTTCCCTTCCACTTTCTTTGATCTTAGGTGTTCTCCCATCTATCTTATGTGGCCTTCGTCATCTTTCTATCTCTTTCAATCAACTTAGGTCAGTTTCGCTATTCTTTCCCAAGTTATTCCTTCATTCTTTGCTTTTCGCTCCTTAGGTCTTTTTGTAGAAGTTTTTTGCACTTCATTTTCTTAGCTTTTCGAGTATTTTTTATGATTTTGCTTTGATCTGGATGTCCACCAAGGAATCCTAGTCGACCTGCTCAAGGAGTTTGGCTCCTCTAGCCTTAGCAAACTTATCTCCTAGGGAGGTCAAGTTTTCTAAGTTGCCCCCTCCTTTCTTTGCACCGATGGTTATTGCCTGCCAACTTCATCCTGACAATCTTTCGTTAGCTAGAATTCAATTCAGTATTCCCTCCAAATACGAGCTCAAACTTTTTGAACCCAATGATAGGGTCTGCTCTCCGCCTTCCGACCAAACCTGCTTGTATTTAAAGGCTCTTCGGGCTGGGCTTAGGTTACCCTTATCCTCTTTCGTGGCCAACCTATTTAGATTTCTCAACATCTTCCTTACTGCTATGATGCCGAACTCCTTTAAATTCATCATAGGATTTCTTTTCTTATGTACCATGGTAGGCATCCGACCTATCATTTCCTTATTTCAGACCTTCTTTACCTTCAAACGCCACCCAACTGCTAAAGATTGGTGGTATGTATCCCCCCAATTTGATAGGAAGGGATTACTTAAGGGCACCCCCTCTTCCATCCATGGCTGGAAGGAGAAATTCTTCTTCATCTCAAACCCATCCTTGAGGTTAGGACTTCCTTCGTGGGGGGAGATAAGAAACTCAGTCCATCGAGCTCTAGAGCTAGAAAGCAAGGATCGGAGTTTGGTCGATATATTAAAGGGTTTTAACATTCCATCAATCTTCGACCTTTTGGACGAGCAGATCTTGTTTAACCTCGACCTCAGTCCCCTAAATCCGACAGGTAGTCTCTCTATTTTTTTTTTTGGTCGGTTGTGGGGTGTTCTTTGTCCAGATCTCGACTTTTCTTTGATCTTTTCTAACTTAGATTTTTATTCTTTACAGAGATGACTCTTGAAGAGCGAGACCATCTGACCAAGGAACTTAAATCCCTTAAGAAGAAAGGTGGCCCCACTGGGGATCTTTCAAAGAAGGCCCACACTGGTGAGTCCAACCATGCCTGCCCTCGAGCCTACTACCACCATACCGAGCCTGATCCCATTCGAAGAGGTCACTCCATCTACTCCCCTCCAGTTGGAGGAAGCCATGAGAAAAAGGAAGAAAAGGGCTGTCGGCAAGAAGGTCGGAAGGAGGGTCGAGAGCTTTGAAAGTGGGGGTCCTGACCAAGAACAAGCTTCACTAGATGATCGAAAGGTCGTCCAATCACTCATAAAGGGGAGTATTCTTTCCCACATTGTGATGAAGATATTGTAGAAGGGCGACATCGAGAGATTCGATGAGTCTTTCACCACCTACCTTGAGGTAGTCTTCTCTCTCATAATCTTGATCTGGGGTCTTTTCTATTTTTGAAGTTAGGGCTCCTTAATTTTAACTTGGTTTTCTATCGTAGCTCGGGCATTATCTCTTCACCCACTCTAAGGCGGTCGATCAAAGGTAGGCCAAAGCCACGAAGGCCCTAGAGGAAGCTCGTGCGAAGGCCAAGAAGGCCCTGGCCAAAGTTGAGAGCATGAGGGTGGCTTCGAAAATCCAATCTATCGAGGTCGAGCACCTTCGAAAAGAGTTGAGGGTGGAGCATGAGGAGACGACGAACCTGAGGACTGCCTTAGCTCAGGAGGAAGAGGAAAAGAGGAAGGCACAAGAAGGGGTCAGCACGGCGGTGGAGTGAGCGATCGAAAGTTTCAAGTCCTCTAGGGACATGCATGACATTAAAATAGCTTTTGCTCAGAAGGCCTTCATTGAGTGGTTCCAGATCTGCCTGGAGAGGGTCGTTGAGAATTTTTTTGAGGTAGATTTGGACCTCTTGATGGAAGCATCCAGTGACAGTGCCGATCCTTCATCCCTCAGGGTCGGAGTTGTTCCGACCAACGTTCCTTCTTCTTCAACCATGGGAGCTATCTTGAAAGCTCCCGAACTCATCGCTGTAGCACCCGAGCCTGCCCATGGACCGGATGTGAATGAAGACGCTCCGACCTCTCCTATGGTTGAGCTGTCCAAGGTCTAGATTTTCGAAGATCGTGTTGCTTTTTTTTCTTTTTTTTGATGCTGATGTATTTAAAAATATTCAAGTAAATGAAAGATAAATCTTTTTCTAGCCTTACACTTTGTATTGTCATTTGCACGGTTCAAAATGCTCTTGATGACCTAGGTCATGACTCCCCACTGATTAGGAGCTTGAAGAAGGAGATTCATCACTTAAAGAAGAAGTTGCGAAAAGTCAAGGATGATCTCCAAGAATCGAGGAAGAATGCTTCAGAGGCGACTATCGAAGTTACCCACCTTAGAAACCTGCATAAGAAGGACTCCACCAGTTTCAGCATTTAGAAGGACAGCTTCAAAAAAGAAATGGCTGAACTAAGAAGAAGTGCCAACAACAAGTCATGAAAGTTAACGGCAAAGATCAGCTCCCTTGAGATTGATCTTACGATGGTGAAGAAAAAAATTCAACTGTTGGAGGGAACATCATCATGGTCTACCAACAAGGCTCGGTATGATTGGGACTAATCCAAGAAGTTCTCCAAACTTCAGAAGTAGCTTCACAATGTCGAAGCCTAGCATAATGAGTATAAGCTAACTTGGTCGAAGAAGGTGACTAGGCTCGAGCATGAGTTTCAAATAGCTAATAGAGAGGTGAGCTATCTCCAGCAACAACTAGCTGATGGTCGGTGGGCTATCTCTAGTGGAGAGTCGGAGAAGATTGCATCCTTGAAGAAGACCGTTGGTGAGCTTTCAGAGGCTATCAAGGTGGAGAAAGCTGAAGTTTAGAAATTGAAGCTCCAACTGATCTATGAGCATCAAGCCGTCTAGAATGCGAAGGCCAAGGCTGAGGTCCTAAGGAGGCGATGGTGGGATCTCGAGGGCCAGTTTAGGCATATCAATAGAGTGTACATAGATAATTTGTATAAAAAGAAAGAACTTGAGGAGGAAATCATTAGATTGAAACAGACCTTGGTGATGGCCAGCGTCGGCGATCCAAAGCTTGAGGAGTCTAGTCCGTCTTAAGGCTTTGCCTTCTTTTATATATATATTTTTTTTTTTTGTAGTCGGCCTTGCCGATCCCTGTCGCGTTGGCTTTCTTGTAATATATAGTCAGTTTGGCCGACCTTCATCCTACTTATAATAAATTTAAACTTGTAATAAAATAATACCTTATCTATCGTTGCCTCATGTGAATGCAATGCTCACCTCGACCCTTCCCTCTTTTTTTTTGTAATCGATCTTGTCGATCCCTGCCGCATTGGCTTCCTTATAATATGTAGTCGGTTTGGCCGATCTTCATCTTGATTGTAATAAATTTAAACTTGAAATAAAATAATATCTTGTCCATCGTTGCCTCATGTGGATGCAATGCTCGCCTTCAATCCTTCTCTCTCTTTTTTTTTACTCTTGTTAGGATGAGATTCTCCTCCTGTTCCTAATGAGGTTGTAGGGGCATATTAGGATCGATGTCAGGGCCTCTCCCCTCTTCTTGTCTAAAATGAACGAGGTCTTCGACTTTGCTCATCTAAGGATGAGGTTCTCCTCCTATTTCTAATGGATTGTAGGAGCACATTAGGACTGTTGTTAGGGCCTCTCCCCTCATCTCGTCTAAAATGAATGAGGCCTTTGACTTTGCTCACGTTAGGACGAGATTCTCCTCCTATTCCTAACAAAACTGTAGGGACATATTAGGACCGTTGTTAGGACCTCTCTCCTCATCTCGTCTAAAATAAATGAGGCCTTCGACTTTGCTCATGTTAGGATGAGGTTCTCCTCTTATTTCTAACAGACTATAGGGGCACATTAGGGCCGTTGTCAGGACCTCTCCCCTCATCTCATCTAAAATGAATGAGGCATTTGACTTTGCTCATGTTAGGATGAGGTTCTCCTCCTATTTCTAACAAATTGTAAGGGCACATTAGGATCGTTGTCAGGATCTCTTCCCTTATCTCATCTAAAATGAACGAGACCTTCGACTTTGCTCATGTTAGGATGAGGTTCTCCTCCTATTCCTAACATGGCCGTATTTATCATGAGATTAAGTTCGAAGGGTAGTCCCCCTTTATTACCGATATATAACAAAAATTAGGGTGTTGAAGTAGGAGGATTTTATTGTAATCAAATCATCGGTAATACATTTGTAGATTTTTCAAATTTCATGATCGAGGTAGGTCTGCCCCTCTGAGTTCCTTTAAGTAGTATGTTTTGGGTCGGATGACTTCTGTGACCTCGTAGGATCCTTTTCAATTTAGGGCAAGCTTCTCCTAGCTCTGAGGCAGAGAGATGGCGGCTCATCGAAGCATTAAGTCCCCCACTCTGAATATTTTACCTCTAATTCTAGAGTTATAGTATCGACCCACCCTTCGTCTATAAACCGCCATCCAAACTTAGGCTTTCTCTCTTTTTTCTTCTAGTAGGTCAAGGTTGGCTCTGAGGTCTTGGAGGTTATGCTGCTCGTTGAAAGCCACTACCCGCACCGATGGAAGCTTAAGTTCAATTGGGATGATTGCTTCTATTCCAAAAGCTAAGACGAATGGTATTTCTCCAGTCGACAGTCTTTGGGTAGTGTGGTATGCCCTACAGAACATGATGAAGTTCGTCCATCTAGGCCCCTGTTGCTCTTTCGAGTCTTGTCTTAATGCCTTGCAATAGGATCTGGTTGGTCACTTTAGCTTTTTCATTTGCTTGCGGGTGAGCTACCGACGTAAAGTGGTGGAAGATATTCAGACCTTCGTAGAACTCGACGAACCTCACCCCGGTGAATTATCGACCATTGTCTATTATGATAATTCAGGACAGTCCAAATCTACAGACGATCGACTTTTAGACGAAGTCATGCACCTTGGCTTCGGTAATCTTTGCCAGTGGTTTGGCCTCGACCCATTTAGTGAAATAGTCAATGACGACTAGGAGAAACTTTCGTTGCCCAGATGCCATTAGGAAGGGTCAAAGAATATACATTCCCCACTGTGCAAACGACCAAGGAGCACTCAATGGGACAAGCTTGATGGCTAGTTGCCTTTAGACATTCATGTTCCTTTGGCAGCGGTTACATCTCCTGATGTAATCAACACAATCACCATGCATAGTCAGCCAGTAATATCCTTGTCAAAGCAGCTTATGAGATAAAGATCTGGTACCTAGATGGCTCCCATAAATTCCCTCGTGCACTTCTCATAGTATAAAATTGGCCTCAGAAGGTCAGAGGCACCTCAATAATGGCAGAGAATATGATCTTTTATACAGCTTATTCTCATAAAGAACATACTAGGAGGCTTGGTTTCTTAACTTTCGAGCCTCATTCGAGTCATGAGGAAGAACCCCATCCTTAAGATAAGGGGTCAGTGGGTCAATCCAGTAGGGCTCCTGGCCAACCTGCATGATGGGCTATGGTTCCTCTATGCATGGGCACTTCAATGTCTCATAATAAACTTCTTTCGAAAGGTCGTTAGGAGCTAGGGTGGCTAGCTTAGAAAGAAGGTCAGCCCTAGCATTTTTCGCTCTCGGGATTTAACGAATGCTGAAGCTGCCGAAGGCTGGGATCCATCTCTTCACCTTCTCAAGATATTTTACCATGCTCTCTTTCCAGGCTTCATAACTATTGCTGACCTACCCCACGACCAGTTGGGAGTCACTGCAAATCTGAAGCCGATCAGCTCCTGATTCTTTGGCTATCCTAAGCCCGATTATTAGGGCCTCATATTCTGCCCCATTGTTTATCATCGAAAATTCAAAACGTAGTGCGTACTCCATGATGTTCCCTTTTGGATTGATTAGGATCAGCCCAGCACCTACTCCGAAAGCATTGGAGGAGCCATCGACATACAGGGCCCAAAAATCTTTAGAAAGGTCCGTTCTTTCTTTAGAGGAGCTCGGGTGCAACCATGGAATATTGATTTCATTTTGAAGCTCGACATCATCTGAGATGGTACATTCAACTATGAAATCGGCCAGTGCCTGAGCCTTGATTGTTGGCCAAGATCGATAGTTAATATCGAACTTTGCCAATTCAACAACGCATTTTACAATTCTTCCAGAAGCATCCATTTGATGAAGGATTGCTCTGATCGGCTGATCAGTGAGGAGCATTATAGCATGTCCCTAAAAGTAAGGCCAAAGTCTTCTTACTGCAATCAGAAGAGCATAAGTCAATTTTTTCAACTTTGTATATCAGGTCTCAGCATCCCTTAGGATCCGACTTATGTAGTAGACTGGTAGCTGCACTTTCGCCTCTTCTTTGATCAGGACTATCGCTAGCACCGCAGGAGAGATCGTGAGGTAGAGAAATAGCTCCTCTCCAGATTTGGGTTTGGCTAGTAGGGGGCAAGCCGAGGTAGTTCTTGAGCTTTTTGAATGCCTTTTGGCATTCCTGAGTTCAGTGAAAATCTTTCAATTTTTTGAGGATTTGGAAGAAGGGCATGCAATATTTGGCTAACCTCGAGATAAAATGATTCAAAGATGCCACCTTTTGGGTCAAGCGCTGAACTTCTTTGATGGACTTCGGAGCGATCATCTTCTGGATAGCTTGAATCTTCTCCAAGTTGGCTTCAATCTCTCATCTCGAGACCATGAACCCCAAAAATTTTTATGAGGCTACTCCAAAGGCACACTTGGTTGGATTCAGCTTCAGCTTGTATTTTCTAAGTGCATCAAAAGTCTCTTTAGGGTCGGCAACATGATTGATAGACATTCGACTTTTGACCAGCATGTCATCGATGTAAACCTCTATATTACGGCTGATCTAATCCTTGAAGATTTTATTGACCAAGCGCTGATAAGTCGTACCTACATTTTTAAGCCCGAAGGGCATGACCCTGTAACAGTAAAGACCATGGTTAGTAATAAAAGCAGTCTTCTCCTCATCCTCCGGTGCCATTCAAATTTGGTTGTAGCCAGAGAAGGCATCCATGAAGGTGAGGAGCTCATAGCCTGAAGTTGCATCCATCAGTTGGTCGATTCTGGGCAAAGGATAGCTATCTTTTGGATAGGCCTTATTCAGCTTCTTAAAGTCGATGCACATTCTCCACTTGCCGTTGGCCTTCTTGACCAGGATCATGTTAGAGACCTAAGTTGGATAGCTGACTTCTCAAATAAATCCGACGTTGAGAAGCTTGTCGACTTCTTCTGCTATTGCCTTCTATCTTTCTAGTGCATGGCCCTGAACTCTTTCCTTCACTGGTCGATGCTTGGGATCAACGGTCGGTCGATGTTCCATTACCTTAGTATCAATCCCAGGCATATCCACTGAAACCCAGGTGAAGACGTCAGCATTCCTCCATAAAAAGGTGATAAGCTGCTCCCAAACTTCATCTTCCAGATTAGAGTCAATTTACATCATATGCTCCGTGTTTTCGTCATTCAGTGGGACGGTCATAAGATATTCTATTGGCTCACCCCATTCTTCGGTAAGGTCATCACGGACATCAAGCCCATCAACTAGACAGGGGTCAAGTTGAGTGCCATTTTGTAAGACGATGGAGTAGCAGTGTCGGGCTAATGCTTGATCGCCTCTGATTTCACCTATTCTGTTGTTTGTTGGAAATTTTATCTTCAGATAATAAGTCATCACCATGCCTCGTAGTGCATTCAGACCAGGTTGGCTGAGGATTGTATTATAAGTGGAGGGAGCTTTCACCACCAAAAAGTTGACCCATGCCTTGGCCTGCTTTGGATATTGCCCTACAGTCATGGCTAGAGTTATCATTCCCTCCACTGGCACAATGTCTCCTATGAAGCCGACCAATGGAGAGCTTATGGGTCACAGATAATTATCGAGTATACACATTTTAAAGAAAGCATCATAATACAGAATGTTAGTGGAACTTTCATTATCTACCAAAATGTGGGGTACATTATAATCAGCAATGTTTAAAGAGATTACAACCACGTCGTTGTGTGAGAACTGGACTCTTCGGGCATCCTTATTGGTGAAAGTGATGGGCTCCTCAGTCCTTCGCTTATTCTCAAGCTCTATCGATCCGCTAGCCTCCGCATGCCAAAGTCCCCTAGAGATGGCATTAATGATGCCGATCGGGGGCCGATCTTCTCGCTGCTCCTCGCCCCTCGATGGTTCTGATAGTGGGGATGCTCTCGGTCGATCCTCTCGTCCTTCCGACCGACGTCGTAGGAACCGTCCAAGCCTATCATGCCTGATGAGCTCCTCGATCTCATCTTGGAGCTGGATTTACTCTTCTATATCATGATCGTGATCGTGATAGTAGAGGCAGAACTTACTAGGATCGTGCTTGTCAGGGTGAGTGTGCCTCTTTTTCGATCTTGATAGTTGCTCCTTGATCTCCATCAATACTTGAGTTTTTGGAGCATTGAGAGGAGCATAGTTGTGAAATCTTCTGAAGGGAGCGCTCCATCATGCCCTTCTATCCGAGCTTCTTCGCCTTTAGGCCTGGGTAGGAGTTCGGGCTTGCTTATGCTCCGGAGGAGTTTGGGAGCATGGTCGAGCTCTACTCAGTTTCTCTCCAATCGTGGGCACATTCAGTTCGCCCGCCTGCCACTTCTGGGTGGCTTCATTATCCCTAGCCTTAAAGGCCTCTTTAGCTTGGGCATAACCTTCAGCCCGAGCCAACATATCAGCAAAGTTTCTGGGGTACTTCTTCTCCAAGAAGAATAGCAAATTATTCTTCTAAAGACCGTCCTTGAGTGCGGCCATTGCAACAGACTGGTCCAGGTTTTGGACCTCCAATGCAGCAGCATTAAATCGGATGACATAAGCTCGAATAGATTCTCCCTCCTTCTGCTTGATATTCATCAGAAAATTTGAACCTCGATAGGGATGTTGGCTACTAATAAAATGAGCTGCAAACTGATGGCTTATTTGATCGAAGGAAAAGATGGTATCCAATTTAAGAGTCGAGTACCAGTTCCTGGCAGCTCTCTTGAGGGTGGATGGGAAAGTCCGATATAAAATGGTGTCTGGCGCACCATAGAGCAGCATCATTATCCGAAAGACCTTTAGGTGGTCGATCGGATTGGTGGTCCCATCGTAACTCTTAAACTGAGGGAGCTTGAAGTTCGATAGGATCGGTTCCTACATAATCTTCTGAGAAAAAGAAGGATCAATGCAAATATCATTACCATAGGAGGAGGGAGCATGACGGAATTTTTTGATTCATCGACTCATTTCTTGGAGCCTTTGATCCAAGAGATCTTCATGATCGTTGATCTCTAGGGTTTTCTAGTGGAACGAAGGCAAGGCTCCCCCCGAGATAGAGTCATGCTTCGAGCAAGGGCTCTCCACCCTCTGCTTCTCTTTTTCGGGGGTTGTCGGCCAACTGACCCAAGTCGGCCACCCCTAGATCGGGTTCTCTGGCTTCTAAGGAAACTACTCCGATCAAGATGGCACCGAAGATGGCTGTTGCTACCGCATGGCCTGCACTACTTCAATGAGGCTACGGACCTGCTGCACCAGCAGGTCGAACTGTACCATGTCCACCATCACAGGTGGGGGGGCTTGAGACACAGGAGATGAAATAGGGGTGAAAAGATCTGGATGAGATCTGGCCATGGAGGCGGTTGACCATCGAATTGAAGCCTTTCTAGGGGGCATCCTCGAGAGGTCGAGAGGAAAAGTAGGACTCTAGCTGGGATGAAGAGGGATCTCTACCGCATATTCCTTCAAGAACAAGGGAACCTCAATAACTTGAGGACCTTTGTCTAGCGCCAATCCTATTGGCGTAAAATCTGGCCGTCGTCGAAATCGAAGCTAGATTTTGAGAGAATGGGATCACCATTGGGACTTGCAAAATAAGTCTTGTCTGAAGTCTGGGGTGGTGGCTCCGGCAAGACCCTTCAATGATCAAGTCAGCTCTTTCGGCCAATAGAAATGGAATACGTAGAGAGATTCTAACAGAGTTTTAAGGAAGAGAAGGAGAGCTTCTGATCGAAAGCATATCTAGAGGGTCTCTTATATAGATGGAGTCTGTAACAAACTGATAGGAACAACCATAATCATCCGATAGTAGGCCGTTCAGGGCCACGTGGAGTTTATTATGGGGGATAGTGTCTGTTGTCATGATGTGCGAGCCCATCGGGATCTAACGATCGAAGCTCGAATGGGAGAGATTAACGGTTCTTTTGGCTATATCGAGGATGAGTGCTGAGGTCCTCTAGGGCTGCTGGATGGAGTTCGGAGGGAGTTTAGCTATTTGGAGGAGTCCATCTAAAAAAAATCTGGGAGGAGTTCAACTGCTGGAGGAGTCCAGCTGAAGGAGAAGCTCGGAAGAAGTTTGACCGTTGGAGGAGTCCGACTGAAGGAGAAGTCTGGTTGAAGGAGAAGTTTGGAAAGAGTTCAACTACTGAAGGAGTCTGATTGAAGAAAAATCCCGGAAGGAGTTCAACTATTGGAGGAGTTTAGCTGAAGTAGAAGTCTAGAAGGAGTTCGACCGTTGGAGGAGTCTGACTAAAGAAGAAGTTTGGTTGAAAGAAAAGTTTGGGAGTTCAACTACTCGAGGAGTCCAGCTAAAGAAGAAGTTTGGTTGAAGAAGAAGTTTGAAAGGAGTTCAACTACTGAAGGAGTCTGGCTAAAGGAGAAGTTGGGAAGGAGTTCGACCGGTGGAGGAGTCTGGTTGAAGGAGAAGCTTGAAAGAAGTTCAACTATTGGAGAAGTCCGAGGTTTAACTATGGAGGCTGCTGCCGAGCGAGATCCTTCCGAGATCAAGCATCTAGCCAAACTTCAATAGGAGCGGGTTTATCCCCAATACTTCTCATTTACATCCTTGACGTAGATACAGCAATCATGTTCACATCTACTAAAATTCAGGCTCAAAATAAAACTATCAAATCTTCGATACCATTGACGAGGGGACTGTTTCAAGCCGTACAAAGATTTTTTGAGTAAACACACCTTTTCTTCCTATCCAATCTTCATGAAACTATCTGACTGCTTCATGTAGATCCTTTCCTCCAATGTGCCAAAAAGGAAGGCCATCTTTACATCCATCTATTCCAACTTCATGTTCTACTTTGCCACTAGTGACAGCAAAATCCGAATAGATGTTTGATGCACCACAGGAGAGAAAATTTCTGTGTAGCCAATCCCTTTTCTTTGTGAGTATCTCTTTGCTACCAGTCTTGCTTTGAATCTGACTCCACCTTATTTTGAAGATGCCTCTTTCTTTGTGAACACCCACTTTGAGTCAATAGATCGAGCATGTTCTAGAAGATCCACAAACTGTCATGTCTGATTCTTTTCAAATGATTCCATCTCCTCCATCATGGCCTAGATCCATCAATTATGATCCTCACTCTCCAAAGCCTCGGCATAATTTTTTGGATCTCCATTATCAGTGATGAGTGCATAGGAGGTAACCTCATCAATGCCATATCTAACTGATCTCCTGATAGTATGCTGGAGTTTGTGCAAGGCCACTCCCACTGGCACATCTTTGCCTGATGTCTGTGGCTAATCCTGTACATCCATCTAAACTGCTGGCACTTCATGCTGGTCTTCCATCTGAGTATCTTTTCTCCTACCCAGCTCTACCTCAATAGGAACACTCCTATACATGGATTCGGATTACATGTCATCTATCTCAGACTGACCACTATTGTTCATCTTTGTCTCCCAGTTCCATCTATCTCAGACCTCCTCAAGATGCTCTTCTCATCAAAGATAACGTCCATACTGATCACTGACTTCTATGCCTAAGCATCCCATAGCAGGTACCCCTTGACTCCTTGTGGATGCCCTATGAATGTCATCTTTTGAGATTTTGAATCTAATTTGCTCCTCTCGGTTGCCTCCATATGTGCATAGATCGAGCAACCGAAGATCTTTAGGTAGCCAAGCTCCACCTTCTTTCCACTCCAGACCTCCTCTAGAATGCATCCATTCAGCTTATGATGCGGGGACCTATTCATAAGAAAATAAGAAAAGTTAAGGCATCACCCCAAAAAGATTTTGGAAGTGATGTCTGCAGCCTCAAACTCCATACCTTCTCGATCAATATTCGGTTCATTCTCTCTGCGACATCATTCTACTGGGGAGTCATCTTCACCGTGTAATGGCATTTGATGCCATTTTCCTCACAGTACCTTCTAAACTCCAGGCTAGTATACTTTCCTCCATTGTCCAACCTCAGACACTTTACCTTTCTCTCTAACTCCTTCACTACCTTAGCTCTCCAGGCTCTGAACTGGGAAAATACCTCTGATTTTTCTCTAATCAGATAAACCCACACCTTCCTTGAGAAATCATTAATGAAAGTGATAAAATACTTTGCTCCACCTCTAGTTGATATAGGAGCTAGTCCCCATATATTCGAGTGTACTAAATCCTGCACTCCTTCACTATGCTTGGTACTTCTGGCAAACTTTACCCTATGTTGTTTGCCAAAGATACACAGCTTGTTGGGAATATGCGCTCTTCCCATATGGATTGACGTGGCCGTCGGTGATTAACCAAGCAATAAGAAAGTACTTTTTAGAGATCTCTGCAGAAACACGATCAAATAAATCAAGGAATAGAGAAGAAGAGAAAAAAAGATTTTCGGAAGAAAAGAGCTTTTATTCAGAATATTTCAGCACTTACAACCTTGACCTATTTTCAGTATATATACTTTACAAAGGGTCAAGTCCAAGCTCATAGAAAAACTTTCCAAATCCAAACAACCCACGTACATAAAATAATAACCCATGAAAACTGAGCCGGCCTAGTTTCAGACTGAGCCGGCTAACCTGCAACTGGGTCGACTCAGTCTAGACTGAGCTGATCCAATTATGTATTATGCCAATAGCCTAAAAATGCTGCTCTCTATCTAGATTTTTTTCTGAGACCTAGCCGACCCAGTCTAGGACTGAGCTGACCCAGTTTTCAATTGAGCCAGCTCAGTTTTAGAGTGAGCCGGCCTAGTTTCTAAATTTTACTATTGAGATTGATTCTTCTTTCGACTCGCTCCCATCTTCCCATGACCTATCTTCTCGTGTTTTCAAGACTTGGAAGTGCCACTTTTAAGCTCACATTCTTCACCTTGGTACTTCCAAGTTCGTGTGAACTCATCTCTTCTCAACAGACCCATCCGTGCCACACATCTCTGAAAGCTATCTCTAGGGAGTACCTTCGTGAGTGCATTAGACTGATTTTTCTTAGTATGGACCTTCATCAGTTCCACTTCACCTTCCTCCACCAGCTTTTTGATCTTATGGTACCTCATGTCTATATACTTTGTGTGTGCATGATAGACTGGGTTCTGTGCCAACAACAGAGCACTCTGACTATCACTAAATAGTGTAACCTTGCTCTGCTCCACCCCCAACTCATCAATCAGCCTCCTAAGCCAAAAGACTTCCTTTGCAGCCTCCATTATCCTAATGTACTCAGCCTCTATGGTAGACAAGGCCATGATTGGCTGAAGGATTGATCTCTAAGACACCGGTCCACCATATACGTAGAAAAGGTATCCAGTAGTAGACCTCTTTATATCAAGATCACCAGCATAATTTGCATCAACAAACCCTTCCAGAGGACCTGAACCTTCACACATCTTCATAGATTATTCTCCAAATCCTTTCAGCAACCAACCAAACACCAAACCATAATTCTTTATTCCATGCAGATATCTCAATATCCATTTTAATGTTTTCCAATGTTCCTTTCCAAGGTTAGCCATGTATCTACTAACCATACTCACAGCATGTGCTATATCTGATCTACAGCACATAATAGTGTACATCACACTGCCTACAACATTTGCATAAGAAACTCTTTTCATGTACTCTCTCTTCTCTTCTGATTGGGGGCACTGTAACTTGGAGAGAGACATATGGCTCGACAATAATGTCTCTGCAGGTTTGGCCTTCTCCATTTCAAACCTCTCTAGAACATTCTGGACATACTTTTCTTATGACAAATGGAGCACTCCTTTGCACCTATCTCTGCAAATCTCTATTCCAAGGATTTTCTCAGTTGGATCCAAATCTTTCATCTCAAATTTAGATGATAATGTCCTTTTCAACCTTTTTACAGCATCCATACTTCTACTGGCTATGAGCATATCATCTACATACAATAACAGGTACAGAGCATCCTCCTCATCTACATCCTTGACGTTGAAACAACAATCATGTTCACATCTGCTGAAACTCAGACTCAAGACAAAGCTATCAAACCTTCAATACCACTAACGAGAGGATTGTTTCAAGCCATACAAAGACTTCCTAAGTAAACACACTTTTTCTTCCTATCCCATCTCTATGAAACCATCTAGCTGCTTCATATAGATTCTTTCCTCCACAGTCTCATGAAGGAAGGCCGTCTTCACATCCATCTGTTTCAATTCCATGTTATGTTGTGCCACCAGTGATAGCAAAACTCGAATAGATGTATGATGCACTATAGAAGAAAAATTTTTTGTGTAGTCAATCTCTTCCCTTTGTGAGTATCCCTTTGCTAGCAGCCTTGCTTTGAATCTGACTCCACCTTGTTCTGAAGGTGCTTCTTTCTTTCTGAACACCCACTTTGAGCCAATAGATCGAGCACACTCTGGAAGATCCACCAGCTACCATATCTGATTTTTCTCAAGTGATTCCATCTCCTCCATCATGGTCTGCATCCATGAATCATGGTCCTCACTCTCCATGGCCTCTGCATAATTCTTTAGATCTTCATTAGCAGTGATAAGTGCATAGAAGATAACCTCATCAATGCCATATCTGACCGATCTTCTAATAGTACGCTAGGGCTTGTGCAAAGCCACTTCCACTGGCACATCTCTGTCTGATGTCTGTGGCTGCTCCTACACATCTATCTGAACTGTCGGCCCTTCATGCTGATTTTTAATCTGAGATAATACTTTTCTGTCCAGCTCCACCTCAACAGGAACACTTCTATAAGTGGATGTAACCTGCATGCCATCATTCTCTGACTGGCCACCACCGTTCACCTTTGTTTCCTCAATTTTATCTCTCCTAGACCTCATCAAGATGCTCTTCTCATCAAAGATAACGTCCCTACTGATCACTGACTTCTGTGCCTGAGCGTCCCATAATAGGTGCCCTTTGACTCTTTGTGGATATCCTATGAATATCATCTTTTAAGATTTTGGGTCCAATTTGCTCCTCTCGATTGCCTCCACATGTGCATAGGTCGAGCAACCGAAGATCTTCAAGTAGCCAAGCTCCACCTTCTTCCCACTCCAGACCTCCTCTGGAATGCATCCATTCATCTTATGATGCATGGACCTATTCATAAGAAAATAAGAATAGTTAAGGCATCACCCCAAAAAGATTTTGGAAGTGATGTCTGCAGCCTCAAACTCTATGCCTTCTTAGTCAATATCTGGTTCATTCTCTCTGCGACATTATTCTGCTAGAGAGTCATCTTCATCGTGTAATGGCATTTGATGCCATTTTTCTCATAGTACCTCCTGAACTTCAGGCTAGTATACTTTCCTCCATTGTCCAACCTCAGACATTTTACCTATCTTCCTGACTCCTTCTCTACTTTAGCTCTCCAGGCTCTGAACTGGACAAACATCTCTAATTTTTTTCTAATCAGATAAATCCACACCTTTCTTAAAAAATTATTAATGAAAGTAATAAAATATTTTTCCCCACCTCCAGCTAATACAGGAGCTGGTCCCCATACATTTGAGTGCACTAAATCCAGCACTCCCTTGCTGCGCTAGGTACTTTTGGCAAACTTCATCCTATGCTGTTTGCCAAAGATACATGGCTCACAAAGATCTGTGCCCTCCTTCTTCAAGGCTGGGATCATATCTCTTTTGCTTAGTTCTATGAGCCCATGGTCACTTATATGATCCATCCAATAGTGCCACAATCGATATAAAATCTGCTCCTCTTGTGCTGCTGCTAGCACTTTTGCACTATCATTTACCACTGAGCCTTTCATTCTATAAAGATTGTTGCTCAGTCTTCTACCTCTCATCACCACCAAAGCTTCCTTGGAAATTTTCAGACATCCACTCCCAGTCTAGCTACTAAAAGCATAACCCTACTCCTCCAAGTAGCCCAAAGAAATCAAATTCTTTTTCAACTCTGGTACATGCTTGATATTTGATAATGTATGAATGATTCCATCATACATCCTCACCCTGATAGAGCCAATTCCAGCTACTTTGCACGAGTGATCATCTCCAAGTCTGACACTTTCATCATCGATCTTCTGATAGGTAACAAACCACTTTCAAAGAGAAGTATAGTGGTGCGAGCATGCTGAATCTAATATCCACATAGTATCGCACTCTATGGATCCATCTGATACAACTAGTAGGTCTTCTCCACTGCTCACAAAAGCTGTATCATCTTCCTTGCTGGTCTTTTCTTTTTCTGATCTCAAAAGAAGACAATCTCTCTTTAGGTGTCCAGACTGATGATATTTATAATATTTCAATATCATCTTTCTCTAATCGTGAGACTTTGATCTGCCCTTGAATTTTCCTCCTGTCTTCTCCTTTGATCTTTTCTATCTTTCATTCACAGCCAAAATCTCAGACTTAGGGTCTCCCTTGTAGATCTTCTCCATTTGCTCATTTAATCTGAGCACACCAACAACCTCTTCATAGTTTAGGGTCTTCTTCCCATAAACTAAAATTGTTTTGAGACCATCATACGCACCTGGGAGAGAATATAATAGCATTAATGTTCGATCCTCCTCATTGATCTTCACATCCAAACTCATCACCTGAGAACACATCTGATTGAACCTTTGAATATGTGCAATAAGATCTCCACCTTCGAACATCCACAGACTATATAGCTATTTCTTCAACCATAGCTTATTCATCATGTTCTTCCCCATGTATGTGTTCTCCAGTCTCTTCCAAAACTCCTTTGCCATAGTCTCTATGCAAACCTCGGGCAAAATCTGATCGATCAAGTATATCCGAATTGTGCTAAAAGTAATTTTCTTCAACTCTTTCCAATCCTCAGCACTGATCTTTCTTGGCCTTTCTTTTGTCAAGACCTTGTAGATCCTCTACTGAGCCAACAAGTTCTTTACTCTTTGCTGCCATAGGATAAAGATTTCTTTGCCATTGAACTTCTCAAAATCCACCTTGAATCCACTTGATCCCATGACTTCAAACAAGTCAAGAATAGATTCCTAACATCCTTCATGATCGCACACCAATAAAACTATCCTTCACAGAGGATCTAACTAGCCCTAGATCCTCTTTCCAAACTTCTGTATCACCGTTCCTCTATGTAAACAATCTCCACCTTAATCTAGAGATAATCATGAAGCAAACTAAAAGTTTTAGAATAAAACCTGGTGCAACAGATCTTAGATGTAGTAAACTCTAGGTGTCTTCCTTCCTTCCATGCTACACCACTCTGATACCAAATGTTGGGAATATGTGCTCTTCTCACATGGATCGGCATGGCCATCGATGATTAGCCAAGCAATAAGAAAGTACTTCTTAGAGATATCTATAAAAGTATGATCAAATAAATTAAAAAATAGAGAAGAAGAGAAGAAGAGATTTTTGAAAAAAAAGAGCTTTTATTCAGTATATTTCAGCACTCTTACACCCTTGACCTATTTTCAGTATATATACTTTACAAAGGATCAAGCCCAAGCTCATAGAAAAACTCTCCAAATCTAAATAATCCACGTACATAAAATAATAACCCATAAAAATTGAGTCGACCCAATTTTAGACTGAGTCGGCTAACCTACGACTGGATCAGCTCAGTTCTAGACTGAGCTGACCCAGTTGTGTATCGTGCCAACAGTCCGAAAATGCTATGAACTGAGCCAACCTAGTTGTGTACCATGTCAATAGTCCAAAAATACTACTTTCTATCTGAATTTTTCTTTGAGACCTAGTCAACCTAGTCCTGGACTGAGCCGACCCAGTTTCCAACTAAGCCAACTTAGTCTCAGAGTGAGCCGACCTAATTTTTTAACTTTACTATTGAGATTGATTCTTCTTCCGACTTGCTTCCATCTTTTCATGATCTATCTTCTCATATTTTCAAGACTTGGGAGTGCCACTTCTAAGCTCACACAGCTCACATAAATCTATGTCCTTTTTCATGGCTGGGATCATACCTCTTCTGCTAAGTTCAATGAGCCCACGATCACTCATATGATCTATCTGGTAGTGCCATAGTCGATATAAAATCTGCTCCTCCTGTGTCACTGCTAGCACCTCTGTATTATCATTCACCACTGAGCCTTCTATTCTATAAAGATTGTTGCTTGGTCTTCTACCTCTCATCACCACCAAAGCTTTCTTAAAAATTTTCAGACATCCACTCCCAGCTTGGCTACTAAAAGCATAACCCTACTCCTTCGAGTAGCCCAAAGAAATCAAATTCTTTTTCAACTTTGGTACATACCTGATATTTGATAATGTATGAATAATTCTATCGTACATCCTCACCGTGATAGAGCCAACTCCAGCTACTTTGCATGGGTGATCATCTCCAAAGCTGACACTTCCACCATCGGCCTTCTGATAGGTAGCAAACCACTTTCGATGGAAAGTATAGTGATGCGAGCATGCTAAATCCAATATTCATATAGTATCACACTCTGTGGATCCATCTAATATAACTAACAGGTCTTCTCCACTACTCACAGAAGCTGTATCATCTTCCTTACTGGCCTTCTCTTTTTCTAATCTCAAAAGGGAACAATCTCTCCTTAGGTGTCCAGGCTAATGACATTTATGATATTTCAATGTCTTCCTCTGATCTCAAGACTTTGACCTATCCTTGAATTTTTCTCTTACCTTCTTTTTTTATCTTTCTTGTTCTTCATTCATAGACAAGATCCCAGACTTAGGATCTTCCTTGCAGATCTTCTCCCTTTGCTTATTTGATCTGAGCACACCAACAACCTCTTCATAATTTAGGGTCTTCTTTTCATAAACTAAAGTTGTTATGAGATCATCATACAAATCTGGGAGAGAACATAATAGCAGCAATGTCCTATCCTCCTCATCGATCTTCATATCCAAACTCATCACCTCAAAACATACCTGATTGAACCTTAGGATATGTGCAACAAGATCTCCACCTTCGGACATCCTTAGACTATACAAATGTTTCTTCAACCATAGCTTGTTCGTCATGTTCTTTTCCATATATGTATTCTCCAGTTTCATCTAGAGCCCCTTTGCCGTAGTCTCTGTGCAGATCTCGGGCAAAATTCGATTAGCTAAGTACATCCGAATTATGCTAAAAGTAATTTTCTCTAACTCTTTTCAATCCTCAGTACTTATCTTTTCCATCCTTTCTCTTGTCAAGACCTTGTAGATCCTCTGTTGAGCCAACAAGTCCTTTACCCTTTGCTACCATAGGGTAAAGTTCTTCTTGCCATCGAACTTCTCGAAATCCACCTTGAATCCACTCAATCCCATGGCCTCAAACAAGTCAAGAATAGATCCCTAACATCCTTCTTCGATCACACACCAGTAACACTACCCTTCAAAGAAGATCTAAATGTCCTAGATCCTCTTTTCAACCATCTGTATCACCGTCCCTCCATGTAACCAATCTCCACCTTGATCTAGAGACAAACAACAAAGAAATAAGAAGATTTTGGATAAAACCTAGTGCAACAGATCTTGAATGTAGTAACCCTAGGTGTTTTTCTTTCTTTCATGCAACACCACTCTGATACCAATTGTTGGGATAAACTATCATCTCTCAGACCGGCGTGACCGCTGATGATTAGCCAAGCAATAAGGAACAATCTCCTAGGATCAATATGGAAGCAAAATAATGGATTCAGAAGAAAAGAGAGAAAGAGAGCATAAGAGTTTTTCGGAAGAAAAGTGCTTTATTGCATGAATTCAGCATCATATATAACCTTGACCTATTTCCAGCATTTATACTTAACAAAAGGATCAAACCCCAAGATCATAGAAAAATTTTTCAAAATCCAAACATCTCACATACATAAAATAAACCCACAAAAATTGAGCCAATCTAGTTTCAGACTGAGCCGACTAACCTACGACTAGATCAGCTCAGTCTAAGATTGAGCCGACTCAGTTGTGTACCATGCCAACAGTCCAAAAAAATTATTTTCTATCCAAATTTTTCTCTAAGATATAGCCAACCCAGTCCTGGACTGAGCCAGCCCAGTTTTCAACTTAGCCAGCTCGGTCTCGGAGTGAGCCAGTCTAGTTTCTGAACTTTACTACCCAAGCTAATTTCTCTTTCGACTTGCTCCCATCTATTCATGGCCTGTCTTCTCATTTTTCCAAGACTTGGGAGCGTCACTTTTGAGCTCACAAAAGTTAAACCCTTAGAGTAGCATTCAAAAGAGGAAGAAGGCAAAGAAGGTCTTCATGGATGGTACATGTTTTCAGTACCATAAGCAAGGATATTGGAAATGGAATTGCAAAAGCTTTCTTGCAAATAAGAAGCATGATGCAAGTATAGCATCAAAAGATTTGTATATGATACAAGCTAACTTTTCATTGAGTACTTCAGCTTTTGATTCTTGGGTATTGCATATTGCTTGTGGTTCTCACATATGCAAATCATTGTAGGGACTATAGAGAATTAAGAGCTTGAAGAAAGATGACTCTGAGCTTTGTGGTGCAAGTGGAGAGTCCATTCAGGTGCAAGCTATTGGAACCTATTTGTTGTTATTGTCTTTGGACAAGATACTGGAATTAGAAGATTATTATTATATGCTTAATTTTATTAGAAATATTATTTATGTACCATTATTATTACAATATAGATATGAAATAAAGGCAAAGAGCAATAGTTGCTCTATTTTTCATTCAAATGAGTTCTTTGAAAATGCATGTGGATAATGGTCTCTTTATTCTTTTGCTCAATGATAATATCTTTCTTGTTGATCAAAATAAGAAAAGAAAGTGAGAAGATGTGAATGTCACATATCTCTGGTACTGCCGTCTTGGTCATATTAGTGAGTCAAGGCTAAACAAATTATATAAAGAAAGTTCTTTGATCCTTACGATTTTAAATCATATGAAACTTATAAATCTTATCTCATGGGAAAAATGACCAAAGCTCCATTTCCTGGACATGGAGAAAAGGCAAGTGGGTTGTTAGGTCTTATACATCAGATGTATGTGGACCAATGATAACTCTTTTTAAAGGAGAATACTCTTATTTAATCACCTTTACTAATGATATATTAAGGTTTGGATATGTATATCTAATGAATCACATATCCAAAGCCTTTGATAAATTTAAAGAGTATCAAAGAATGATCGAGAAACAAACTAAAAAAAGTATTAAAGTTCTTTGATCTGATTGAGGAGGAAAATACTTATCTAGTGAATTTTTTAATCATCTTAAGAAAAATGGTATTCTCTCTGAATTGATACCTTCTTATACATCATAATTAAATGATGTAGTGGAAAGAAGGAAACACACTTTATTAGATATGGTGTGGTCCATGATTTACTTTGCTGACCTTCCTATTTCATTCTAACGATATGCCTTAGAAACTGCTACTTATATATTAAATAGGGTACCTTCCAAGTCTATAACTAGCTCTCCATATGAGATATGATAAGGTAGGAAACCCAATCTTAAATATCTTAAGATCTAGAGTTATTCTACTTATGTCAAAAATATTTTTGAACATAAGCTAAGTGCTAGGTTAGACAAGTGTAGGTTTATAGGTTATCCTTAAGAGAGCATTGGATACTACTTCTATCATCTTACTGAACAAAAGATGTTTGTTAATAGACATACTACTTTCTTGAAAAAGGAATTTGTCCAAGATAAGGGTGGTGGGAGGATAATTGAACTTGGAGAAGTTCAAAATCTACAAACCAATCTTCATCAACCTATGGATGGTCCACAAGTTGACCCTTAACCATTAATATCCAATGATGGGATATATCCACAACTCATACCTCCTCTTCAAAGGTTAGAAAGAGTCCAAAATGAACCTTTAAGATATGGGTTTGTCATTAGGAATGACAATGAAATTCAGATCATTGAGGATGATGATCTTATGACTTATTTGAAAGCTATCAAAAGTAGCAACTTTGACAAATAGCTTGAAGCCATGAAATCCGAAATGTACTCCATGTACTCCAATCAAGTATGGACTTTGGTTGATGCACCTAAGAGTATAACTCCAATAGGATGCAAATGGATCTTCAAGAAGAAGATTGGAGCAGATGGCCAAGTTGAAACATACAAGCCGAGGCTAGTGGTGAAAGGTTTCAAACAAAAGTAGAAAATTGACTATGATGAAATTTTTTCACCAGTAGTAATACTCAAGTCCATTCGAATAATGCTTACATGGTTACATATCATGATTATGAGATATGGCAAATAGATGTAAAAACTGCCTTCCTTAAAGGATATATTGAGGAAGAAGTTTATATATCTTAGCCAGAAGATTTTGTCTCAAGTAGGAGAGCAAACCAATTATGCAAGCTAAAGAAATCTATTTATGGATTAAAATAATCATTGAGTCAGAACATTTGTTTTGATGAGATAGTTAAAGAATTTGGCTTCATAAAAAATGCAAATGAACCGTATGTGTATAAGAACATAAGTGGGAGAGCCATTGTCTTCTTAGTATTATATATAGATGACATGCTTCTTATTGGGAATGATATCTCAATGTTGTAAATTGTCAAAGTTTGGCTATCTAAAAAATTTTTCATGAAAGACTTGGGTAAAATATCCTATATACTAGATATAAAGATCTATAGGGATAGATCTAAAAGAATGCTAAGTTTGTCCCAGTTTAGGTACATAGACTTTGTATTGAAAAGGTTCAACATAGAGGAAAGTAAAAGAGGTTACTTGCCTATGAGTCAAGGCATACATCTCTCCAAGAAGATGTCTCCTAATATACCTAAAGAGAGAAAAAGAATGAGTTCTATCCCTTATATTTTGGTTGTGATATTATGTATGCCATGCTATGTACCAGGCCTGATGCAGCTTATGCTTTAGACATAGCTAGTAGATTTTAGGCTAATCCAGGAGAGGATCATTGAAAAGCAATAAAAAATATTCTAAAGTACTTGAAGTGGACTAAAGATGTTTTTCTAATATATGGAGGATCAGATTTGAAACTAGAAGGTTTTATAGATTCTAACTTTCAATCTGATAAAGATGATAGTAAGTTCATTTTAGGATATGTATTTATCCTAAATGAGCAATGAGTTGGAAGAGTTTTAAATAGCAGACTATAGCTGACTCTGTCACTAATACATTACTATTAATGAAGCTGCCAAGAAAGCTATTTAGATGAATAAGTTAATCACTGAGTTAGGTGTAGTTCCTAAGATAGAACATTCTATGCCACTTTATTGTGATAACATTGGGACTATTGCTTGACCAAAGGATCCAAGATCTCATCATAAATCCAAGCACATTCTAAGGTACTTACATCTTGTTCGTGAAATTGTCGAGGGACTTGATGTGGTTATTGAACAAGTAGATATAAAGAATAATATAGTAGACCCATTTACTAAGGCCTTACCACAACAATAGTTTAATCACTACCTTGATTCTATGGGAACTAAATACAAGGGCAATTGTCTTTAGTGCAAGTGGGAGATTAAAAGATTTATGCCCCTCAAGCCAATCATATGATTTATGTGATAGAACTTTTCTATGTAATCTTCCAACTCATATAATGACATTATTTATTTATGAATAAAATGATGTATTATATTTCATCATTTACTACATCTTATTTATTTTTAAGATTATGATGAACCACATAAGATTAGCATAATAATTTTAGGGCCATGATGAGATCATGCTAGTGAGACCTAAAATTCTAATATAAAATAATTTCAATCAAATGGATCATTAAGTCAAGGATCAATGTTTGGGATAGACTGGCACATTCTATATATGCTCGATGGAGGAGCTGACTGATCTCATAATCACTTATATGGAGATACTAATACTATAAGAATGTAAGCTATTAGCAATAGCAAAATGCCATCGCTAATAGTCCTTTCGTCGTTGCTAATAGACCCGCCGTCACTAATACCATCGTAAAAGTCAATATGAAAAACTCTTATAGCTAATTGCCACCATTAGCGATGGAAAAAATTACCATCACTAATAAAATATTAGCAAGGCTTTAGAGGAGGAATAATTTCATTGCAAATTATTTTTTTAAATATTTTTTTTAAAAAAAATTAGAAATATTAGCAATGGCAAATTCAATGCTAATGCCGTTGCTAATGATTATTAGCGACCAACCAAAGCATTGCTAATATCATCTCTAATTTTTTTAAATTTTTAAATAAAATAAAAAAATATTTTAAAAAATATTAGCAATGGCAATTTGGTCTCTAATGTCTTCACTAATAATTATTAGCAATAGAACTACCATCGCTAATATCGATGGTAATAGTTACTTTTATTTTTTTTAAAAATTAATAATAATATTTTTAAAATTTATTTTAATTAATCATAATGAATTATGGTTCCTAATACATGTTATAATTAAAATCTAAATATAATATAATAATTAAAAATTATAAAATAATTATATTATACTAAAAATAAAAATTATATAATTTTTTTATAAGCAATATCAAAAAAAATAATATATTAAAAAAATTAGGTTCGATCCTCATCATTATCCACCTTCTCCTCCTCCTGGTCCTCTCCATGGTGTATAAGAGCTGGATGTGCCAACATCTCGTAATGAAAAAAATAAAATAATATTAGTAAGTTTTGATACGGAAGCATATCTTTCGATATGGCATATCTTTCGATACACTTTTTTGATTCTCGAATAGATTATTTTTACATATTTTATTCAATGATACGAAGCTATAGACATTCCCAACCCATCGATTAAATAGTTATATTGAATTTTTAGCCCCTAGATTTCCATTCCAAAATCAAACCTAAATATACAAAGCTTCTAAAATAAAAACTAAAAATAATTAAAATAATTTAATAATATAATTATCTGATGTGATAACTGAAATAATGAGCCCAACTGGTCGCATAGTAGTGAGTCTCAAAGAAGCTCCATGACCATATCGTGGATGGCATCTAGGAGGCTCTGAGGTCGCTGGCTCAAATGCCTCTACACGATCTCCTCCACGTGCGCATTACTTCAGATCTGGGATGTCGAGGCCTGTGAGATTATCGAAAGATATTGAGATAGTGGAGAATCGAAACTGTGGTTGAATCCTATGACCTAGCACCTACTCATCCCTGGTGGCACTGAGTCATCCCTTAAGGTTAAGGAGGGCTAAGAAGATGGATCATCATTGTACCTCTCAGCAACGTATGTCGCATAATGCATCTACATAATTCAAAAATATATTAGTCATAATATAAAAATTAGATCATATAACAACTTAATTAGTAAATAAAGTTTGAAGTTTTTACCATGATCTATCATGATGTAGAATCTAACTAGTCACCAGTCCTCCTAGACTAATGTGTGGTCTGCCACAACAACAGCTGATCTAATGGATGACTTGGTACTATGTCTACAATAAGTAAATAATAAATTAAATTAATTAAAATATGCATATATAAACTTTTGCAATTCTAGTGAAGAGTTTTGTCATTGATTTCTTACTAATCTATTGGCTACAACATGTGTGCCGATCGAGCCGCCCGTATGCCTGATCAGATCCTGTTGGATGGCCCGATTCTATCAAACCCTCTGTCACCTACTAAAGTATTCCTCACCGTTCTATTGGTCATAGAGGGCCTTCCATATATCCATCCACATCCAGTGAACCATGAAGGACCTCCAGTCCGATGGTGACTAGAAATCAGAGTGCAGAATGGCAGACTACCTAAGACTATAGAGGCCATCTCAAAGCCTCCATGTGGCCACTATAAGGGTTGGTGGTTGATAAGTACCATAAATTCATCAATAAAAATATTAATTTATTAATTAATTTATATTTATTTTTAAAAATTAATAATTAATTTATATATATTTAAAAAAACTAATATTTTTATTAATTTAAAAATTAACTAAAAATAATAAAAATAAAAAAAATATTATTATCAGCTAAAAGAACTTATTTTCTAGTCATAATAAAATAAATTTGAAGTAAATCGAAGCTAAAATGGATCTAGTATGAATTTTTTTAAAAAAAATAAAATAAAAAAAATGGCTCAGCCGGCTCATCAAGCGAAGCCGACGAGCCAAGCCAAGCCATGTGCTAGCAAGCCACCAAGCCAGCCAAGCCATTCGATGAGCTGCTAACATCAGCATGACGTTAGTTTTATCGTGACTCACGATAGACCTCTTAGCATGAGTATTCTGATAATTTTTTAAGCCAGCCGCATGTCGATTGGTTACAGCTCACAAAAAGTCCGATTCACTATGGTCCATATGAATAGTAAAGTGCAATCGATTGGTCCATATCACTGCCAATGAAGATCGAACGGCGAGGGTCATTTCCATTTTTGATTTGGTTTTTCCAGCTCTCCACTGTGCGATCCAACGATCAGATTTCATCCGAATGATGATCTGACGATCCAGGATGCTCCCGACATGATTTAAACACCTAGCACAATCTAATGGCTAGATCTTCTCTAGATCAACTCGATCGGACGGTCAGAATCAAATCAAACTCGATCTAGGCTATTATACATCCATTTTTGATGATTTTGGGACTATTTGATCTAGATTTGATGGCCAGATTTCACTAGAACCTACAAGACATATCCAGGGGCTATTTTAAGTTGATTTTCATCATGATTTTTTTAATTTTGATGATCAAAATACTTTCTTAGTCCCATATTGTCTACAGCAAGGATCTCCAGCCCTCCTAATTCTATAAATAATTTATCAGGTCATCAAAAATAATTGTCTTCACTCATGAAAAAGCTATGATCCAGGGTAGGATTCATGCTTAGGTTAGAAGCTGCTTCAAGGCAATAGGTTCTGTAAAGAAGAGCTATCTTCTACATCATCTCAATGCCGACACCGATCCAAGATCAGAGATAAACTTATTTAAATTTTTATTTTCTTTTCTTTTTTTTAAATTTTCATGTATTTAAATTTTGAATTTTTAATTAATGTAAATTTTATTTTTTAGCTATTTAAATTTTATGTACTTTATTTTAATTATAATTTAGTTTTTGTACTTTAATTATTGCTCTTTAATTTATTAAAAGTTGATGCTAAGATCTAACTAGTAAATCTTAATACCAAGTTTAATTTTTTGCATCTTTTAAATTCTACTTTTTATTTATAATTTTATTTTTTGACTTCAACTTTATTTTTAAAATACTTTTTTTCTATAAAATTAAAATTAAAACACTGGCTTCTCTGTTGATTCGACCTGACTTACTATTTTTTATCTATTTTTAATTGATTTAAAAAATTAGATTTAAACTGATAAATATAGTGTCCTAACGATAATATCATGCTCTTATCAGTGGTGCTCTCATTGTAAGAATTGGTGGTGCTTCCAAGACTCGGGAGGTCACAAGAAGAGTTAGGATGTTGGCTCTAAGATGAGGATAGATATGATCCTAGGGCTAGGATAGGTATGGTCCTAGGATGAAAGCAGTGTGTAGCCCTCCACGAGCTTGAGGTTCAAGTGTGAGGACCTTGAGAGATTTAGTTGATACTCTGAAGACCTCGGACATAAGGTAGAGCAAGAAACCAGAGATAGGAGATGTATTAGCCAAGAAAAAGAGCAGACACATAATCGGGCTAGCTCTAATATGTAGTCGAGCCAACTCAAACTGAGATCGAGCCAACTCAAACCACAATCAAGCTGGTCCTCTTAGATAGATAGAAGATAGTATTTGGATAAGACACAGTCAAGCCAGCTTGACTTCTGATCGAGCTAGCTCGATGGTGGTGAACAGAATAGGATGAGATTTTCTATTTGATCTTGGATTTGATTTAATCCAAGAGGTCTTAAAACCTAGTTTGAGAGATCTTAAGAGGGCTAACTCATGTATGTGTCGAGTTTAGATCCAAGGGATGAGAGTATGTGATACATGGGTGTATATGGGCTCAATGAGTACTTTCATGTATTGGATTAGTCTAAGAGAGTTTTTCAGCTGGAGGTTGGATTTATTAAGATTTATGTAATATAATAAAAATTCTATGATAATAAATTCATGTATTATAACTTTTACAATAAAAGTGGAATACAATTAAGCTTTTCTTTTTCATTCTCTTCTCTTCTCTCTCTAGTTCTAATGCCAAAAATTCTAGGTGCCATCCTCTTTCTCTCTTCTTTTTAGATCTTCTTTGGTTTGCTAAATTAATACCCAGATTTCATGCAGGAGATCGAATCTATGGTTGTGGCTTTGAGTAGCCATAGGGACAATAGTTGGTATCAGAGCCTGGTTAAGCATGGAGGAGGAAGAAGATCAGGTTTCAGTCAAGGATCAAAGTGAGTTTCAGATCTAGATTTTCTCAAGGCTTTGTAAGGAACGAAGAGATCTAGAGGCTACTCTCTACCCTCCTGAGTCAAGATACTTTTCATATCTATCTTAGGTCCTGTGCTATGTTAGTGGTACAGATTCAGCCATGGGAAGCATCATCAAGGTTGATTTTGAGAAATTTGATGATAAAGAGAGTTTCACAATGTAGAAAGTTATGATGGAGGATCTGCCAGTTCAGTTGGGGTTGAATTCGGCCTTGGAGGATAGGCTGAAGGAGATAACAAACAAGGTGTAGGTGCTCTTGGAGAAAAGGGCATGTGCCATGATTAGGGCTTGTCTGGCAAATGAGGTTTTATATGGCGTATTGGAGAAGAAAACACCCAAGAATTTATGGTCGATGTTACATCAGTTGTATATAAAAAAAATATATACAACAAGTTAATACTGAAGAAGCAATTGTACAGCCTTCAGATGCAAGAGGACGAAAATGTTGAGGAACATATTCAGCGATTCGATCGAATGGGTATAGATTTGCTCAACAATAGGATAGATCTTAAAAAGGAGAATAAGAGTTTATTACTACTACGTTCGCTACTTAGGAGCTTCGATCTGTTGGTGACTATACTACTATATGGTAAGGAGATATTGGTGTACGAGAAGATCGTGTCAGTGCTTAGGTCCAACGAGTAGCAGGAACAAATGACAAAGAGAAAGATCTTTCAGAAGAGTCTCACGATTTTAGAGAGACCAAGAAAAGAAAAGAAAAAAAAAGAGCAAAGGGGCAGCAAGGGATCCAAGAAGTGCTTCAAGTGTGGTAAAGCAGGATACTTTAAGTAAGAGTATCCATTTTGGAAAACATGCAAGGAAGGAGAAAAATTGGATTTCATTAGTTTAGCCATTGAAGAAGAAGAGTTGGATGAGCTCTTGTTTATTTTAGAGGAGCTCATCAGATGTGGTATATCCGAGATGGCTTCAAAAAGATCTGCGGACTGAGGGTTCGAAGAAACAACGACGGTATTTGAGATACAGTGGTAGGCTCAGTAGTACAGCATTGGATGGTTGGCCTTAGATGACTTGGGTGTATAGTCGATTTCTATGGCATCAGAAGGACTTTGGTTTCAAGTGGAGTATTGGACAGAGGTGGCTTCACAGGTGGAGAGAAATTTGACACGAGTTCAGAGTGGAAGGGTGCAGAGGGAGGAGCGATATCCCAGCACCAGCACCGAATATGCATAATTTTAGATAGAGTGGCATGTGCAGGAGGATAGGTATAATTCTGAGGAGATCATGTAAGGGTATGTACTAAGTGCTGGTACAAGAATGCTACAAAATCTTTAGAAAAGTTTAGGATAATTAATGTGGCTGCCAAGCAGAAATGCATCTATAACTTCAAAGGTGGTACAAAGGAGAAAGCTAAGATCTTCAATGATGGAGGCGGTCATCCCAAAGGCTTCAAAGAAAGCTCAGTAGCTGAAGAAGAATGGCAGTGGCAAGATGTGTACAAATGGCTATCAGGGCATGCATCGACAGTGGGATCGTGTAGGAGGATATTGCCAAGTGTGCCAAGGCTTGGGTGTACCAAGGTAGAGATTGTAAGAATTGGTGGTGCTCCCATTATAAGGATTGGTGGTCTTCCAAGATTTGGAAGGCCATAAGAGGAGTCAGGGCGTTGGCTCCAGAAATACTAGAATAAGTATGGTCTTAAGATTAGGATAGGAGTTATCCTAGGATGAAGGCAGTGTGTAGCCCTCCACGGGCTTGAGGTTCAGGTATGAGAATCTTGAGGGGCTTGGTTGGTACTCTAGAGATCTAGAATATAAAGTGGAGTAAGAAACCAGAGCCAGAAGATATATCAATCAAGAAAAGGAGCTGGCACATAGTCGGGCTAGCTTTAATACATAGTTAAGCTAGCTCAGACTGAGATCGAGCTAGCTCAAACCACAACCAAGTTGGCCCACTCAGGTAGATAGAAGACAGTGTTCGAATGAGATACCATCGAGCCAACTCGACTTCTGACCAAGCTAACTCGACAGTGGCGAACAGAACCAGACAAAGTTTTCTATTCAATCTTAGATTGGGTTTAATCCAAGGGATCTTAAGGCCTGGTTTGAGAGTAACTTATGTATGGATTATATTTAGATCCAAGGGATGAAAGCATATGAGATATGGGTGTACATAGGCTCGATGAGTACTTTCATGTATTGAGTTAGTCTAAGAAAGTTTTGTAGCTAGGGTTGGGATTTATTAGGATTTATATGATGTAGCAGAAATTCTAGGGTATATAAACCTAGGTATTGTAACTTTTTCAGTAACAATGAAATACAATTAAGCTTTTCCTCCTAATCCTCTTCTTTTCTCTCTTTAGTTTTAATGCCAAAAATCCAAGGCACCATCTCTTTCTCTCTTTTTCTTAGATCTTCTTCGATTTGCTGGATTAATACCCAGATTCCATGCAAGAGATCGAATCTATGGCTGTGGCTTCGAGCAACCATAGGTACAACAACCTCCTCCTCGAAGATCTAATGGCCAGTCTTCTCATCCTAGGAAGTCTCGAATCAGTAGTACTCCTCCAAGATAAAGCAAGCATATATTTATATGTAATTAAAATATTAATATATTAGAAATTTAAAAATTAAACTAGTTTTGACTTATCAAAAACATCTTCCTGGCTGCATCACGAGCTCCAGACAATCAGTTAGAAAACTCGTTCATCAACCCCAGCATCAAGCATGGATGATGCCAATAACCACACGAGATACTCCAAACTCTCTAAACGTGCTACAAATTTAATTTTAAAAAATAAATATTAACTCTAAAATTGCTAAATTTTAAATATATTAATTAAAATTGTAGCACTTACGAGTAGCTCTAAATATAGATAAGCTATTTATTCTCCGATCGAGTTGGAGGTGCAGCAAGCCGGGCAGATCCTCAACCATGACTCTATGTCTGTGAGCCGATCGCTACTACATGTGACTGTTGATCCTTGCACTAATTTTAATGATAATAAAAGTATTTGAGTATAATTTATTAAATTACTAATATTATTTTTAAGGATGTATAGTTTACAATGCCTGAAGTAACTTTCATCAATCAAATAAAGTATCATCAATCAAAAAGCTCTTAAAGAAAATCAAGACTTGATACACCCTAAAAAGAATGGTTAATGAGAGATAAATTAAGTTTAAGAAGCAAGTTTAGCCTACAAAAAAAATTAGAGAAGAAAGACTGTCAAAATTCAAATGGCACGCTTGACACGCATCTTAGTCGACTAAGATTAGGAGTTAGTCGACTATGTATCAGATAACAGCAAAAATAGTAAGTATAGAAAAATAAAAATTCTGAACCCATGGAACTTAGTTTACTAAGTCTCAAAGATTAGTCGACTATGTCTTAAAAGACTACAGAAGATAGAAAGTGTAGAAAAGGCTGAAGTTAAGGTACAAAGGACTTAGTTGACTAAGTCAAGAAGGTTAGTCAACTAAGTCACTATAATGGCTAGTTTTTTTTAGAACTGTATTTTTTCAGCCCCAACTTTTTTTCAATGGCTAGATTTTTATGCCCAACAGCTAGGGCATTAAATAGTGCTTCTTCAAAGGTTTTAGAGTGGTGGAAAAGTCTTGAAATATATAAGAAACATTTAAGAACTTCAACAAGAACTTTTGGAGCATACATTCAAGAGCCTTCAAGCCTACACCAAGTTCATTCATTGAGAGCCATTAAGTGAAGTGAAGAAATTATTTTCTTGAGATTATCTTGTCCTTCCAATCATCTCCAAAGTGAGAGAAGTCAAAGAAAACCATTGAAGAGCTTCACTAACTTTTCTCAAGCATTCAAGAAGAAGAGCAAAAGCAATCAAGCCTTCCATTCATAAACTCTTTCTTTAAGCTTCATTGACTTTTTCTTTCTAAACTTCTTTAATCTTTATATCTTATTTGATTACAAGTTTCTTGGAGTGAAAAACTTGGGATTGGTCCAAGCCTAGAATTGGATATTATAAAGGTTTGATTGGTAAGCCTAGGTCAAAACCAACCATGGTTGATTATTAGTCTGAAAAAATAATTATTGTAAAGATTGTAGTTAGTGAGCCTAAGTCAAAATCAACTGGATTGGATTGTGAGTCTAAGAAAAATAATCAAACTGTAATCAATTAAGTGATTATAGTTGAATTCTCAAGTAGTTTACTTGAAGAGTGGACGTAGGTGCCGAGTTTGGTGTCGAATCACTATAAAAGCTTAATCTCTTGTGTTTGTTATTGTGTTGTTTACATTGTTCTCATTCTATACTTATATCTCATATTATTTCACCTAGCACACTACATTAAAATTTTGTTTAATTAGAGTTTAAATTTTTAAACATCCAATTCACCCTCCCTCTTAGATTGCCATTCTTGGACAATAAGTGGTATCAGAGCGGGTGCTCTAATATTAGTTGTTGACCTAACGGTTATAGAGCCAAAGATTAATGGCAAACCCAATTAAAAATTCATTGGTTGAAGGACAATCAACCAATAGACCACCACTTTTCAATGAAAATAATTATACCTATTGAAAAGTAAGAATGAGGATATTTATTCAAGCACAAGACTATGACATGTGGAATGTCACAGTGAAAGATCCTTATACACCCACAATCATAATTGATGGCATGTCCATTCCAAAGCCCAAAAAAAGATTAGGATGAATATGACAAAAGAGAAGCACAACTCAATGCCAAAGCAATGAATGTATTATACTATACTTTGGATGCAAATGAGTTTAATAGGATATCCACATGTTCATCCATCAAAAAAATTTGGGATAGACTTGATGTTACCTATGAAGGTACTAATCGAGTCAAAGAATCCAAGATAAACATGTTGGTACATAAGTATGAATTATTCAAAATAAAATCATATGAAACTATCACCAAAATATTCATAAGATTCATCGATATATTAAATGGTTTAAAGAGTCTAGAAAAAGATTATTCTAATAGTGATGTTGTGCGAAAAATTCTTAGGTCCTTACTGAAGAATTGAGAGCTAAAAGTGACTACCATTCAAGAAGCAAAGGACTTAAACAAGTTAGCTTTGGAAGAGCTCATTGGATCTCTTATAACCCATGAGCTAAATATAAACCAAGGGAAGGAAGAAGAGGTGAAGAAAAAAAAAATCATAGCCCTCAAGACTGCTGCCATCCATGAAGAAAAGAGTGATTTCGAAGAAGACTCGAAAGATAATGAGAAGATGGCCATGATAGCATTAAGATTCAAGAAGTTCACGAAAAGAAGGAAGAAATTGGAGTCTAGAAGAAAATACAATAAGGGAGAAGGTAGCAAAGAGAAAGAGAAGAAAAAAGAAAAGAAACAACCACCTCTTTGCTATGAGTGCAAGAAATCCAGATCCTTTTGGATGGATTGTCCCATGTTGAAGAAAAGGTCCAAGAGAATAAAGAAAAAAGCATATAAAACCACATGGAGCAATGATGAGGATACTTCCTCAAGTGAGGAAGAATATCAAGGAGAAGAAAAGGCAAACATTTGTCTTATGGCACACAATGATGATGAGATAAATAATGATACTTTAATTTTGGATTTTACTTTTGAAGAGTTATATGATGCTTTTAATGATTTAATTGGTGATTTTAAGAAGTTATCACATAAGAATAAAGAACTAAAGAAATATAACCAACTCTTAACTAAAGACAAAGCTAAAGTAGAAGAAGATATGAAATAACTACAAAATAAATTAGATGAATCTAGTGAAAAGAATGTATCTTTGCAAGATGAAATAGTAAGACTAAGATCAATTATGGATAGATACATAATTAGTTCAAAAAATCTTCAAACATTGATTGATAATCAAAAAATGGTTTTTGATAAGGCCGATTTGGGATACAATCCACAAAGAAAATAAAAATTTCTAAGAAATGTATTTGATAGATCATAAAATCAAAGAAAAACCATAACTTGTTTTAAATATAATAAAACTGGACACAAAGCATTTGAATGCATAATGAATATAAATAAGAAATTAAATACAAATCAATCAAAGATAAGATAAATTTGGATTCCAAAAGAAACCATTTTTGCTAACCTCAAAGGACCCTGGGTACCTAAATCTACTTGATTTCGTGTATAGGTGTGCTTGGCATCCGTGAGAACTAAAAAGAGATGGTATCTAGATAGCTGATGTTCGAGGCACATGATGGAAGGTAGATCTTAATTTATCTCTCTTGAAGCAATAGATGGAGGTGTGGTAACATTTGGTGATAATGATAAAAGTAAAATTATTGATCACGATAACATCTTGATCATACCGTTTACTTGTATAGAAAATATATCGCTAATTGATGGTTAAATGCACAATCTACTTAGTATTAGTCAACTATGTAATAAAAATTTTAATGTTTCATTTATATCATCTCATTGCATAGTAACTAATTCATTTGATGATAGCATTAAGTTCATAGGAAAAAGACATGGCAATGTTTATATTGTTGATCTTGATGAACTCAAAAATGAAAATGTTGAATATCTTGTTACTATGAATGCTAAAGTAAATGAATCTAGTTAGATATGGCATGATAGGCTAGGTCATGTAAGCGCAGACTCATTGTCTAGATTAATCAAGCTTGACTTAGTAAAAGGTTTACCCAAAATAAATTTTGAAAAGAATAAGATTTGCAAAGCATGTCAATTTGGAAAACAAACAAAATCATCTTTCAAATCTAAGAATATTGTCTCAACAACTAGACCTCTAGGTTACTTCATATGGATTTATTTGGAAAAATTTCAACTACAAGTCTAGGAGAAAAACGATATGATTTTGTGATAATCAATGATTTTTCAAGGTATAGTTGGATTTTATTTTTATCTCATAAAGATATTGCCTTTGACATGTTTGTTGAGCTATTTAACAAAATCGTAAAAGAAAAAAAATGTGATATTTTATATATAAGAAGTGATCATGGCATAAAATTTAAAAATCAAAAATTTAAAAGTTTTTGTTCTAAGAATAGAATAAACCATAATTTTTCAATCCCTAGGACATCCCAACAAAATAGGATGATAAAAAGAAAGAATAGAACATTAATTAAAATGGCACGGACCATGCTTTGTGAAAGTAATCTCCCAAAATATTTTTGGATGGAAGCTATTAACACTGCGTGCTATGTGCTAAATAGAGCATCAATAAGACCTATTTTGAAGAAAACTCCATATGAGCTTTACAAAGAAAAGAAACTTAATATTTCATATTTCAAAGCTTTTGGATGTAGATGCTTTATTTTGATAAATGATAAAGATAAATTAGATAAATTTGATGCAAAATTAGTTGAATGTATTTTTCTAGGCTATTCAACTAATAGTAGAGAATACATAGTGTTTAATAAAAAAATATTAGTTGTAGAGGAATCTGTGCATGTTATTTTTGATGAAACTAACTCTTTTAAAACAAAAGAAGAAGAAATTGATATGGATGCAGATAATTTAGAAAAAAAAAATGAAGACTATGATACTTAAAGATACACCTTCACAAGAACAAGAAGGTGAAAAGCAAGATGTTGAAGAAGGATAGCAACAACCTCAAGAAGAACAAGGTACATCTAATTTACCAAAAGAATGGAGGTATGATCACAATCATCCCAAAGAATTAATTATTGGTGATCCATCTCATGGAGTTAAAACTAAATCATCTCTTAGGAAGGCTATGAATCATATTGCATTTGTATCTCACTTAGAATCTAAAAATATAATTGAAGCTGAAAAAGACTCAAATTGGATATCAACAATGCAAGTAGAGTTAAACCAATTTGAAAGAAATAAAATTTGGAAACTAGTTGAAAGATCTGAAAACATTCTTGTAATTGAAACTAAATGGGTCTTTAGAAATAAACTTGATGAAAAAGGCAATGTAATTAGAAATAAGGCTAGATTGATGGCACAAGGACACAATTAAGAAGAACGAATCAACTTTAATGAATCCTTTGCACCTGTAGCTAGACTTGAAGCTATTAGATTATTCTTCTTATTTGCATATTTTATGAATTTTAAATTTTTTTATATGAATGTAAGAAGTGCATTTTTGAATGAACTAATTGAGGAGAAATTTTATGTAGAACAACCTCTGGATTTTGAAAATCAAGAATTGCTAAATCATGTGTATAGACTTAAAAAGGCACTCTATGGATTAAAACAAGCCCTCGAGAATGGTATGATAGGTTGAGTAAGTTTCTATTAAATAATAACATTAGAAGAGAAAATGTAGACAAAACATTGTTTATTAAAAAAAAAAAATAATTTACTAATTGTATAATTATATGTTGATGACATTATGTTTGGAGCTACTAATGAAGATTTGTGTAGAAAATTTGCTAGTCTCATATAGGAAGAGTTCGAGATGAGCATGATGGGGAACTCAATTTTTTTCTTGGACTCCAAATCAACCAATCATATGAGGGGATCTCCATCAACCAAGCAAATACATAAAGGAAATGCTAAAGAAATTTGGGATAGAGAATGTTAGAGGGAGTGGCACCCCTATGAGCATAAGTTATAAGCTTGACCTAGATCCAAAAGAAAAAGCAGTAGATCCCAAATTATACAAAGGTATGATTGGATCTTTGCTTTATTTAACTACAAGTTGGTCTGACATAATGTTTAGTGTATGTATGTGTGCATGTTAATCCTAAAGAATCACATATAGCTGCAGTTAAAAGAATCTTTAAGTATTTGATAAACACTCAAGATGTAGGCTTGTGGTACTCAAAACAATCTTCACTAAACTTAATTAGATATAGTGATTCAGATTTTGCTGGATGTTACTTAGATAGAAAAAGTATAAGTGGAATATGTTAGTTTCTAGGAGTAAATTTGATCTCATGGTTTGGTAAGAAATAAAATTCAGTAGCCTTATCTATAGTAGAAGCCAAATATATTGCTACTAAAAGTTGTTGTGCTCAACTGTTGTAGATCAAACAACAACTAGAGGACTATGGTATCACTTATAATAATATTTCTATTCAATGTGATAATACTAGTGCTATAAATTTAACAAAGCATCTAATATTATACTCAAGAACAAAACATATAGAGATTTGACATCATTGTATTAGAGACCATGTACAAAATAATGACATAACTCTTGAGTTTGTGCCAACTAAAAATCAAATTATAAATATTTTCACTAAACCTTTAAATGAAGAAAGGTTTTGTGCCATAAAAAAATAATTAGGATTATTTGATCCATATTATTAAAATTATCAAATATGTTTGTATGTTGAAATGATTGCTATGATGTGATAAATTTTTCATAAATCATCCTTACATTGGTTCCATTGAAAAAGATATGAGTCATTGCAAGACATTTTGGACTGAAACTCTAGCCATTAAGTTCTATGCCAAACTGAGCAGACTAAGATAAAATTTTTTAGTCGACCAAAACTTAGTTGACCAAGAACTTAATCTTAGTCGACTAAGTATCGAAAATCCTATTTAGAAAATAGAATACCCATGGGACTTTGTTTATTTTTTGTTCGTCCTTTCTTAGCCATCCCAATTTAGAACCCTAGGGCATCTATTTTCTCTCCAAAAATCTCCAAATCAAAGTCCTAAAAACCATGAGAAAGAGAACTTGGATCCATGACACTGAGGAAGAAGAAACTTTGCACTCATCCTAAGATCACTCCTATTCAACTATAGTTGTACGAGCGGAGGACGAAGAACCATTCGGATGCCATTGAGCAGCCATAATCTGGTCTGACTCCTATTCCCCCAGCCACATCTCCACCTTCCTCACCTCCGCCTTCGGCCACTCCAACTATAGATGCTTCACCAGTCTCATCGCCTCATCGTTCCACTCCTATTTTCACTCCCATTCAACCCTTATCTCCGATCACACCCTCTCCCTCAAAGGTGATACCATTTTCTTCAAGGGTTGTGACTACTAAAAGAAAGATAAATTTTGGATTTCTAGAAAAACAAGGGTTTGAGATTGGAGAGTGCATCAAATTTCAAGGGTGGGAGTACTTGTATTCACTGAAATTGCCCACTTACCCAAATCTAGTGAGAGAGTTTTATGGAAATGCAAGGATAAGTTCTCAATCATCAGAAATTGAAGTTAAAGAGGTCAAGATATTTTTGATGGTGGAAAACCTAAGATAGTTCTTGAAGACTCCAGTGGAATGGGCTGAGAGGTTTGACGATCGGCAAGAAGGACTTCATCTGCTATTTAATCAGGATGATGCTTTGGATTTTGAAGAGATTTTGGCAAAACATTTGAGTACCGAGCATCGTCTTTTACATCACATGGTTTGCAAGACTTTTATCCCCCAGATTGAACGCTTTGATTATGTGACAAGGAATGATGTGGGGATTCTTTATCATATACTAAAGAAAAAAAATTTAATTTTCCTGCCTTGATGATGAAGACCATGCAAGAGACAAGAATGAGAGCAAAATCGGCTCTACCTTGTGGAAAGTTCCTAACCATCATATTTAGAGAGTTCGATGTCGACATGGAGGGTGAATCATTCAAGGAGATGAAGCACTTTGACATGTATGATGAAAACTCCTTGCAAAGGATGGATTTCAAAAAGATAAAGGGGTAGTGGACCAAAGTTGATGATGAAGAGGAGCCCATCCCAATGTCTGAGCTCATGCCAAGATCTACAGGTCCATCTATTCGGCCTGCACATTCTGTCCATCTTGAGGAAGATTAGATTATCGATATTGTATATCGAGTGGTTAATGAGATGTCTGATCAACTTCCTGCTTTGGTAGAGCATGCTGTGGAGGTGCCCTTGCCAGGCTACATCCTTAAGCGGCTGTGGATCTATCCTTCTCAACTCATCCTGACCCTACCTTAGATTAAGCCATCTATAGTTGCATACCCTTGAGCTTAAAATCTATTTTATATTTGATGTGATATCTGTAATGGTTTAAGCATCTTTTGATCTTTTGATTTATGCCCATTTGGCCCTATGTTTATGATCAAACTTTTAATATATATGTGAATGAAGTTTCCTATTTTCCTCATTTACACATGCAATATGTGATGGATTATCTCTTGTGTATAATATATAATGTCTTGTGCTCTAAATGTTCTTGATGTGTAATGTAAATATTTTTCTTTTTGATAATGACAAAAAAAGGAAGAAGGATAATAATAAGTGAATGTAATCTAAAAATTAAATATATAAAAACTAATTTAAAGTATTTAATTTTAATTGATTCAAATATGGGAAGATGTATTTTGAAACCTCAAAAATTAATTGGCACACAATAAGGAGTAAATACAAAAATTAAAACTTAATTTGAATATAGTGATCATATTTAGGGGAGCATATGAAATTCAATATGACATAAAGAAATATATTGTATATAAACTGATTGCATGAAAGTTATGTTGAAATTTGAAAGAAAGGTATACTCAAAGGATTTTGTCATCATTAAAAAGGAAGAGATTGTTGACCCTTGAACTAATTTTGATGATAATAAAAATATTTGAGTATAATTTATTAAGTTACTAATATTATTTTTGAGAATGTGTAGTATACAATGGTCTAAGTGACTTTCATCAATTAAATGGAGTATCATCAATCATGAAGCTCTTGAAGAAAATCAAGACTTGATACACCCTAAAAAGAATGGTTAATGAGAGATAAATTAAGTTTAAAAAGTAAGTCTAGCCTACAAAAAAAATTGAAGAAGAAAGACTGTCGAAATCTAAATAGCATGCTTGGCATGCATCTTAGTCGACTAAGATTAGGAGTTAGTTGACTATGTATCAAAGAATAGCAAAAATAGAAAGCATAGAAAAATAAAAATTCTAGATCCAGGAGACTTAGTCGACTAAGTCTCAAAGGTTAGTTGACTATGTCTCAAAAGGCTGTAGAAGATAGAAAGCGCAGAAAAAGCTTAAGTTGAAATGTAGGAAACTTAGTCGACTAAGTCAAGAAGGTTAGTCGACTAAGTCACTATAACGATTAGTTTTTTTCAGAACTGCACTTTTTCAGCTTCAACTTTTTTCCAATGGCTAGATTTTCATGTCCAATAGATAGGGCATTAAATGGGGCTTCTTTAGAAGTTTTAGAGTGATGGAAAAGCCTTAGAATATATAAGGGACATTTAAGAACTTCAATAAGAACTTTTGGAACATACATTCAAGAGCCTTCAAACCTACACCAAGTTCATTTATTGAGAGCCATTAAGTGAAGTGAAGAAATTATTTTTTTGAGATCATCTTGTCCTTTCAATCATCCTCAAAGTGAGAGAAGTCAAAGAAAACTATTGAAGAGCTGCACTAACTTCTCTCAAGCATTCAAGAAGAAAAGCAAGAGCAATCAAGCCTTCCATTCACAAACTCTTTCTTTGAGCTTCATTGAGTTTTTCTTTCTAAACTTCTTTAATCTTTGTATCTTATTTGATTACAAGTTTTTTAGGATGAGAAACTTGGGATTGGTCCAAGCCTAGAATTGGATATTTTAAAGATTTGATTGGTAAGCCTAGGTCAAAATCAATCAGGGTTGATTGTTAGCCTGAAAAAATAATCATTGTAAAGATTGTAGTTAGTGAGCCTAAGTCAAAATCAATCAGGTTGGATTGTGAGTCCAAGAAAAATAATCAAACTATAATCAATTCAGTGATTATAATTAAACTCTCAAGTGATTTACTTGAGGAGTGGACATAGATGCCGAATTTAGCGCCGAACCACTATAAAAGCTTGATCTCTTATGCTTGTTATTGTGTTGTTTATATTGTTCTCATTCTATACTTGTATCTCACATTATTTCACTTAGCACACAATATTAAAATTTAGTTTAATTAGAGTTTAAATTTTTAAACATCCAATTCACCCTCCCACTTGAATGGCCATCCTTAGGCAACAGTGACTATGGGGTCACTGGTGACCTCCTGTCATCCAAACCTAAGCATAAAATATCTCGTATAAAGAATGTTATATTAGTTAGCAAAAGATAAAATAATAATATTTAAAGCATTAGAGTTTAATTACCATCCAGTATGAGATGTGCGAAACCATGTAAGTTGGCCGCATGATCTTTCTCTCCTTGAGAGCTCTGTCCTTGGCTAGAATGGCTCCAACCTCTAGAAGAGATGATGTATAATATCTAAAAATAAAAATAAAAATCAAAGCAAGCAAATAATCAAAAAATTGATTTAAATAAAATATCTATCAAAACATAACAAGATGATCAAAATTTATCTCGCGTGTAACAAAGATTGTTAGTTAGCATCTATAATGTATCAGCAGAAAAATAATTCTCATTCAACAATACATGATAATGTGTTAGTCTGCTTATCCCTTGATTTAGGCATTGTCTGATTCTCATCCAATAGTACATGATAATATTAGTACATGAAAATGTGAAGGAGGCTTAGATCTGCCATTGAAAAATAAGGCATTGCAAGTTTCTTTGTACCTTTAACCACGAGATGGCTGCAAGCGGTTATTTGTGATGTAATGAATCATCAAACTTATCCTACATTGCAAGTTCCTCTGCACCAAAGTACGGTGAGATGGCTATAAGCAGTTGTCTGTGATGTAACAGACTATCCAAGCTTGACCATACAATAACAAGATAGAATGCATCACCTTCATTTAGGCACATCTCACACAGGCAGTCATCATAGCCTCTCCGAGCCCCCAGCCGCCTCCTTGAGCTACAAACCATAAGTATAAATTTTATTAAAAAATAAAATAATTTAAAAAAAACTTCATGTACTCATGCAACTTAGTCATTTGGTAAGCTCCAAGTCTACATGCATGGGATGCACATCTTGACCATCTCCGTTTGCAGTAATGTCCTTTACTTCTATGATTATGCTTTTATAAATGTTGCACTCTTAGCTCAAGAATCGACTTGTTGTCTGTATAAGAGATGTGTCAATAAGAAAATGCTTGATAGTGATGCAATAGTTGTCCATTCATATAGAAGTGGATTTATGCCAAACTACAAGCATTGGTACTTGCATAGAAAGACGTGGGAGATAATATGCAAGGATGGGAAGCTCTACTTATCTAATACATTTACTAATATGCAAGAGCTTAATGGTGATAGGCTCGAGCATATGATTAGTATATGTGGCGAATTTAATCTAGTCATCAGTGGAAGCTCATGTAATAATATTTCATATAGTAACCACCATAGCCATGATGGACTATAGGGGTTGCTATAGTTATAACCTTGCTTAGCCTCTAGGAGATAGCAACCTTATAGAGGGTAAGCATGACTATAACCATAGCAACTCTATGTCCATCATAACTATAACAGTTGTAATCTAAAAGATTATTACATGGACATCCTCCAATAATCAGATCAAATACCAAATGTGTTAATCAACTACTCAAGCCATCACCATTAAGCTCTTGCACATCAGCAAAGTCTTGGACAAGTACAGCCTTCGAAGCCCTTACAATTATCTCCCACATCTCGATCCCCATATAGATACCAATGCTTGTAGTTTGGCATAAATCCACTCCTATATAAATGGGCAACTATTCTATCCCTATCAAATATTTTTCTATTGACACATTTCTTACATGGACAACGAGCCCATCCTTAAACTAAGAGTGCAACATTTCCAAAAGTATAATCATAGAAGTATGGGACATCATTGCAAATGGATATGATTTGCAATGCTACCCGAATCTTTCCTCGATTCGAGCACTCTGTATGTCAAGATCGAAGCATGCAGGGCACGTCTAGGCCTCATGTTTGTAGCTTGAATCTTCTCTTAATTTGAGCACTCTACATGCCAAGACTGAAGCATGTAGGATAAGTCTCAGCCCCATGTTTGCAATGATGCCCAAACCTTTCCTTGGTTCAAGCACTCTGCATGCTAAGATTGGAGCACATAGGGCATCTCTTAGCCCCGTATTTGCAATCCAAATTTTTCCTCCATTCAAGCACTCTACATGTCGAGATCGAAGTGCATAAGGCATGTCTCAACCCCAAGTTTGCAATGCTGCCTAAACCTTTTCTTGGTTTGAGCGCTCTACATGTCGAGATTGGAGCGTGTAGGGCACATCTTAGTCCTATGTTTGCAGTCCAAATCTTTTCTTGGTTCGAGCACTCTACATACTGAGATCGAAACATGTAGGGCACATCTCAGCCCCGTGTTTGCAATGCTGCCCAAATCTTCCATCGATTTGAGTGCTCTACATGTCGGAACCCAAATTTCATATAAATTAATATTTAATTAATTAATTTTTAAATTTTTAATTATATTTAATTAATATAATTTAAATAAAAAAATAATTTTTAGTGATGGAATTAGCTGTTGCTAATACCATTGTTAATACTCATAACAGAAGAAGTCTATCATATAAGACTGAGGCACAGACTGATATGCAGGAATTGAGATGCGAGGAGACACAGGCGAGTAGGAATTAAGGCTTAGAATGTGGCCATGGATGGAAGCTCAAAGAAATGGGAGGCAGGAGGCGACCGACGGCTTAAGGAGGCGGATCAAGTGTGAAGGAACCAGATCTAGAATTTTATGGGAAGATCTTGAAACTTTTCAAGATCATGCAGCAAAAGATTTAAATAAATTAAATATTTATTTAAATAAATATATAAATATCTAGATCTCAAATCTATTATATGATCAAGGCATGATATTAAATCAAAAATTAAAATCAAATCAGAAAGAAAAGGTTGATCAAATCAACCTAGATCTACACTACATCAAATGCAAGTATGAAGTTAATAGATCAGATTTATTACCTAAGCAAGTTAGATGTTATAACTTGTTGATCCGAGCTTGAGGATGAAGTCACGAGCCAAACATATGTCCAACCTCTAGGACTCATCTACACGAGCCCACGAAGACGATCAAAGATCCTGATGCAGGAAATCAACACAGTATGCTAGCACTGTCTTGATCTCTCTTCGACGGTTGATCCGATGCTTTTTTCTTCGAAACTTGGATACTCTAAAACACCAAAAGAAAAGAAGAAGATTTATGATGCTGAGACACCTCTCAAAAGCTCACAAAAAGAGAGGAAGAGATCTGGAACAAAAAAACCTAGAAGAAGACCCTCTTCTTCTTCTTTGTTCTTTTTCTAGACATCTTGATTTGTGTTTTCAATATCTCCATGATTCAGATGAATTTTTCTCTAATTTTTATACACCAAAGAGGACACTCAAATATCTGCAATCTATAAAAATTTTAGCCAAAAATTCTTTTTAAATAAAGAGATATGTAGAGACTAAGTTAGGTCAAAAATCTAGACTACGAAGGACCAAATAAGGGAAGTTGTTGGGGCACCTAAGTTAGGTCAAAAACCTAGACTACAAAGGACCAAATAAGGAAAGTTGTTGGGGTGCCCAACTCTTGGGTGCCCCTACCTTTTTTTCTATCGTGGACCAGCAAGGGGGGCATACAAAAATGTCCTCTTTTACCATCAAAATCAAAGAAAATAAGGAAGCATGGGTCGGCACACTTATGGAAAGAGTTTTGGTTGACAAGGATTCTATCTCATAGAATCCTTAAGCAAAACTAATTCTCCTTTTAACTTGGTCTTCCAACAAACTTCCATATGAGAAAAAGAAAGAGAGAAGGGAGGCATGAGATTGCTTGGGGTGGGGAGATTATTCATGTAAAAACATAAAAAGAAAAGGATGGGGCATGAGGATTAGGTGGTGCAAGGAATAAGGAGTCCTAGTCACACTAGGACTCCTATTTTGACTTGGTCAAACAAGATCTTTTAATCAAATAAAAATAAGAGTAAACTAACCCAATTAAATAAAACCCTAACCTATTTAAAGACTTAATTAAATTAGATTTAATTTTAATTTAATTTTCTAATTAAATTAAAAAATTGGATTGATCTGAGTCCTAGTTAGACTAGGACTAGTTCTTCCTTGGACTTGACTTATCCAATAAGCCAGTTGGACTTGATCCAATCAAGCCCAAACTAAATCTAATTAAATCATATTTAATTAGACATTATCTCAGCCTTCTAACTTAATCAAACTAAGTCAATTAGTAATCAAATTGCTAATCGATCCTCCTACAACACTTGCACTAGGTTAAACACCAATCGTATTGATTGTTTAACTCTAAAATGATTCTAAATCGCTGATCAGCCATCCAATCGGAATGTGAACTCTAATGTATGTGACCTCATAGATCCGAATCTAAGTCGATAGCATAAGAATAAATTCCTATACCAATCAAAGTGATCATCGAGCAATGATACCCAACGGCCAGATAGGTCAAAAGGTGTAGAACACCATCCTTAGAACCCATGCGAATATAATTTCCATATAATTCATCCCCTTGACCACAATGCTCATAGGACACCTCAGAGTTCAACTATCAACTCTAATTAAATTGTCCACATTGTATTTCAAAATATCAAATCCATCTGATAGATTATCCTAGCCAAGATTTTGCTATATTGAAATACAGTGATATATTCTTCTCTAACTCTTGGAGTGGTCAATTCCATCTTGATCATACTCTGACTTCACAAGTACTTGACTATGCTCAAAAATATTCCATTGCCGAATTAGAAATTTAGTTAGTCTGGTACCAAAGCACAGTGAGTTGCTTGCAAGTCACTTAGGTGATCTCAGGTCTAAGGGATACTTATACCTATATCCCATCAGAGATATTCTCGACAGCAGAATGCTCTGGAGTTAGTCACATTTAATGATGATATATCCATACATCTCACCCATATGCCATACTAGTATCTCCATACTCCTTGATTAAGAGGACAACCAACCTATATGGCATATAGTGACCTATGCTCAATAGATGCTGTCATCTTAATTAACAACCTATCATTTGGTCGTGAATAAATTTAAGAATTAATCGATAAATTCTCTCTTTATCGAAACTAAATAGTCCTAAGAATTTCATCATAATAATGGAGTTCATTAGAGGATGTAAATTTATGATAAAAAAAAGATGTCAAAATATTTTTTATTAATTAATAAATTAATTATAATATCTCAACCATTAATAGGCTGACGATTGACTTTGGAATATAATTTTCAACAACTCTTACTTATCCTAAAGCCACTCAGCACAGTATCTAATACCCATCTTCGACTTATGATTGTCGAACTCCTTGATTGCCAGGGCTCTAGTGAAGGGGTCGGCTAGGTTCTTCTTTCCGTCGATCTTTTGAAGGTCGATGTTACCATGATCCACGATCTCACAAACCAAATGAAAGTAGCGCAGAATGTGCTTTATCCACTGGTGTGCATTCGATTCCTTTGCTTAAGGTATGGTGCCTGTGCTGTCGCAGTAGAGCAGAACTAGACCATCAATGAAGGATGCTACTCCGAGCTCAGTGATGAACTTTCTCAGCCACACAGCTTTCTTTACTATATCTGATGGTGCCATGTACTTTTCTTCATAAACAGAGTCAGTCACTGTATGCTGCTTAAAATTTTTTCAACAGATGGCTCTATCATTTAGAGTAAAAATATATTCCAACACACTTTTACTGTCATCATGGTCAGATTGAAAGCTGGAGTTTATAAACCCCATAAGCTTCAGATCTGACTCACCATAAACCAACCATTGGTCTTTAGTATTTTTCAAATACTTAAGGATGGTTTTAACCATCTTCTAGTGATTTTCTCTAGGATCAGACTGGAATCTACTCACTACTCCTAGTGAATATGCCACGTCTAATCTCGTACATGTCATTGCATACATAATAGACCCCACTATCGAAGCATATAAAATTTTACTCATATGCTCTCTCTCTTCAGGAGTTATCGGACAATCCTTCTTAGAGAGAGAAATTTCTTGGCCTATCGGAAGATAGCTCTTTTTAGAATTCTCTTTGTTGATCCTCTTTAGCATAGTTTCTATGTACATAGACTGAGATATACCAAGCATCATTTTTTATCTATCCCTATAGATCTTCATCCCTAAGATGTAGGATGCTTCACCGAAGTCCTTTATGGAGAACTATGATGACAATTAGACTTTTATTCCTTGTAGTGCAGGGATGTCATTTCTGATTAAGAGAATGTCATTCACGTACAAAATAAGTAATACCACTGCTAGACCATTTATCCATTTATAAATGCAGGATTCTTCTCCATTCTTAACAAAGCCATATGTTTTGATCACTTTATTAAAATGCATGTTCCAACTCCGAGATGCTTGCTTTAATCCATAAATGGATCTCTGAAGCCTGCACATCTTGAACTCTTCTATGGATGTGAACCCCTCAGGTTGTATCATATACACCTCTTCGATTAGCTCTCATTTATAAAAGCCATCTTTACATCCATCTGTAAAATCCTTCA